>CM035160.1:53037102-53076603 GCA_020205615.1 Panax quinquefolius
AAAAACATTTTTTAGATGTATGAGCCTCATTTTACATGTGCTAGGTTGCTGATTTCAGATTCTCAAAGGTTGGCGTAGACAAATTTTTATAAATATATTATTATATTAAATTTTCTGCTTTGGTGTTCTAAGCATTTTTCTATAAATAGGGTGCTTAGGTTAGAATTAAAAATCACACGTAAGCTGAAGTTTCTCTCTATATTATCGGCGTATTCTTGTGAGTATTTTGAGTATATTTTGAGTATTGCTATACGGTGCAAGTTCAAGTCATAGCTTTATATCCAGGTGTTTCAACTAGAATCTTGTCTTTCGAGGTAAGGGATGTTATTTTATTCGAAAATGATATTATTTCTTCAATATCATTATGCCGAAATATTGGTTGGAACTTTTTATCAAATTTGGAACTTTTTCATATCGGGATTACTATTCATGAGTTACTATTCACGAGTTACTATTCACGAGTTACTATTCACGAGTACTATTCATGAAGCATGAAGATGTTTTTTTGTGAAATTTCTATCTTTTGGTGTCGGAGTTACTATTCACGATACGCAAGACTATTCAATTGAAAAAATGAAATTTCTTCTTTTTGTCCAAAATATCTATTATGGATACTAGCTTTGATTGTATCCATGTTTTGATCATTTTTGAATTTTACTCCACTCGATTACTTATGAAGTATTTTTTGAACTTGGATTGTTTAAAATACGAATCCTTAATATTTGTTCTTTTGTTTCCTTTGGATTCGTTTTCTTTAAAATATTTTTCATCATCCTCGGTCTAAATGATGATATTCTTGAATATCTTTGGCCTGTAGTGCAAAGATGAATGATTTCTTGATGAATATCTTTGGCCGTGGTAGTGCAAAGATGAGCAGTGTTGAGATGAACATGACCGATCGATTAATATCTTTGGCCGTAGTGCAAAGATGAGCAGTGTTTAGATGAACATGACCCGGTGATGAATATCTTTGGCTTGTAGTGCAAAGATGAATATTTGATTCTAGATATATATTGATTGATGTTACAGGGGATAAAATATCGACGATGAACTTTTAAATTCATATATATAAGATAGTAGTTTGCATTCTCTACTTATCTCTTCTAATGAATTGTTGTTTCACCGCAGATTGTTGATTTAAAACCGGTTGTCTATTGTATTCTATTAGATTTTTCCTCGTTGGAGACTAACGATAATTTGTTGTATATTATCTTAGTCATAATATTCTTTATTGGGCTAGTTGAGCTCACCCTTTTCCTTTTGTTCCATTTTTCTTCTCGGGAGGCGAGAATGTAGCGAAAGTACTAGTGGGGTATGGAATGAAGGTTCTAGAGAGAGTTGTTTAGTAGTCCTCACCATTTTTGTAAAATAATGTATCAATAATTATGATGGGGATTTATTTGCGTGTGGATATTGTCTAGATGGCAATATCTGTATTTAAACTCACAGTTTATATGTTGTAATAATAAAGTTGTAGTTATTTCTGTACCATGTATTTGGCGACTCAGAATGGGTTGGATGGAATGGACCTATTTTGGGGGCGTCACAGTTGGTATCAGAGCTTAGGGATATGATCTCTGGCAGAGATCGGGGAATAGAACTAGGAGGGGAGAGACGAGTAAATCCTTCGCTAGTGTGTCCTACCTAAGCTTATTTGTTAGTTCGTCAGTATATAAGGATATTATGTGATATATTGATTTCCTTAATTAACCCTTATTTTATGACAGTATTTGAGAATGGCGACCGAGAATATTAACAAGTGGAGTAAATGAGATCGTGGAGATGCTCAGATTTACCAACGAGGAGAACGTGCAACAAGTGGCAATGTACCTCCCGTGAACAACACCAACCGAAGCGATGATGAACGAGGGATGTTTAGAAGCTTTTTGCAGTTCATGCATAATCGACGAGGAGACTCGTGTTCAAAATATGAGGAGGAAATGATAGCAATTCACGGGTGGTCACAAACCAAGCGATTCAAAGAGTTGGGACCACGAGCACTGGGAAAGTCGGATCCGATTAAAGGCGGAGATGTGGGTCAAACAAATTACCAAGATATTCGATGTCTTGGGATGCACGGAGGAACAGAAAGTTCCATTCGCTACTTTTATGTTCAGAATATAAGTGACATCGGTGGGAATCGTGAAGCGCACTCCATCCAAATTGTACTCAAAGATGTCATGGGAGACATTTGAAGCAGTTCAATGACAAGTACTTCCCGAAAGTATTCGTCATATGAAGGAAGTGGAGTTTATTAGGATCGAGCAGTAATAACATGACGGTGTCCCAAAGACGAGGCGAAGTTCGCCGGAGTTATCCAAGTTTGCACCTCATTTGGTGGAGAATGAGGAACGATGACGCGGATGTTTCGAGAGGTTTGAAATCCAAGATACGTCAAGATCTCATTTCTCATAAATTTTCTCTCTATTCAGATGTTGTCAGCAGGCTCGGTTGTTAGAACGAGATAACGAAAGCACGCTCAACCGAGGGACCATAACCGTGGATTATATCAAGATAGCAGTCATCGTAATAACGATAACCAAACGGAGAAAGAAGAATACTGATTAAAGGCGGTAACCACTCGGTGGTAATCGTGGCCATGAAAATAGTAGAAGCGAGTCGGGGAGGAGATTTAAAAAGAGGAGATTTAACAACGAATTATGTGAAGACGACAAAGGCTTAAGAAGAATCGGTTCCAAGGAGAGGAGAAAGACCACCGGTCAGATGTTACAAATGCGGGAAAGAGGGACATATCACCAAACCGCCACAACAGTTTAAGGTATGCTATAATTATGGAAAAGAAGGACATATCGCCGAGATCAGATGCAGATCGAAACCCAAATCCAATGAGAATGGTGACTCAAAAGATCGTCCCGTAAAAGTCAAAGTCAACGATTCTCGGAAGAGCGTTTGTCGTGACCCGGTAAAAATGCGAGGAACCCGAACGGTTAGCACGCGTTAGTTAATTATAAATTCTTGCGAAGTTTATACCTTACTAGATAACCTGTTCTACCCATTCTTTTATCTCTCTTGCTTGCGCTCAACGTTTGAACTTGACTACGGAGAAATTAGACTTTGACCTATTTATGGAGACTCCGTTAGAGAAACTTTCATTACATCCGTTGTTTAAAAATCTTGCTTGATTCAGTTGGCACTATCACATTACACGTTAACCTTATTTCTATAGAGATATTTGCTTTTGATGTGATTTTAAGGTTAACTACTCATCGTCGTCAAATTGATTACTTTCGTAAGGTTGTTAGTTTTCATATTCTTAAGCAACATGTTATTCGAATTCAAGCAATCAAACCATTGTAGTCAAACATTTTCATATTTATTACGGATGTCAAGTTTTCTTAGTCCATGTTATGGATTTGAATAAAGACACGTCGAATAATATTCCTATTGTTATTGATTTTTCCCGACGTATTTCTGAAGAATTTCTTGGTTTACTCCCAAAGATCGATATTAAATTTTGTATCGACTTTGAACCCTAAAAGACAAAACTCATTTCTAAAATCTCATATCGAATGGCTCTATTGAACTTCGTGAGTTAAAATTCAATTATAGAATTTGGTACTGAGCCTTTATCCGGTGACTTCCTTTGTGGAATGCACCGCCGTGATCTCGTAGGGGACACCATATTCGAGCGCTAGTAAACCGATAGGTGTCATTCAGAACGCATATCCAAGGTTGGGATATGAGTCACATCGAGAACAACCTAAGTCAGAATCGAAATACGTAGCTTTGAAGCTTAGTTGGTTATTATCGGAGATTCGTTGAAGGATATTCTCGAATCGCTATTCCATTAACGCAAATTGACTCGTAGAGATACAAAATTTGAATGGAGCAAGGAATGTGGGAAGAGCTTCAAGAACTCAAGAGGAGACTCATTTCAAAGACATGTTCGACCATGCCATCCTGGAAAAGCGAACGTGGTAGACGGCGTGTTGAGTAGAAGATCGTATAAGTACTGAGTACGATATTGTCAAAGACTTTTTTCAGTATAATTTACAAATAATAGAGATGGAGATGAAAACTCTAGGTACCCACGTGACGATATCTGAGTATAATCGACTTTAATCGATAAAGTTATAGTTGTTTCAAGCTACACACCGAGTGATGAATTTGAAGAAAGAGGTGCAAGAAGTTGTTATTTCAAAAGCGAGAATCGGTGAGGTGAGGAAAGCTCAAACCTTCGATTTATTAATCCATTTGAAATTCTCGATCGAATAGAACTGTGGCCTATAGACTCGCTTTTATCGCCAAGTATGTCGCGTGTTCATAACATTTTTCACGATCGATGTTACGTAAATATATGGACGATTCGAACCACGCTATTGAAGTTAGAACCGGATGAGATAGCCAAGACTTAACGCACGAGGAGGTACTGTCAAGATCTTGGATAGGAAAGAACATGTCCTATGTGCATTCGAGGTTATACCACAAGTTAAGGTTTTGTGGAGAAACCATGCAATCGAGGAAATGACCGGGAGTTGGAAATGGAAATGAAAGCAAGGTATTCTCATCTTTTCAAACACTGTGTAACGCACGCCAATTTCAAGGACGAAATTTCATAAGGAGGGAGGTCAGAAGACCCCTAATTTTTTTTTAATAAAATGGAATTTCTATTTATTATTTTGAAATAGTAAGGGTTGATTTGATTAATGTGGATAGTTATGGGTAAAATACGCAAATATTTGAATAAGCAAGTGGTTATAAAATATTCATTATTGTTGGGAATATTCGTTTGGTCGTGGAATATTAAATGATCGTCGGGGAATATTAAATGCATTTACATTGCGGTCTTTTGTGGGCCCCATAACGGAAAGCGATTGGATGAAGAAAACGACAAATATAAGTTGTTTATAAATAACGGCGTAGTTGTTACCAATTATCTTTGTTGGAATACCCGGTGGTTAAAACACACTAATACGCGTTGTTGAACAAGAAGACACCAGTATTGCACCAATTATCGATTCTTACGTGAAGAAGGCACTACTCAATAATTGCTACGAAGAATTATCGCTCAAAGATTTTATTTTATTGATTCAATAATTGTCGCATTGATATTTTATATTATCGTTATTTCAATAAATTGTCATTACACAAGATTTTCCATTATCGGAGCAATAATTCATATTATCTGAATAATATTATTGGATAACATTATTGGCAATGTCTAGAAAGTTCTGTCTAAGGAGTGGTTTGTGTTAGGTTTGTAATATTCAAGAAAGCAATCAAATTGCATAAATTAGCGAAAACGTGTAAAAATCAGAGTTTAAAATTTTACAAATCATATACCCGGATCACCTTTATGCATAATTATTAATTAAACAAAAGGAAAGAACAAGAATCATACTTGAAGATCCGAGCTTTCTCAGTACAAGTTCACCTCCAATCTTTTCGCTCAACTTGAATCCACCGGGTTTGGTTCCTTCCTTTGATCAACGTTAGCCACCCAAGTGTTTGGCCTCTAGAGGTGATCCACCAAGGAAGAAGAAGGATTCAAGAAGATGGGTATTTGGCAAAACCCTAGTTTTCTATCTCTATAGAAAAAGAGTGTACTCTCCAACCATTGGAATTATCACGTAGTCTTGATATCTGATATAAGACTCCTCTTATAAAGATATAAAGTAACCTTATTAAAATAAGGTATTATTTAATTAAACCCTTTTAATTAAAGGGGCTCCCTAATCTTATTAGGGATAATTAATTAAACTCCTTTAACTAATTTTCCTTCCTAATCCAATTAGGAATAAATGAGAGTACTTATATTAAATTAATTCCTAAACTCTTTTAGAAATTAAAATAATAATAATAATTGTAATAATATTAATAAGACTCCTCTTATTAATTTATATTTAATATTTCTAAAATATTAAATAATAATATTAAGCTATTTAATTTATTCTATCACCATAGATTAAATTAAATATACATAACATATTATTACGATTATGCCATTAACTTCTTAAATAATTATTCTTCCTTTTATGGTGTGACCCTTTAGGTTCTCCATATTAAACCGGGTTGTAAATAAATCAATTAGAACAATTCTAATTTAAATATAAATTTAATTTATTTAAATAAATAATATTTATTCTACAATAGGATAACCCTCCCTAGCGATCAACGACTTTCTAGATAATATAGATTTCAACATTAATCATAAAAGAACCTTTGAGTAAATAGTTACCGTGACAATTCAATCATTCCACCATACAATGTCCCAATTAAATATAAGACATGGAATTACTTTGTCAAGTCTTATTTTATTTAATTATATGTATTTCGATCCTTAAATGCACAACACCAAATAATGTAAATTAGAAACTCCTTTCTAATTTCATTCTCGCCGCCACCAAGACTACTTGGGTTGTCATTTATCGAACCACATAGACATTTCTTCTTTTATAGAAGTGGTAGATTCTTTATTGATCATATATTATCTCCATGTACAACTTGTTATACCCAAGCATACCCTTTGATATACCCTAAGGGTCTTAAGGAATAAGTCAAAGTATAACTCATCATACACAAGATACTATGATGATCTCAAGTCCAAGGATCACTTGTACTACTATCACTACAGAATTCCTATCGACAGCAAGTAAAACTCCATTAGGTATTCCTTAGCGAGCCAACGCTCAAATGAACTTATTCTCTAATAAGCACCTACATACTTGCTTTAGTGTCTCCACACAAATGATCATGAGATCAATCATTCTCATCCAATGAGAAAAAGCAACGATGTACCAATCTATCCGGATTCACTAATCCCCAATTTAGTAATCCAACGATTGGGAACTATTTTAGTTTTAAGCTTTCTAAGAATTTAGATCTCATTAGAATGATCATCATCATTATTCTAAAAGCATTGTTTAAAACTATGGGTTTATCACATATTATAAAATAGCATCATGTAGATAATTAAAAGCCTTTAATAAATTAATACTTTTTATTAATAAATGAATAAGATTGTTACAAAGTATATGCTTTATCATCAAACATGATTGGGCTTGTATGCATACTACTTTCAATCTCCCACTTGCACTAAAGCCAATCGTCATGGTATCTCATACTCTTCTTCTCTAAGTGACGATTATCCTGTTGTTGGATAAGCTTTAGTTAATGGATATGTAATGTTGTTCATGAGAGTCCACTATCTCTATAGTGATTTCCCATCTTTCAATGATTCTAATAATCAAATGAAAGTGCCACAACACATGTTTAGATCCAAGATGAGACTTAGGAACTATTCCTAGTTTCGTAGTGAACTTTTAATCCAAACAATCAACTTGCAGCCTTCATTTATAGCTATATACTTTGTCTTTATCACTAAACCAAAGAACTCTTTTTGTTGTTTGGAACCTTTCCAATTCAACGCACTAATTGCTCAAGATAACGCTTTACCTTAAAGTGGATTTTTTCTATCATCTTGGTCTGTCTGAAAAACTTGAGTCTGTTAAGCCCTCTAGTTTTAATTTAGACCCACCATGAATATGATCACATCCTTAGTGCCGATTAAGCACTTTAAGATGTTTTTCACTGACTCATAGTGAACTTCTCCATAATATGACTGATCAACATCGGTCTGTACATTTCATTGCATATATGATTGTCACACCATGCGACCTCTCTTTTCGAGAGTCCTGTGGGGACTATTAAGAGAGATACACTCCATAGCTCATCGATATGAGACATCTCTTGAGTTTGCCATGCTAAACGACTTTAGCATCAAATGAATATACGTTCCTTGGGTTAAGTCGAGCATCCTCTTAAATCTATCTATATAGATTTATATCCCCAATTAAGATACTCTTCCAAATCATTCATGGAGGAATGTTTAGACAACTTTATCTTTACTTGATCAGTAGCATTGGTATGTCATTCCTTATCCATAGTATATCAACATATAGTACTAGGAATGTCACGATGCTCCTAATCGACCCTTTTTGTACACACTATGTTCATTCTTATTTTGATAAAATCAAACTCTTTTGATTGCCTCATCAAAACGAATGTTCCATATTTGAGAAACTTGCTTCAATCCATTTCTTTGAGTGTCTACAACACTTACCTCATCGTATGTAATCGGATCATCATCTTCTATGATGTGTACCTCATCATCATCATCTATGATGAATCCATACCTCCTGTGTATCTTGATGACTATTCCGCATTTACGATTCGGTTGGGTACAATAACAGTTCATCTACAAGTTCCTCTTATTTGACTTATAGTGTTTTGTGGATCATGAACTCTTCAAGATCTATTATCCTCCCATTAGCCCCTTTAATGATAAACACCTTTATCTTAGAAGGCAGGGTGTTTCGCAATAAACACCTTTTGCTATGTAGGATTATACATATGCCCTAAACTTACTTTAGAATGTCCCACAAATCTGTACATATCAAATTTTGTCCCAAGCTTATCCTTTGAAACCTTTTCACATAAGTTGGACAACCCCTTATCTTAACATACTTAAGATTAGGAATCCTCCCTGTCCATAACTTTTATGGAGTCTTGGGGCCGGATTTTGAGGTTACCATTTTCGTAGATATGCAGCCATTTATAGGACATGACCCTAGAAGGATACTGGAATGTCGGTAAAATCATTATGGACCGCACCATGTCCAACAAGGTACAAATTTTCCATTCAGATACATCAATCAATTATTGCGTATCAGGAGGTGTCCATTGTGAGAAAACCATTTGAGATGATTTAGAAACTCATTGCACAAATATTTATTCCTTAATCTAATCAAAGAATCTTAATACTTTGCCAATTTGTTTCATTTCTGAATTCTTTGAACCTTTCAAATAATTCACACTTGTATTTCAACAAATAAACACATTTAAATCTTTGAATGATCATCTCCTTTTCTTATACTAATTTGTTCAATATGCAAAATATATTTTCACGTAAGTCGAGTACACAAAATCCATTAAGTAATATTTTGGTTCTATACAAAATATTATTATTATAAATAGAACAACAATTGTTCTTAATTATAATACCAAAGATTTCATTGTCCAACAATAAAATGGAAATAATGTTTCTAACGCGAATTGGAATACAATAACAACTCATTGACTTAATAGATTTGCCCGTAGGCAATGTTAAACTATAAGTTTCTATGGCTAATGCAGCAACCTTTGCTTCATTTCCCACACATAAGATTACTTATCTTTTTTTAGCTTTCTACTTCTACTTGGTCCCTTCATAAATCTATATTTATGATAACCAAAGCCGGTATCCAATACCCAAGTAGAATCTTGACTTAAAGAAAAATTTATTTTAATCATGAACAAAACTATATTTATAACCGAAACTTCACTAAGCTTCTTTGGTTAGCCGCTACAAGATGCTTCTCGCAGTTTCTTTTCCAGTGTTCAGGCTTATTGCAGTGGAAGCAAACTCCTTTGCTATCCATATCAGTTTTGTTCTTATTATCCTTTGTTTTTGCCTTTTCATTTACCTTCTTTGAATCGCTCTTCTTTTCGTAAGATCCTTTGGCCCCTACCAAGAAGACTTTGTTTTTCTTGGTTGGAAAGTCACTCTCAACATTTTCAACACATGTTAATTTAATCAATGAGGTCGATATCTAGCTTGTTTATATGAAAAATTCACAACAATTGTGAAAGGAGTCCGGAGTGAGTGCAAGATCAAATCTTGGCTCAACTCTCCATCCATGACAAAACCAGTTGTCCTAATTGATCAATCAAATTGATTATGTTAAGAACTTTTGTCTGCATTTATAGTGCCATTGGCCATTCTAGATCGGAAGAGCTCCTTAGATATCTCGATATCTATCGAGCCCCATTTTCCTCACCATCAACTACTTGATGTGCAGAATATAGTAGGAGCATCCATAGTTTCACGTCGACAAGCAAGCTCGTTACTCATGGATGCGAGCATGATGCATTGAGCCAATCTGTGCATCATCTTCGCCACTTTCTAAAAGTAGCAATCTCTTCCTCGAGGCATTGTTTGCAACCATTGCAGGATAAGCGATTAAGGACATAAGATAGCTTTTCAAATACCATGAGAACTATTCTCAAATTCCTTAACCAATCCGGTAATCTTGGCCCGTTAATTAACATCAAATATATTTCAGTAGTGATAGTAATTTTAGACATTGTAAAATTTCAGTAAATGAATTTGTAATTAACAACATTTTAACATACATTCTTTTATTAATTACCAAAATAAATTAGGTCTTGTTTTAAATTGGTATCTCCCACTATTTTCTTCAAACTATATTACCCTCACTTATATAGTTCGCAAAATCTAATTAAAGATTTGCTAGTGAGAATAAGGATCCCATTTCAAATGTATATAGCCTTGTGGTGTGACACAACAAACTATATATAAATAAATAGGTAGACAACTTTTGTCAATTACATCAACTATGCAACTCCTTTTCTTTTGCCTCTTAGATTATTTTGATCAAGTGGTGGCACATCCGAATCAAAATTATCCAAGTTAAGTCCAACCTAGCACTCCATATATTTAAAAAAGAAAAATATCATCCTTGTGGTGACACAACAAAATAATATTGTTCAATTTTCTTTATAAGCATCAAATGTGATAAATTAACATCTTAAATACTTAATACTTGCCTTGTGGTGACACAAAAAACTCATATTAAATATTTAATACTCTATTAATTTTATCATGCTAGAAGGCGACGTTCGATATTCCAAATATCTTTGAACGCTTAGGACTTAATATAAAAAAAATTGAGGGGTTTGTAATTAATTTGTCTCATCTTGTTTAGCGCGCATGCACATATATATATAAAATACGCGTCATATTAATTAACATGCGAAGCATGTTTGCATAATATATAATATAAATATATAGTATAAGCATGCACATATAGAATACTATATTCTACCTGGATTGATTATGGACTTTTATTCTAGTTTGGTTCACTAGAGCCACCAAGTGAACCAAAAGGTCAAACCCTAGGGGTGCAAGAAATAATATTTAAATATAACTATTACATTTAAACATGGGCTCCATTACAAACGGGTCTTCAAGCGCTCCTTGCTCTTTGATCTCTAATTCTTCAAAATTAATTCTAACTATTCCTATTACAAAACTATTTAAAATAAATAGAAACCTTGATCGTGATCGAGGGAAGTACATAGGAGGGAGATAGAATTTATATTAAGAAAAATTAGAGAAGACGAGGTACGCAGACCCCATTTAATAAAACCCATACATTCATGCATCCAACTAAAATAAAATCCAATCACATTGGTCAATAGTCCATAATCAATCCCATTTGTAAGACCCCAACTTTTATAAATAAAGATGAATTTTTCTAGTTGTGGGTAATATTTATAAATTTTGCAAAGTATGCAAGTTGTTATAAAATATTCGTTTGGTGGGGAATATTCTTTTAGGGAATATTCGTGATAACTACTCAATCATTGGTGGACCCCACAACGTAATTATTGTCGGATTGAGAAAACGACAAAAATATTTTATAAAAATAACTACGGAGGTGTTACCGTTAAAACCGTTGAACTACCCGGTGGTAAAAGTACGAAGAATCTGGCGTGGTTGCATAGTAGACACCAGATTGATTATGATGCTTACATTGAGAAGTCACTCGCCTATACTCAATTATTGCTACAAGAATTCACGCATCATATCTCTTATATTATTGATTCAATTATTGTCACAATATCATCTGTATAATATGTTATAGTATTAAAT
Source organism: Panax quinquefolius (assembly GCA_020205615.1). Taxonomy (NCBI): domain Eukaryota; kingdom Viridiplantae; phylum Streptophyta; class Magnoliopsida; order Apiales; family Araliaceae; genus Panax; species Panax quinquefolius. The sequence continues at coordinate 53,048,840 of CM035160.1, forward strand.
CAATAATTGAGACGACAAGTTATAAATGATTAATAATTGTTGAAAGATTAAATATGTGTTGATGAAAAAAAATGATTTGTGGTAAGTTTGATTATTTTATGGGGGGGCTCATATGTCATCATCTAAGAGTCTCTTCATCAATAGTATTTACCTTCGTCAATAGTAATTACCTTCGTCAATAGTAATTACCTTCGTCAATAGTAATTACCCTTGTGAATAGTGTTTACCTTCGTTAATAGTAATTACCTTTACCAGACGTCGAACCACTTGTCGTTTTCACATTACAAAGGCCAAACCATTCGTCAAGCCACTCGCTTTTCACACTAAGCAGTGCTAAGCTAGAAATCTTCTATAAATAGAGGCTCAGGACTTCATTATTTTTCACTTAATTCATTCAAGCTATAGAGAGAGAAAGTATAGAGAGAATAAAGAGAAAGAAGAAGAGTATTTTGTTACTACACCGTCCGCAGATTCAATCTCCTACCAAATGTAAGGGGTGTTATTCTTTCTTATTCATGAAGAGAACTGTTGTTATTCCATCGCTTATTATTCATTGGAATAACTCGTATACGTGGTTTACCCTATACTTGGTGACATTCTTCTATTATTCTGCTGAACATACTTGGTGACCGGTTCCTTCTTTTATTATTCATTGGAACATCCGTCTCGTGTGTTTTACAATTGGGATTCGGTTAAAATCTTTTATTATTCTCGTTGGAACATCCTGCGTCGTGTGTTTTACACGGACTTCGGTTCCGCTTCTTTATCATTCTGTTGGAACATCCTATCTCATGTGTTTTACACCGGATCCGGTTTCATCTTTATTATTCTCGTTGGAACATCCCGCCGGTGTGAATTTCACCGACCTAGTTCCGTTATTTATTATTCTCGTTAGAACATCCCATGCATGTGTTTTACACAGGACCTGGTTCCGCTCTTTATCATTCGGTTGGAACATCCTATTCGTGTGTTTTACACCGGATCCGGTTCCATCTTTATTATTCTGTTGGAACATCCCCGTTTGTGTGAATTTCACCGACACGGTTCCGTTATTTATTATTCTCGCTGAATAACTCCCGTCTGTAAGGTCTATCGCATGCATGGTGATTTCTTTTGTTATTCCATTCTTTATTATACCCAGTTAAGTTAAAACTTTGACTTCTATACTCCATGAAATTAGTGGAATATCCTTGATATTTGCGTTTCATCCAAAGATCTTTCATGAAAATATTCTTCCGATCATTCTTGAATTTTACTCTACAAAACAAAGATCATGTTGATAATTTGACGTTAATAATTCCTGGATAAAATAATTCTTGAACTTGTTTTATCAATTCTTATATCATTGTCATCATCCTCATGTTTTATATTATGTTGAAAGTCATACGTGGCCTGTAGTGCATAGATGGACTTGGTATGATTATGACTGAGACTATTCTAATGTAATCATGACCGTAATGTTACAAATGATGTGATAAAAATCCTCAAAGGGTCAGTAGTGCATTGGTGAATGATTGTTGGCATGATCATGACCATTAATGAATACACAAATATTCTCGCCCGTAGTGCATGAATAATTGTGGTCGTGATACTAAAGAATATCCTCGTCAGTAGTGCGGGGGTGATTCGATGATGTGGAATATTTATTAAAGCCGAGTCTCGCCTATAATGGTGATGAAAACCTTTTAAAACCTAAAAGATGGTAGACTTTATTTTCTACTTGACTCTTTTAATGGATTGCTTATTCCACGCAGATTAAACCGGTTTGTCTATTGTATTTTATCGGTTTAACATTGTTGAAGACTATTGATAATTTATTCTCGCATTATCTTAGTCATAATATTTCATCGGGCTAGTTGAGCTCACCCTTTCTTTCACCGCTCTCTCTTGAGAAATGAGAATATAGCTGGGACGAGTCTGGGAAACGAGTGATGGTCCCGAAGATAAGATTAGTAGTCCTCACTATTCCGTGAAATAGTGTGATAATAATTGTAATGAGGACTTTTTTTTGAGTTTGTATAATATCTAGTGAGCGATATTTGTATTTAAACTCACGCTTTATGTCGATTGCATACCTACGCTTATGTTAATAAGTTGTATTTAAATTGCATACCATGTAAGTGGCTTACACCCAAGATGGGTGATGTATACCTAATTTTGGGGCGCCACACCATTTATTATCATACACATCACCATATACATCAATAAATAACATTCATATCATGAATAATAAACATTCAATATATATATCGATATCATTTAATGGGCAAATTTAGTTAGTATAAAATCTAATTTTGAATCAAAATAAACTCCTTTATTTCAATCCAAATATAAATCAAAATAAAACTATTTTATTTTAATTTATCCAATTTTGAATAAAATAAACTATTTTATTTTAATCTAAATAAACTCTTTTATTTTAATTAATTATGGAATCCAATTCCATGTAAAAAAAAAAACTTTATTAAAGGAAACACGGATTCTCTTTTCTATTCACAAATAAACTCCTTTATTTTGAATAATATGAAATCATATTTCATATATAAATAAACTCCTTTATTTAAGCAAATATAGAATTCAATTTCAACTCTAATTAGTTATCATGGAATCCAATTTCAACTCTAATTAGTTAGCATGAAATTTAATTTTAAAATTAAAATAAACTTTTATTTTAAGATTAAAATAAACCTTTTATTTTAAAATTAAAATAAACTTTTTTTTTATTTTAATAATAAAATAATTAAAATTATATATATATATATATATATATATATATATATATATATAAATAGAAAGTCGCCAACGCTTTTTGAAACAAAAAGTTGATCCCGCATGATTACTTTGCCTTTGTAACTAATATATATAATATATCATATATCATATATATAATATAATATATATACTAATACATGAATCCTTAATAATCCTCACCAAGTGAATCACGCTGCCTTTTAAGTAACCTAACTCCATCAGCCACGCAATCACGAAAAAAAAACAGTTTTGCGTTTTTTTTTTGTTTTTTTTATTTTATACAACAAAAATTATTCCCAATTAAACTGTTCTAAACACATATCAATATACATATCAAATTTAAAATAATTAATAATTTGCATAAAGGTTTGGCTCTGATACCACTGTTAGGTTTGTAATATTCAAGAACGCAATCAAATTGCATAAATTAGCGGAAATGTGTAAAAATCAGAGTTTAAAATTTTACAAACCATATACCCGGATCACCCTTTATGCATAATTATTAATTAAACAAAAAGGAAAGAACAAGAATCATACCCTTGAAGATCCAAGCTTCCTCAGTACAAGTTCACCTCCAATCCTTTTTTCGCTCAACTTGAATCCACCGGTTTGGTTCCTTCCTTCGATCAACGTTAGCCACCCAAGTGTTTGCCTCTGTGAGGTGATCCACCAAGGAAGAAGAAGGATTCAAGAAGATGGGTATTTCGCAAAACCCTAGTTTTCTATCTCTATAGAAAAGAGTGTACTCTCCAACCATCGAATTATCACGTAGTCTTGATATCCGATATAAGACTCTCTTATAAAGATATCAAGTAACCTTATTAAAATAAGGTATTATTTAATTAAACCTTTTAATTAAAGGGCTCCCTAATCTTATTAGGGATAATTAATTAAACTCCTTTAACTAATTTTCCTTCCTAATCCAATTAGGAATAAATGAGAGTACTTATATTAAATTTATTCCTAAACTCTTTTAGAAATTAAAATAATAATAATAATTGTAATAATATTAATAAGACTCTCTTATTAATTTATATTTAATATTTCTAAAATATTAAATAATAAATATTAAGCTATTTAATTTATTCTATCACCATAGATTAAATTAAATATACATAACATATTATTACGATTATGCCATTAACTTCTTAAATAATTATTCTTCCTTTTATGGTGTGACCCTTTAGGTTCTCCATATTAAACCTAAGTTATGAATAAATCAATTGAATCAATTCTAATCTTATTTAAATAAATAAATTAAACAATTAATTTATTTAAATAAATAATATTTATTCTACAATAGGGATAAGCCTCCCCAGCGATCAACGACTTTCCGTATAATATAGATTTCAACATTAATCATAAAAGAACCTTTGAGTAAATAGTTACCAGACAATTCAATCATTCCACCATACAATGTCCCAATTAAATATAAGCATATGGAATTACATGTCAAGTCTTATTTTATTTAATTATATGTATTTTGATCCTTAAATGCACAACACTAAATAATGCAAATTAGAAACTCCTTTCTAATTTCATTCGCATTGCCAAGGACTACTTGGGTTGTCATTTATCGAATCACATAGACATTTCTCTTCTTTTTATTAGAAGTGGTAGATTCTTTATCGATCATATATTATCTCCATGTACAACTTGTTATACCCAAGCATACCCTTTGATATACCCTAAGGGTCTTAAGGAATAAGTCAAAGTATAACTCATCATACACAAGATACTATGATGATCTCAAGTCCAAGGATCACTTGTCAGACTACTATCACTACAGAAATTCTATTATCGACAGCAAGTAAAACTCCATTAGGTATTCCTTAGCGAGCCAATGCTCAGTTGAACTTATTCTCTAATAAGCACCTACATACTTGCTTTAGTGTCTCCACACAAATGATCGCTTGAGATCAATCATCCTCATCCAATGAAAAAGAACGTATGTACCAATCTATCCGGATTCACTAATCCCCAATTTAGTAATCCAACGATTGGGAACTATTTTAGTTTTAAGCTTTCTAAGAATTTAGATCTCATTAGAATGATCTTCATCGTTATTCTAAAAGCATTGCTTAAAACTATGGGTTTATCACATATTATAAAACAAAGATCACGTAGATAATTAAAAGCCTTTAATAAATTAATACTTTTTATTAATAAATGAATAAGATTGTTACAAAGTATATGCTTTATCATCAAACATGATTGGCTTGTATGCATACTACTTTCGGTTTGGTCACCTAATCAAGGCTACCAAGAAGGAGAGATCCTTATCGAAAGCCCTCTTTCGGGAACTACCGTCACAAGATCGCGTGATTCTCAGAATATTATTTATGAATAATTAATTATTGATTTATATGATGAGGAAAATATTGATATTATGTGGATATAGATGGAGAAAAATTTTAATGTGACAATTGTTGAAAATTAATATTTTATCTTTTTCGATAAAATAATTCATTTAAATATATTATTTTAATAATATATTAACGGTGATATTTTTATAATGAATGTGGGATATATGAGTATATGAGGAGGAAGAGTATTTTTGTGGCATTAAATGTTTAACACATATTTTGTGTGTTGGTGGACACAATTATCGAATCAAATTTGATTATATACCGTAAAAATCGTCTGTTTGTGGATTTCGGTTAATTTATTGCTTTTGAAATTTGGAAAACTTCCTTCGCAGAAGTTGTAGATAATGGAATTTCCTATGGAAATTCGCGTGTTTCAATTTTTCCGATAAAAGAGCTATTTATTATGAATTATTGAAGTTCCAAAGTTCCGAAATAATTGATTTTTGGAAGTTTTAATTGTTTTAATTAACAAAAACGTTTTTTAGATGTATGAGTCTCATTTTACATGTGTTAGGTTGCTGATTTCAGATTCTCAAAGGTTGGCGTAGACAAATTTTTATAAATATATTATTATATTAAATTTTCTACTTTGGTGTTCTAAGCATTTTCCTATAAATAGGGTGCTTAGGTTAGAATTGAAAATCACATTTAAATCAAGTTTTCTCTCTATATTATCGAGTTTATTCTTGTGAGTATTTTGAGTATACTTTAAATATTGCTATACGGTGCAAGTTCAAGTCATGGCCTATATCCGGTGTTTCAACTAGAAGTACTGTCTTTCGAGGTAAGGGATGTTATTTTATTCGAAAATGATATTATTTCTTCAATATCATTATGCCAAAATATTGGTTGGAACTTTTATCAAATTTGGAACTTTTTCATGCTTCTGGATTACTATTCATGAGTTACTATTCACGAAAGTTACTATTCATGAGTTACTATTCACGAAGTTACTATTCACTTAGTACTATCTACATGAAGCGTGAAGATTTTTTTTGTAAAATTTCTATCTTTTGGTGTTTGAGTTACTATTCACGATACTTCAAGACTATTCACGATACTCAAGACTATTCACGATACTCAAGACTATTCACGAATCACTTGCACTATTCACGTAAAAATGAAATTTCTTCTTTTGTCCAAAATATCTATTATGGATACTAGCTTTGATCAGATCCATGTTTTGATCATTCTTGAATTTTACTCCACTCGATTACTTTATGAAGTATTTTGAACTGGATTGTTTAAAATACTTAATCCTTAATATTTGTTCTTTTGTTTCAATTGAATTCGCTTTTTTAAAAAATATTTTCATCATCCTCGGTCCTAAATGATGATATTATCGAATATCTTTGGCCCAGTAGTGCAAAAAGATGAATGATTTTCGATGAATATCTTTGGCCCGTAGTAAAAAAGATGAACAGTGTTAGATTAATACGATCGATCGATTAATATCTTTCGCCCGTAGTGTAAAGATGAACAGTGTTTAGATGAACATGACTAATCGATGAATATCTTCGCTTGTAGTGCAAAGATGAATATTTGATTCAGATATATATCGATTGATGTTACAGGATAAAATATCGACGATGAACTTTTAAATTCATATATAGAAGATAGTAGTTTGCATTCTCTACTTAACTCTTCTAATGAATTGTTGTTTCGCCGCAAATTGTTGATTTAAAACCGGTTGTCTATCAGATTCTATTAGATTTTTCCTCGTTGGAGACTAACGATAATTTGTTGTATATTATCTTAGTCATAATATTCTTTACCGGGCTAGTTGAGCTCACCCTTTTCCTTTTTGTTCTATTTTTCTTCTCGTGAGGCGAGAATGTAATGGAAAGTACTTAGTGGGTATGGAACGAAGGTTCTGTAGAGAGTTGTTTAATAGTCCTCACCATTTTTATAAAATAATGTATCAATAATTATGATGGGAATTTATTTTGCGTGTGGATATTGTCAGATGGCAATATCAGTATTTAAACTCACGATTTATATGTTGTAATAATAAAGTTGTAGTTATTTCGCATCATGTATTTGGCACTTCGAGAATGGGTTGGATGGAATGGACCTATTTTGGGGCGCCATGGATGGTAATAGAATTTATCTAATACACAAAAATATAACATCTTACTCTTCTTTTTTACAAATTTGCTTTATAAAAATTTTTAAAAAAAGTTAAAATGTAGGTTAGTTTGGCATTGGATCACAATTTTATTTTTTTCAAATTTCTTTTAAAAAATAAAATCATTTTAAAAAAAATTAAGATAATTTTTTTAAATTCATTTTTTTTAAAAATATTTTATAAAGTGGCGTTGGTTGCCTTTTTGATTTTTAGCCAAAAAAATCCAAAAATTCAACGCCATTTAAAATGGCGTTCAGTAGTTTTTCCTAAATTATATTTTAGGTCCGATTTAGCCCGATTGAACTAGTTTGTTCAAAACTCGGATTGAACTGATTGACTACAAGTAAAACCGGTTAAGTTGACCAGATGAACCAATTTTTTTTTATCAGATTTTAATATTTTTGAACTATATTTTTTTAATATTAAAATTAACTACTTTTAATAATATTATAACTTAATTTTATTATCTTAATATCGGTTCAATAACGGTTCAATCACTGATTGAGGGATGACTCATCCCATAATTTTCTCATGTCAATGACCACTCTAAAACATTGTTTAGAACCTTAAAACGAACCAAATACCCGAAGGCCTATTTACTTGAATATTTTTCTTTATTCTAGTAAAATAAAGGGGTGCTATGAAAGTTCAGGAGTTAAATATTTTTTCAGTCACTGTACTATATGTCAACTTACAAATGGATAATTGAACTTTTTTTTCTTACAGTCAACACATTCTAACACAAAATTAAAAAAATCGTTACATGCGTTGACTTTAAACGGAAAATGCCAACTAAGTTGCTCAGTTGTAAAAATAATGCTGATGTGGCAATAATTATGCGACGTGACAGTGATTATGTAGATTTGGAAAAAATATTTTATGAAGAAAATGAAAAAACTATTTTAAAGTATAATATAAATTTAAAAATTTAGCCAAAAAACAAGAAAATAAATATAAAATTTATTTAATTATTTTTGTAATTCATATCAAATAATTTTTTATTTATAATTAAGCTATTTATAAAACACAAAAACTAAAAATATGCTAATTAAAATTAAGGGGGAATATGAAATACATTTAGGGAAAATGAAATAAAATTATAATAAAATTAGAAAATTTAGCAAAAAAATACGTGGTAGAAATTAAAAAATAAAAAGAGTTATTTTTGTAATTAATAGAAAATATTTTTTATATAATTAATAACAAATATAATTGAAAAAATTATAAAAACTATAAAATTAATTATATCTTTTTTGATAATACATGGCAATTCTTATTTAAAAGAAATAAGTGTATGACATTAAAATAAATTAAAAAAAAGTAGAAAATAAAATAAAAATATTAGAATATAAATTAAATAGATAAAAATAATTTTTTAAAAACATGAATATAAATTAAATAGCAAAATCTGGGATGCAGCAACACAACTAAATCTCATATTATTCAATCCCCATTCGGAGACCTAACACCTTCTCTCTCCGCCGCCGACCTCCGTGACACCGCCTACGAGATCTTCGTCGCCGCCTGCCGTACATCCTCCGGCAAACCCCTCACATACATTCTCAGCAACAGCGCCGACCGTGGGTCTCCATCTCCGTCACCGTCATCGCTATCGAGCTCGCCATCGGTGCAGCACCGATCCATCACTTCTACTGCCGCTTCGAAAATGAAAAAGGCGTTAGGTCTCCGACCTAGCTCCAGTTCGGGTTTTAGTCCGGGTTCTGGGGGGTAGTCCGTCCCCGGGGAAGGGGAAGAGGCCATTGACTGTTGGGGAGCTAATGAGGACTCAAATGGGGTTTCTGAAAATAATGACTCCCAGATTAGAGAGCTTTATTGCGAATTGCTGCTGGACAGGTATATATGTATAATGTATCTTGAAACGTGTTTAATTCTAATTGGTTTGCTGAGATGTGTTTCTTTCCAATATTTTACTTATAATTTGATCTAATGTCTTATAATTTATATTAATTTTGCTGTAAAAGTATTGAATTTGAGTGTTTCTTTTTTGGTGAGAAATGGTATTTTGTTTTGATTTTTATAATATGTTTCAAAATTTCTCATTTATTTGATTTGTGGTGTTTTTTCCTTTGTTTTCATCTGTGAGTATATAATAATTGGGTTGGAGGTTTTAATTATTGAATCTGATGATTTATTAGTTAATATGTTGTGGTTTTGCCTCTAAATGTAGATGGATCAGTATATGTATATGTATATTCCATTCTTAGATATTTTAATTTGAAATTTGTATATGTAAATTGCTTTGGGCATTGAAGTTTTATTCTTTTGAGGTTGTGAGAACAATTAACTCTTTATTGTACAAGTTCTTATTAATGTTTTCATGGATATGGTGTATCCTTGCCAATTACCCCTGGACCTAACTGTTGTGGTTTTAAACACACATAAAAGAATTGATCGATCAAATTTTCATATGTTGTGATCCTGGAAAAGATTATTTGCAATGTTTTGAGTTGCATAATTTTTACTAAGAAATATATGCAATCATGACAATCTGAAGTCCCTATCATTTTGTGATGAAGTGTATTTCTTTTCTGATGCAGTAATGTTGTTGGGTTCATCTATGTGACAGACATTGACACCCAAAGGTTTGAAACTTAAAAAACGATTGCGAAACACCATTTGATGTTGCATCTGCTATTTAAATTCTGGTTTTATGTATCCTTTTTGTAATTATTGTTTTCAGGAATAAAATCACATACCTTGCACCATCAGCTGGAGAACTCCCAAGCAAATTTCTAATTGTGGGATACTTGACTTGGATTGGTAATAGAGATTGTTTGGTGCTTGTTATAACTTTTCTGTGCATTTTTTTTTCAATCTTTCCTTTCTCTTTATCTGATTTCTTCTCCAGAATTGCATTGTTACCCTTATGTGTTCTAAAAATAGTGCCATAAAACATTCTTGTGGTAGCAAACCAATACATTCCATATGAATCAGGCATCTATGTTGGGAATGATAAAGTCGTTCATTTCACTAGACGTGGCCAAGAAGTAGGCACAGGGACTGTGCTGGATCTCCTTTTAGTGAGCTCAGGACCATCCCGATCTTATGTTCCATGTGACACGTGCATCCCAGCACAAGAAGGTTTTTCATGTGACACGTGCTGAACAGTTATTTTGAATTTACTTGTGTTTTACATATTGTTTTTTGCGATAGTTATTTGACTTTTATTTTATATTAAATCCTTTTTGTCCATCTTGTTAAACAGATTATCTCTAGACATGGGTAGCATGAACTTTAGAGAATCTGGCAAGCAGCGTTCAGCTTCTGTTTTTCAACTGGAGAGGTCTGATTTGCTGCTGATCATGCATATTAATCTTAATCCAACTGTTAGAAATCTTTATGAAGCACCATAGCAATGCAAACCAGAGAATGCCACTCATATATGTGAAACTTTACACTTATCAGGTTTGTGTGTTTCGTCTGCATTTAATGTAATAATCATTACCATTTCTCCTACTGATCTTAACTGGGGAATATTTTCCAGATTTTCAGGGGACTGGCATATATGCATGATGTTCCTGGAGTATGTCATAGGGACTTGAAGCCTCAGAACGTTCTGGTATGCACCTTTCAAATTGTGACTTGGGATTAAGAGTTGTAGCTGTTTTTGACTTCAACGTTGGCTTTCCACAGGTTGATCCCTCTTCACACCAGGTCAAAATTTGTGACTTTGGAAGTGCAAAATGCTAGTATGTTCACTTCTTTAAATTCCATTTCCTAACCAGTGGCTTTTTGATAACTAATTAAACTTTTTCCAAGCATATTACTGTTTTTTATCTTTGCATGCGTTCATATGATTGTGTTGAAACTATTTATCAAAAAAATATATATAACTGTCTTGTGTTGAAACTGATGGCAGGACATCATTAGCTATGCAACTTCGAAAATTGTTCTATTCTTGCATTCATTTATTCGGTCAATGAGTCAATTATGTTATCTGTAAATTTGTTTATATTTGATGCATAATAAGGATTTGCTCACCAGTTGGAGCGGTGGCGAGTTGCAAAAAGGCCACTTGCTTATACGCTATAGTTTTCATGCATGAATAGTATGTGTGCTACGGGTATTAATAATATAAGTGTGCTATGGGTATTAATAATATAAGTGTGCTACGGGTATGAATAATATAAGTGTGCTACACTCTTCGGTTTCCTAGCTATTAGGATAGCATTCATTAATATAGAACAGCTAAAAAACGAATCCAATTAAATATCAAATATTCTAGACTATTAATTTTTGTAAAAGAATGTACAGGTATGAGCTGTATATCGTCTTATTGCAAGTGTTTGCATCTTGTTAAGAGTGGTGTTCCTTGCATTTCTGTGAAAACATGCTTCTCCCCTATAGGTGTAGGCGTGAAAAGGATCCAATTAAAATATGCATTTTATTTATCTATGAAAAGTACGAGTATGGTATGTCAGTGTACATTATCTTCTGTTGAGTGTTTGCATTGTGGTATGTGAATTGCTTAGAGAATAACCCTTTAAAATGTTCTCTGTTGATATCTCCATGTCAGATGTGATCTTGCAACAGCTTTTCTTTGTCATATTTTCACCATGAGTTACCATTCAGGTGAAGGGTGAAGCAAATATTTCATACATTTCACGGTTCTATCGCGCTCCAGAACTCATATTTGGTGCAACTGAATATACAACTTCAATTGATATATGGTCAGCTGGTTGTGTTTTGGCTTGAGCTTCTTCTAGGCCAGGTTGGCAGTTAGTATCTTTTGTTGGTTTTCTCTATTCTGATTCTCATCACATCACTCGAATAATTTTACAGCCATTGTTTCCTGGAGAAAACGCTGTGGATCAGCTGGTAGAAATGATCAAGGTGTGACAATCAGACTATAAACAGTTTAGATTGTGTTTCAAGTTAGAGTTTCTTACATTTCATCTTCCAGGTTCTTGGCACACCAACTCGAGAAGAAATTCGATGTATGAATCCAAATTATACTGATTTTAGGTTTCCCCAAATCAAGGCACATCCATGGCACAAGGTGTGCTTTTTTACTCTTCTGCTCCTGCTACATCATATCCCAAAAGTTAATTCCCATAAACTTGAAAATTATAGATTCTCACCACTTATAAGATGTATGTAATTAGTGTTGATGGTGCTCGAAGTATGACATTCTCTTTGTTGTCTCGTAACATTTTCTATAAAACTGGCCAGTAACAAATCAATTGGCAGTACTTATTAAAAAGTAAAAACTAACATACTAAATTGGAAAAACAACTGGACTTACAGATTTTTTGCAAGTAAGAATTAAAATTGAGCATGCAAGGTCCTAAGTGGGCTCTATCTTGTAGTCGAGAGACTCGAGACTATATTCTAATTTCTCCATCTTTAAGTTTATACTCCTTAAATTTTTGTAGACATCATAAGTTATTCAGCTGTTCAACCCCACATATGACTGATGTGCTAAACTGTTCATTTATTTACAAATTTTTATAGTTTTTTTCCGGTATATTCAGATGTAGTTGGTATTCTTACATATTCGTGGTTTCAGGTTTTTCACAAATGAATGCCTCCAGAAGCAATTGATCTTGCTTCACGGCTGCTGCAATACTCACCAAGGCTTCGCTGTAGTGCTGTGAGTTTCATTCAACTTTTCTTTGTTACGGATAGATATCTGTTATGCTGTTATTTAGAAATTAGGAGTAACAAGTTTTCATTCATTGGCTTAAGTGCAAATTAATAGTTTTTATTGTTGAGTAGCTGGTCCATTTCTTATTATCTTATAGGTGGTCTTTATTTTGTGCTGATGACTGTAGAGCCACAAGGACTTCTTTTATTTGCCTTTTGATTGGGGCAAGCTTATGTCTATTGCTTTTCTGTTTTTAGATTTGATTCTTCCTATTGCAGTTAGATGCATGTTCACATCCTTTCTTTGATGAGCTACGAGAGCCCAATGCTCACTTACCAAATGGTGGAATTCCATTACCATCGCTTTTAACTTTAAACAAGAGGTGTGTCCATCTTATTTAGACATATACCTTTTAATGTTTAGATTATTGGCATATGGTCGTGAAAAGGCTTTACTGTAATAAGTTTATTGGTATTCTAGATGATTAATATTTTTGTTACCAACCATTGTTGGTCAATGTTACTGAGATTTTTCTAATTACAGTTGTCATGAGCATCTCCAGATCTTATTAATAGGCTTCTACCAGAGCACGTGAAACGCCAAATGGGTTAACCTAGTTTTTGCATCCAACAGGGACATAAAAACATCCTTGAGGAGTGAAGTGTACTCTCTCTATATATGTAGATATATACTTTGATTGAAGAACTGAGGTAGCTTTAGATGGTTAATTGTAAAGATAATGAATGATTATGTAGTGGATGATTTTATTAATTTAATAATATTTTAGTTTTTTGTATTTTTATTATTATTTGCTATGGGGACATTGAGTCAGTCAGGTACACAAAAAGATTGTCAAGTTTTGATTTGGCAACAATATAATTCGTTACCAAAGCATTGAACAAGTTTTAATATAGCAACAATTTTTTATACATTTAGCAATAAATTTTCGTTGCTAATGACATTAAAAATATAATATTTGCCAACGAAAAATTAACATAATAACAACGAAGAGGATATTGTTGCTAATATTAACATAAAAGGTAATATTTTTTATCGTTGCAAATCATATCAACTTTCATTGCACATATAAAGAAACGGCAACATATAATGTTGCTAATCGACGACTTTCGTTGCTATTGAAAAATAACCAGCAAAAAATATTTTTGTTGCTGATTCAGCATAATGTCGTTGCCAAATAATATAATCAGCAATGAAAATCGTTGCTAAAAAGTTTACATTCCGCAACGAAAGCAAGCTTAGACAACAATTTTCATAATTTACTACAACGAAAAATATCGTTGCAAAATGGTGTCAATCGATGAACGAAAATTCATGGTCGTTGCAAAAAAGAGTTCATTTCACGCCAATTAGCGAGACTTTTTGCAACGAAATGGTTTTTAGCAACGACATTTTAATTATTCTCGCAACAATACATTTTGTTGCTAAAGGATCGATGTCGTGTATTTAAAGGTAAATTTCGTTGCAAAATTTATTACTTTTGGCAACGAAAAAATACGCTTCATTCAATGAACAATTAGCAACGCTCATCAAGAACGAAAAGACGCAACGAAAGAAAATCGCTACAAAACCCTTTCAGCAACGTAAATTTGGCACCTTTAGCAACGAAAATTGTTTGTTACTGAAGCCCCATTTTTTTGTAGTGTTTTATAATCACTTGCTTATTTTGCAAAATTTTCACATTTCACCCATAACCAAAGTATTATATCAAATTAATACCTTATTATTCACAATAATAAATAGAGAAAATTTGATTTTATTCATTAAAAAATTGGGGTCTTACAACCTTCCCTTCTTATGAAATTTCGTCCTCGAAATTGATGTACGTACCTGGTGTTTCGAAAAGGTGAGGATACCTCGCTTTCATTTCTGATTCCAACTCCCAGGTTATTTCTTCAATAGCATGGTTTCTCCACAAAACCTTAACTTGTGGTATAATCTTGGTGCGTAGGACATGCTTTTTCTTATCCAATAACTTAACATGTACCTCCTCGTAAGTTAAATCTTCGGCTATCTCATCCGGTTCTAACTTAATAATGTGGTTCAGGTCTTTCACATATTTACGAAGCATAGATATGTGAAAAACATTATGAATACGAGACATGCTTGGAGGTAATGCGAGTATATAGGCCACATTTCCTATTCGGTCAAGAATCTCAAATGGACCAACAAATCGTGGATTGAGCTTTCCTCTCTTCCCAAATCTTGTAACTCCCTTCCATGGAGCAATACATAACAATACATGATCCCCAATATTAAATTCCACGTCCTTTCGATGAAGATCCGCATAACTCTTTTTTGTCGATCGTGTGCCGCTTTGTATACGCTTGTCGAATCATTCGATCTTCTCTCGTAGTCATTCGCATCAACAACTCGTCCCAACAACGTTGCTTCTCCCCACCTCATCCCAAAGATATCGAGAGCGACACTTTCATCCATACAATGCTTCAAATGGAGGCACACCTATACTTGCTTCGATAACTGTTGTTATAGGAGAATTCCACCAATGGTAGGTACTTATCCCAACTCCCTTTGAAATCTAGGACACATAGTCTTAATAGATCTTCAAGAGTTTGAATAGTCCTCTCTGATTGTCCGTCCATTTGAAGATGGTATGCCGAACTGAATCATAAATCCATGCCCATAGCTTTCTGCAAGCTAACCCAAAATCGTGAAGTGAATCTTGGGTCATGATCCGAAACTATGGATACTGGCATGCCATGCAATCCCACAATCTCATTTACGTACATACTAGCAAGACGTTCAAGGGAATAAGTCTCCCGTATAGGCAAGAAATGAGCAGACTTGGTTAATCTATCAACAATAACCCAAATCACATCTATGCCTTGAGAAACCTTGGGAAGACCCGTAACGAAATCCATAGTAATGTGTTCCCACTTCCATTTCAGAATCTCAAGTGGTTGCAATGGATCCTTCGACACTTGATGCTCCGCCTTTACACGTTGACAAGTTAAACACCTCGAGATAAACTCCGCGATCTCTCTTTTCATATTGCTCCACCAAAATGTATGTCGAAGATCATGATACATTTTGGTACTCCCAGAATGGATTGCAAACGGTGTGTTGTGTGCCTCCATCACGATTCTATGCTTCAAGTTAGAATCGTTAGGAACACAAAGTCTGGAGTTGACTCGAAGTATTCCTTCTTCATCGATTCTTACTTCCGAATAGCTCCTTCAGACTTTCTTCTTCATACGCGATCAACTCCATGTCCGTAGCTTCGAGCAACTTTAACTTTATCAATTAAAGTCCTGTTCTACTCGTATGTTTGATATCATCACGTGGGTACTTGGAACCTTTACCTCTATCTCCATCCTTTGCAAGTCATAAAAATGGACCTTGTGTTAACAACATTGCACTCGCACCGCATATGATCTTCTACTCAATGCGCACCACCACGCTTACTTTTTCCAGGATGATATCGATGGTATAATAGTAATCTTTCAATAGTACGAGCCAACATCGTTACCGTGATATTGAGTTCCTTTTGGGTGAAGAAATATTTCGAGGCTTTTATGATTCAGATAGATCTCCACTTTCTCCCCATATGGTAGTGTCTCCAGATCTTCAACGCGAAACGATCAAGCTTAACTCCAAATCATGAGTAGGATAATTCCTCTCATATTCTTTTGAGTTGTCACGAGGCATAGGCTATGACTTTCCCATATCGCATGAGAACACATCCTAACCCTTTGCCCAAGCATCATCAGAGATAACAAATCCATCGGAACCAGATGGTATTGTCGTAACAAAAATAAATGAGTCTCCTCTTGAGTTCTTGAAAACTCTTCTCAAATCCTCGCCTCCAACTCGAATTTTGTATCTTTACGAAGTTAATGAAGTTAATCTGAGTAGCAATTCGAGAAAATTCTTCCACTAATCTCGATAATAACCAATAAGCCCGTAAAGCTACGATTTTGGCCACCCACTCGACGGGTTGCTCCCAACTTTCAGATGGCTTTAATCTTCGCCGGGTCGACAGATACTCCATGTTTTAACACCACATGCCCAAGGAATGCTACTTTCTCAAGCCAGAACTTTCATTTCTTCAGCTTGGCATATAGCTTGTTATCGCGAAGCCTTTGAAGTATCAGCTTCAAATGGTGCTCATGATCTTCACGACTTTTGGAATAGATGATGATGTCATCAATAAAGACAACAACGAACTGATCCAAATATTCTTTGAACACACGGTTCATCATATCCATAAAAGAAGCAAGTGTATTAGTCAATCCAAAAGACATGACTAAGAATTCATAATACCCGCATCGGGAGTTCGAAGGCGCCTTCGTAATATCCTCGCTTTTAATCTTCAATGATGATATCCGTAATCTAAGATCGATCTTTGAAAAGAATTGTGCGTTCCTTTGAATCCGTCGAACAAGTCATCTATGCGAGGTAGCGGATACCTATTCTTGATGGTGACATGGTTCAACTCTCAGTAGTCAATAAAGTCGTGATACTTGTCTCTTCTTCTTTACAAATAACACAGGAGCACCCCAAGGAGATGTACTAAGACGAATGGAACCGATGTCCAATAACTCCTGTAGTTGGACCTTTAACTCCTGAAGTTCAATAGGAGCCATTTGATATGGGGTTTTAGAAATGGTCTTTGTACCAGGTTCAAGATCAATAAAGAATTCAACTTCACGTTCGGGGGGGTAATCAGGAAGTTCTTCAGAAATACGCCAGGAAATTCACTAACAATAGAAATATTATTCAAATCTGACGTGTTTTTGTTCAAGTCCGTGACATGGGCTAAGAAAGCTTGACATCCATTTTTCAATAAACGAATAGCTTTATGGCTTGATATGACAGTGATTGACTTTAGTGGTTTGGTTGTTTGAATTCGCATAACATGTTGGTTAGGAATATAAAAACTAACAATCTTACGAAAAAAATCAATTTTAGCATGATGCGTGGTTAACCAATCAATCCCTAAGATCACATCAAATGCAAGTATTTTCAATGAAATAAGATCGACAGGTAATGTTATGGTTCCAACTTGAATCAAGCAAGATTTATAAACAGTAGATGTAATGAAAGTTTCTCCTAACGGAGTCCCAACAGATAAGTCAAGGTCTAATTTCTCCGAGTCAAGTTCAAACGTTGAGTACAAGGTGAGAGAGATAAAAGAATGGGTAGAATCCCAGATTCTAATAAGGTATAAACTTCTGCAAGAGTTTATGATTAGCTTACCGGTGATCACCCTCGTTAAGGTTTCGCGTTTTGGCCACCACGACAAACGCCTCCTTGAACCACCAACTTTGTTTTGTCCGTAGTCGCTTTGGTGTCGCCGCCCCAAAGAAGACTTGACTTTGCCATCGGACAAAACCGGGCTATATGACCGCTTCTTTTCCACAACTAAAACACACACTTGGAAGGCTATGAACATTTTGGACTTATGTGTCCTCCTCTCCGTGATCTCGTAGCATCTAACTCAAGGTACCGCTCTCCCCTAGAATTTGTTGTTGGTGTTGGTGATGTTGCCGACGCCTTCCGTCATCATTGAATCTCCTCTTTCTGAAATTTTCACTTGACACACCTCTCCTATTATCATGGCCACGATTACCACCTGAGTGGTTACCGCTTTTGTCTGTATTCTTTCTTCCCTGCTGGTTATCATCGCTTCGATGATCATTGCCACCAGATGACTACGATCGATTGTGGTCCCTCAGTTGGGCATACTCATTATCTCGCTCTAATAATTGAGCCCTGTTGACAACATCTAAATATAAAGAAAATTTATGAGAGATAAAATATTGCCGAATCTCGGGTTTTAGACCTCTCAGAAACATACTCGTCATTCGTTCCTCATTCTCGACCAAATAAGGTGCAAACTTGGATAACTCTGCAAACTTCGCTTCGTACTGGGACACCGTCATGTTATTTTGTTCCAGTCTGATAAACTCCACCTCTTTCATATGACGAATACTTTCAGGAAAGTACTTGTCATTAAACAGTTTCTGAAATGTTTCCCAAGACATGTTGAGTGCGGCTGGCTGGGTACGCTTCAAAGATTTCCACCAGTAATCTGCCTCACCGCGGAACATAAAGGTGGCGAATGGAACCTTCTGTTCCTCCGTGCATCCCAAGACATTGAATATCTTGGTAATTTGTTTGACCCACGTTTCCACCTTAATCGGATCCGGTATTCCCGCAAATTCTGGTGGTCCCAACTCTTTGAACTGCTTGGCTGTGACAAGCCGCGCATTGCTATCATTTCCACCCGTATTTTGTACACGAGTCTCCCTCGTCTAGTTTTGCATGAACTGCAAAAAGCTTCTAAACATCCCATCATTCATCATTTGTTCGGTAGTGTTGTTTACAGGAGGAATATTGCCTTCCTGTTGGACGTTCCCCTGGGTGGTGATTAAAGGTGTCTCCACGATCTCATTCACTCCATTATTAATATTTCCAGCTGCCATTCTCAAATACTACCACAAAACAAGGGTTAATTGACATGTCACGTATTATCCCTATACTCTGACCGACCAAATAAATACCAAATAAACTTAGTCAGGTCATACTAGCGAAGGAATTCCCCGTCTCTCCCCTCCTAGTTCTTGTCTCATATCCAAATGGATCATATCTCTAAGCTTTGATACCAACTGTGACGCCCCCAAAATAGGTATACATCACCCATTCTAAGTCACCAAATACATGGTACAGAAACAAATACAACTTCAGCAATACAATTATCATGCAAAATATGACAACACATATACTGTGACTTTGAATACAACTATTGTCTAATAGGGAGTATACAAACTCAAAAGGAGTCCTCATTACAATTATTGATACAATATTTTACAAAATAGTGAGGACTACTAATACAACTATCCTGAACCATCACTCCATACCCCAGATAGTTCCTGCTATGTTCTCACCTCCTGAGAAGAAAAATGGAACAAAAAGGAAAAGGGTGAGTTCAACTAGCCCAGTAAAGAATATTATGACTAAGATAATATACAACAATTTATCATTAGTCTTCAACAGGGAAAAATCTGATAAAATATAATAGACAACAAGTTTTAGATCAACAACTGTAGCGGAACAACAATCCATTAGAAGAGTTAAGTAGAGAAAGAATTCTATTATCTTCTAAGATTTAAAAGTCCATCATCAATATTTTATCCCTGTAACATCAATAAATATACATCTTGAATCAAATATTCATCTTTGCACTACAGGCCAAAGATATTCATTTGTATCACCAGTTGGTCATGTTCATCTTAACACCTGCTCATCTTTGCACTACTGGGCCAAAGATATTCATTAGGTAATCATTCATCTTCGCACTACGTGTGCCAAAGATATTCATCATTAATCATTCATCTTTGCACTCTGGTGCCAAAGATATTCAAGAATATCATCATTTAGGACTGCGGATGATGAAAAATATCTTAAAGAAAACAAATCCAGTGAGATAAAAGATCAAAGATTTAGGGATTCGTACTTTAGTTTATCCAATTTCAAAAATACCTTATAATAATCAATTGTGGAGAAAAATTCAAGAATAAAGATCAAAACATGGATACAATCAAAGATAGTAACCATAATAGACATCTTGGACAAAAAGGAGAAAATTTCATTTTTCGGTGAATAGTGTTGTATTCGTGAATAGTGCCGTATACGTGAATAGTAATCCCGACACAAAAAGGTAGAAATTCTACAATAAAATCCATACCAATATTTTGGTATAATGATATTGAAAGAATAACATCATTATGAAGAAAATAACATCCCTTACCTCAAAAAATATCAAGATTTACGATGGAATATCAGATAAGGTCAAGGAAACTTGCACCGATGAATAACAACTCACAAAGTATCTAAATACTCACAAAATACGCTCGATAATATAGAGAGAGAAAGAGAGAAAACTTGTTTCTGGTGTGATTTTCAATTCTAACTAAGCACCCTATTTTTAGGAAAATGCTTAGAACGCCACAGCAGACTAACCTGCTACCTAATGACTTTACCTGCTACTATTTAAGCCCACCACTTTTGAAATTAAATTTCAGCACATTTCATTACTCACCAACCAAAAGTGGGGCCCACCATATTTTTAATAAAAAATATTTTATTTTCTGAAACTTCAACAATTCATAATAAATAGCCCTTTTATCAAAAAAATTCGAATCTCACGTGCTTTCCATAGCAAATTTAATTCTCTACAACTTTGTAAGTTTAAGTTTTTCCAAATTCCAAACGAAAAATGACCGAAATTCACATACGTACGATTTTTAAAACCTCTATTCTGACAAAATACTGATAAAACACCTCAGCATTAATTCCTTCATTTATAACCACATAAAATAAATATATCCATCATTTATATCCACATAAAATAAATATATCTTTATCATATAAATCAATAACTAATTATTCATAAATAATATTACATAATCACAATTGTGACAACCAGGTCCTTCCCAAGAAAGAGGGGGTTTTTCGATAAGGATTTCTCTTTATTGGCGCACAATTATGTGACCAAACCCCTTTCCTAGATAGAACTTCCTTAGACATTGCCAATAATGCTATCTAATAATATTATTCCAATAATATGAATTATTGATCTGATAATGGAGATATCGTATGTTGACAATTATCGAACAACAATAATATAAAATATCAACGAAGCAATTATTGAATCAATAAAATAAAATATTGAACAAAGAATTATCGTAACAATTATCGAAAAGTGTCTTCTTCACGTAAGAATCAATAATTCAACAATACCGCAGTAATACCGCAGTGCTATCGCATGCATCCACGCCAGACATCGTATTTTAACCACGGGTATTCCAACAAAGGTTAACGGTAACCATTACGCCTATTTATAAAAACTCAAACTTGTCGTTTTCTTCATCCAGCTTATCCATTATGGGGCCCATAAATGGATGCGCTTGTCGCATTTAATATTCCCGACGGAAAAGAATATTCCACGACCAAACGAATATTCCCCGACAAAATGAATATTTTATAACCACTTACTTATTTTGCAAAATTTTCACATTTCACCCCTAACCAAAGTATAATATCAAATTAATACATTATTATTCACAATAATAAATAGAGGAAATTTGATTTTATTCATTAAAAAGTTGGGGTCTTACAACTACCTTGTACTCGTGGAGATTAATCGCACTCCAGGATTGATTTCTCCGCCTCGTGACCACCGAGAATAGATAACGTCACTGGGCTTGGAATTTCCGGTGGTGGCTGTTGTTTAGAGGTCAAATTCTTTGGTTGGTCAATTTTAGAGACCAATGCACCTTCGAGAAGCTCTGATCCTTAAGAACATATTCCTGCACATGAGCTGGATAGATGAAATCGTTTTCCCCTAAATCATGCCACACAAATCCGTTCCTGTAGCTCTTAATAATAGAACATAATACTCTATAAATTAGTTTTAAAAAACATAATACTCGATAAATTAGCTAAAATACAATTAAAGGGATACCAAATTCACTAATTTTGTAAATTAAATATTAAAAATATATTAATTCTGTAAATATTTTCTAGACACACTTTTGTTGTAATTTTTTCTAAAAATATAGTAAGAAGTGTAAATAACCCTAAAATTAAAATTCAGCCAAAAAAATGGATTTTCAATCCTGGATTAGGCCAGTTGTAACTATAGCCTAAACATGTTGGTCAAGGCTTCCATTCAAGCTGGACTTTAGGTTGGTATAGCCTTCAGACCCATACGATTTTCCCAACATGCAAATAGGTTCTAGGTTGTCTTTGAAGTTGAAAATCAACTTCATCATAGTGAGTTATATAGTCTTGCAGTACAATTTTAATTGTATTGATAATACATTACTGTAAAACTAAACATCTCACTATGGTGAAATTGATTTTCAACTTCACCATAGCCGGATACTGCAAATAGGCATGTTCAAAGCCCCCACGCCTAGGCTGGTCCAGGGCTCCAGGTTAAGCCTTGACCATACCGGATTTCTTCAAGGCGGTTTGATTCGTGCTTTCGATTTCAAGCTTTTTGTGCACCCCTCCTAATATGACCTATCTAGGGTCACTGAACATGTTTAATTTGTTACTAGTAGGTATTTTTGAGGCATGGGTTATTTTTATTATATTATGTCTTAATATTGTTCAATATTTTTTATATTAACATATACTAACACAATGATATGTAGAATGTAAAAGAAAAATGTCCTTATATTTTGAAATGGAGGGAATATAAATAGATAAATTACGTTCTTTATAAGAATCCGGATCAAATCAAATCATAATATAATAAGACCTAATACACTTGTCTCAATAATATATTTTTGGGTTCTTAGTCACTACAAACTCACCCAAAATATCATGATTTTGACCATATTAGTGATAAAAACTTTGAGTTCTTATATACATTTCCAAGTATCTCACATGTTCTGATGTGGGTGTTACATTCTTTTATCAACTTTTTATTTTATTTCTTATAATTTTTTGAATTTCACACAGAGACTTAATTTCAAAATTATTATAGCGAAAAGAGTAATGTTACGGTAACAAAACATGTATACAAAAAAGTGAATACAAAATAATGTGTTGGGTTATAATTAGTTGATACTCCATCGTATACGAGTGCATCTAATAATTATAATTAGGGAATAATAGTCATACAAAGATGTGTATGTTTTATTTGTGCATAGTCTGTCAAAACTATGTCGTTTTGGCAGATTTGTTTTTTTAAAAAAATTCTCTCCTTCCAAATCAAAAATAAAAAATTAATCTACCAAAACGACGTAGTTTTGGCAAACTGTGTACAAATAAAATATACACAGCTGTGTATGACCATACTGTCTGTATAACTAACTATTATCATACACATCATTTTGTAACTTATTTTTATATCTGATTTTTAGTAATGAAAGTTCTAAGATTATAGTGAATAATATTAGGGTATCTATTGTGAAAGTTTTCTACTAAATTACGATTATGAGACATATATTAATATATGAAATTAGGTAGAACTAGTTGGTAGCCCGTGTAATGCACGGGCTAGTTTGAACAACGGATTACACCTTTATCTAAAATCAAGACATTACAATGACGGCTAAATATACAAATTGTCTGCACTATAACTCGCACACATACAAACACACACAGGGTCATTCAACATGTAAACACGTCAATTTTAATTGAAGTTATATATCGGGTACCCATCTTTAGTGAAATATTGCCAAATCACTAAATTAGTAACTCAAAGTAGGATTAAAGGGAGATTTTACGAATTTAATAACTTGTATTCATTCAAATTAAACAATATATGACCATCCAACATGTATACATATATACGCATATATTGCAGTTTTGAGAACAACCAAACACATTTTGAAGAAAACCATATCTGGTCATCAATTAAGCTAAATGGCGAGCAAGGATGACACTGTATCCCTTTTTAGCGCATGGCCTACGGATGAACATATAGTAAGGGTATTTAGTATAAGATTAATAAAAACTAAAATTGACAATATCAGGAAAAAAAATAGTACATTCAGTCATTTGCTCTATCTTGGGTATTAAGAATGATAAAAGGAACTAAAATCAGCAGTAAACTCAGAGCCAACCTTATATAAGGACATGGAAAAGATTTAGATATCTGGAAAGTAGACGTGTGCAGGAATAGTTAATCCACTGAAATAGAATCAAAAGGAAGGGTGACAAGTGATTGTATACCAATTTCATTTGAAGTTGAGCACCGCTCTTCCCTCTAGAAATGACAACAACCTTGCATACCAACAATTCAAAGAAAACAATTAATCAGACCAATTACTGTAGTATTAACACATTTTAAAGCAATCACACCTTTAAATAGACATACTTAAAAAAAGGAAGAGGGTGCGGGGGAACTTATGCTCTTATTTCCCTACCAGCAAGGTAGCTAAAAAATAGTACACATACTTAACTTAAATCTAAATTTGTAAGAACCTCTAAAATTGAATTAAATGGGTGTCTATATATATATATATGCTAAGCTTCAAGCTACTAACCTCTAAAATTGAAAAATCATCATCAATTCAAAATTGAACCGGATCCAATTATCATAAACTTAATTAGTATAATTCTAGTAGGCAAACAATAGAAAAAATAGGTTCATTAACCATTGCAAATAGACTAGTGAAGAAATTTGGGGTAGTGAAGTAAAAAGAAGGGAGAAATTAAAAATAAACAATAATGTTCTTACCTTTTTGTAGCACTTCAACAAACAGGTCATGTGTGTCTTCCCACACCAGCTTCAAGTATCCAAAAACCATAAAAATTATGAATTCACATTCATCATCTAATATAATTAATGTGAATTCAGATTCATTTTCTTATTTCTATTCGTTATAGGAGAACTTCTTTGTCTATATTAATTTTGATTTAACTTTTTATTAGTTTATATGATGGGGTGAGAATGGATGGATAGGAGAATAGCTTATATAATTCGCTGTGTGTCGATTCAAAATTTTTATGCACCTAAAACACATATGTATATATAAACCATGGTAAAACTTTAAATCAGCCTCATGTGAAAATTACATCGTGAATATAGTAAGAGAATAACATATATAGAGCATGATTTCAATATATAAAGCTTATACATGAGTTGTCTCAAGAGATGGAATTAGAGTAAAACTTTGTTATATATACAAATTCATACCATTACCATTCATGACGTCGTCTTTTTGCCAAATAACATACAAAACTAATGCTCCGCCGCTTCATGGATATGATGAACCGTGTATTAAAGGAATATTTGGATCGGTTGTTGTTGTCTTTTATTGATGACATCTCATCTATTCCAAAAGTGAAGATCATGAGCACCATTTGAAGTCGAGCATGAAAGGCTTCATGAAAACAAGCTTTATGCCAAGTTCAAGAAATGCGAGTTCGGCTTCGAGGAAGTAGCATTCCTTGGGCACGCGGGTGTCAAAACATAGAGTATCTGTTGACGTGAAGATCAAGCAAAAGACAAAGTTAGAGCAACCAAAGTCGAGTGACCAAAAGTCATGTAAGCTCACGAACAATTGGTTTGGTTATCGGAGATTTGTGGAAGGATTTTCTCGAATCGCTACTCATGTTAACTCAGTTGACTCGGAAAGATACAAAATTTGTATGGAGCGAGGAATGCGAGAAGAGTTTCCAAGAGCTCAAGAGAGACTCATTTCTAAGACTGCTCGCAATATCATCCTGTTCGGATGGATTTGTTATATCTGACGATGCTTCAAAAGTAAAGTGGTTAGATGTGTTCTCATGCAATACTGAGAAAGTCAAAGTCCATGTTAGATGAAAAATTTTATGAAATAAAAGTATTCAATTTTTTCTTATAATTACTATTCAAGAATGGTTAAATTGATAAAAGTTAAAGTTAGGGTGATATATGAAATTGTTTTTTTCAATATACGTAAGTGGTTATAAAATATTCTTTCATTTGGGGAATATTCGTTTCGGTCGTGGAATATTTTTTTCTCGTTTGGGAATATTAAATAATTTACGGCCAAGCAGCCCATTGGTGGGCCCCTATAATAGAATAAGCTGTCTTGATGAAGAAAAGACAAAAGAGAGTTTTTATAAATAACGACGTAGTTGTTACCGATTAATTAATCGCTGAATAATTGGTTAAAATACGATGTATACGCATTATCGCACAAGAGTGTACGATACCAGATCGCAGATGTGATTTTGAATTATTGATTCTTACGTAAAGCGCATTACATAATAATTGTATGCTGTGCATTCTTTACCGCTCAAAGATTTTATCGATTCAATAATTCTATTGATGATTTTATATTATCGTTGTTTTAATAATTGTTACCACACAATATTTTCCATTATCGAAGAAATAATTCATATTATCTCAATAATATTATTAGATAACATTATCGGTAAATGTCTAGAAAGTTCTATCTAAGGAGAGGTTTGGTCACCTAATCAGCGGCGCTAAGAAGGAGAAACTTTATTGGAAAGTCCCTTCCGGAAACTCGCTCGTCAGCTGTTGGGCTAGTTTATTGCGGATTCTCGTAATAAGGATTTGTGAATAATTAATTATTAATTTATATGACGAGGAAAATATTCATTTATATGGATATGATGGAGAAAAGTTTTAAGTGATAATTGTTGAAAATCGATATTTTATCTTTTCTCGATAAAATAATATTTTTTTATATTATTATAATATAATAATGGTGATATTTTACAATAAATGTGGGATATATGAGTATATGAGGTGGAAGAGTATTTTGTTGCAAAATTGTTTTAAAACATGTTAAACATGTTCAATGGACCCACTTTTTCGAATCGGAAATTTGATTATAACTTGTAAAATCGTCTGCATGTAGATTTTACCAATTTCGCTTGAATTTGAAAAAACTTTCTTCAGCAAAAGTCAGAGAGAATTGAATTTCCTATAAAACTCATGAGATTTGAATTTTCCGATAAAGGGCTATTTATTATGGAATTATTGAAGTTTTAAGTTCAAAATAATTGATTTTGGAAGTTTTAATTGCTTTTTTAATTAACAAAACGCGTTTTGTGTTTTTTATTTGAGTAGATGTATTCATGTTGGATCCGATTTAGTGTATGAGGGAATTCAATATATATATATATATATTTTATTAAATTCTCGCTTTCTTGGTGTTCTAAGCATTTTCCCATACAAATAGGTGCTTAGTGTTTTAATCTGAAAACTCACACAAGAAACTAAAGATTTCTCTCTTTCTCTATATATCGAAATGTTTATTTTGTAAGTATTTTAGTACTTAGAGTATTGCTATACTTGCAAGTTTTTTAAACTATATCCAAAAGATTTCACTGTAAGCATTTATTCTTCTTTCCGAGCAGAAGTGGGCGTAAGTATTTTCTTCATAAA
>CM035160.1:53076703-53149203 GCA_020205615.1 Panax quinquefolius
AAAATAGGTATACATCACCCATTCTCGAAGTTGTCAATACATGGTATGTAAACAACTACAACTTTATTATTACAACAATAAAACTGTGAGTTTGAATACAAATATTATCTTCTAGACAATATCTATACTCAAATAAATCCTCATCACATTTATTGATACATTATTTTACAAAATGGTGAGGACTACTAAACAACTCTCTCTAGAACTTTCATTCCATACCCCGACTGCACTCGCTTATATTCTCGCCCCGAGAAGAAAATGGAACAAAAAGGAAAAGGGTGAGCTCAACTAGCCCAAAAGAAGAATATTATGACTAAGATAATATACAACAAATTATCGTTAGTCTTCAACAGGAAAAATCTAATGTAATACAATAGACAACAAATTTTAAATCAATATTCGCAATGAAATAATAATTCATTAGAAGAGTTAAGCAGAGAATGCAAACTACTATCTTCTATGTATGAATTTAAAAGTTCATCGCTCATCTTTTATCCCCCGTAACATCAATCAATATATATATCGAATCAAATATTCATTTGCACTATGTGCCAAAGATATTCATCACTTGGTCATGTTCATCTAAACACTGCTCATCTTTGCACTACGGGCCAAAGATATTCTTCGTAAATCATTCATCTTTGCACTATGTGCCAAAGATATTCAATAATATCATCATTTAAGATCAAGATGATGAAAATATTTTTAAAGAAACGAATCCAAAGGAAACAAAATGACAAGGATTAAGGATTAAGGATTCGATTTTGTTTTATCCATGTCCAAAAATACCTCAAAATAATCATAGTGGTGTAAAATTCAAGAATGATCAAAACATGGATACAATCAAAGCTAGTATCCGTAATAGATATTTTGGATTTAAAAGAAAATTTTTCATTTTTCGATGAATAAGGTCAGATTCGTGAATAAAGGTCAGATACGTGAATAAAGGCCAGATACGTGAATAGAAACTCCGACACCAAAAGTTCCAAATTTGATAAAACTTCAGATCAATATTTCAAAGATAATGATATTGAAGAAATAATATCATTAAAAAAAAATAATATCCCTTACCTCAAAAAGACAAGATTTAAATAAACACCTGATATAGGCTATGACTTGAACTCAACCAGATAGCAATACTCAAAGTATACTCAAAATACTCACAAGAATACGCCGATAATATAGAGAGAGAAAACTTCAGCTTTCGTGTGATTTTCAATTCTAACCTAAACACCCTATTTATAGAAAATGCTTAGAACACCAAAGCAGTAAAATTTAATAAAATATTAATATATATATATTAAATTTTACGCACTTTTTTTATCAACATCAATTCAACATTCAACACAAGTAGCCCACCTCAAAAAACTTTTTAAAAACGTTTTTCATAAAATAAATAATTAAAACTTCCAAAAATCAATTATTTTGAGCTTCTAACTTCAATAATTCATAATAAATAGCCCTTTTATCAGAAAATTGAATCTCGCAATTTTTATAGGAAATTCAATTTCTACAACTTTCGTAAGAAAGTTTTTCCAAATTCCAAATGTAAATTGACCAAATCCACAAACCAAGCGATTTTATAAAGCTATAATCAAATTTCACCAATAAATGGGGTCCACCGACATGTTTAACATGTTTTAAAACATTTATTGCAACAAAAAAATACTTCCTCCTCAGATACTCATATATCCCACATTCGTTGTAAAAATATCACCATTATTATATTATTAAAATATAATAATATATTTAAACGAATTATTTTATCGTAAAAAGATAAAATTTAATTTTCAACAATTGTCACATTAAAAATTTTCTCCATCTATATCCACATAAAATCAATATTTTTCTTATCATATGAATCAATAATTAATTATTCACAAATAATATTACATGTAATCACAATATCGACAACTGCATGCTAGCCCAGAAGCAGGGGCTTTCCAATAAAGATTTCTCCTCATCAAGCGCCGCAATTAGTGACCAAACCTCTCTTAGATGTAACTTTCTAGACATCGCTAATAATGTTATCCAATAATATTATTCAGATAATATGAATTATTGCTTCGATAATGGAAAATACGTCAGTAATGACAATTTATTCAAACAACAAGAATATAAAATATCAATGCAAAGAATTATCGAATCAATAAAAAAATATCGAATAAAGAATTATCGAAACCATTATTAAGTAAAGGCCTTCACGTAAGAATCAATAATTGTGCAATACCGCGTGCTACCGTGTTTTAACCAATTTAGTATTTTAACAAGATAATTCAGAATAACTACTACCAAGTTATTTTTAAACAACTTATATTTGTCGCTTTCTTCATCCAATCGCTCACATGGGCCCCACATGGTCGGTCGCCATTGCATTTAATATTCCCCGACAAAGATTTAATATTCCACGCACCAAACTAATATTCCCCACAACAATGAATATTTTATAACCACTTGCTTATTTTGAAATATTTATGATTTTACCCTAACTATCCACATTAATCAAATCAACCCTTACTATTTCAAAATAATAAATAGAGAAAATTAAATTTCATTAATAATAAGTTGGGGTCTTACAACCTCCCTCCTTATGAAATTTCATCTCTAAATCGACGACGACTCGTGTGTTTCAAAAGGTGAGGATACCTCGCTTTCATTTCCGCTTCCAATTCCTGTGTCATTTTCTATATAGCATGATTCCTCCACAAAACTTTAACTTGTGGTATAACCTTTCATGCTGTAGGACATGCTCCTTCCTATCCAAGATCTCGACAGTACCTCCTCACACGTTAAGTCTTCTGGCTATCTCGTCCTGGTTCTAACTCTATAACGTGGTTCGGTCTTTCACATATTTACTTAAGTATGATATGTGAAACACATTATGAACACGAGACATACTTTGAGGTAACGCGAGTCTATAAGCTACATTTCCTACTCTGGTCAAGAATTTGAAATGGACCAATAAATCGTGGATCGAGCTTTCTCTCTTCCCAAATCTTGTAACTCCCTTCCATGGAGCAACTCGCAACAATACATGATCCCCTATACTAAATTCCACGCCCTTTCGATGAAGATCCGCATAACTCTTTTGTCGATCTTGTGCCGCTTTGTATACGCTTATCTAATCATTTGGATCTTTTTCGTAGTCATACGCACTAAACTCGGGTCCCAACAATGTTGCTTCACCCACCTCATCCCAACATACCGAGAGCGACACTTTCGGCCCATATAATGCTTCAAATGGAGCCACACCTATACTTGCCTCGATAATCGTTGTTGTAGGAGAATTCCACCAATGGTAAATACTTATCCCAACCGCCTTGAAGTCTAGGACACAGTAGTCTTAATAAATCTTCAAGAGTTTGAATAGTCCTTTTCGATCATTCGTCTGCTTGAGGATGGTATGCCGAATCAATCAGAACTGCGCTCCATAGCTTTTTTTGCAAGCTAACCCAAAATCTTCAAGTGAATCTTGGGTCACGATCCAAACTATGGATATGTGCATGCCATGCAACCTCACAATCTCATTCACGTATATACTAGCAAGACGCTCAAGGAATAAGTCTCCAGACGGCAAGAAATGAGCAGACTTGGTTAATCTATCAACAATAACCCAAATAAGATTGATGCTTGAGAAACCGTAGAAGACCCGAATCTAAATCCATGGTAATATGTTCCCACTTCCATTTCGTAATCTCAAGTGGTTGCAACGGACCCTTAGGTACTAGATGCTCCGCCTTTACACGCTGACAAGTTAAACACATCGAGATAAACTTTGCAATCTCTCTCTTCATATTGTTCCACCAAAATGTATGTCAAGATCACGATACATTTTAGTACTTCTGTGATGGATTGCAAATGGTGTATTGTGTGCCTCCATCATAATCTTGACTTCAAATCGAGTCGTTAGGGACACAAAGTTCTAGAGTGGACTCAAGTATTCCTTCTTCATCAATTCTCGCCCTAATAGCTCCTTCTTTGTTTTTTCTTCTTCATACGATCGCCCCTGCCCATGGCTCGAGCAACCTTAACTTTTTCTATTAAAGTCGGGCTCTACGCGATACTTGACATCATCGCACTCATTCCCCAAGATATGATCTTCTACTCAACGCGCCGCCTACCACGCTCGCTTTTTCCGTGATGGTATCAATAGTGTGGTCGTAGTCTTCAATAGCTCGAGCCAACGTCGCCGCCGCATGTCGAGTTCTTTTTGAGTGAAGAAATATTTAAGGCTTTTTATGGTCTGAATATATCTCCACTTTCTCCCCATATAGATAGTGCCTCCATATCTTTAGCGAAAACGATCGGGCCGCTAACTCTAGATCATGAGTAGGATAATTCCTCTCATACTCTTTTAAGTTGTCGCGAGGCATAAAGCTATGACTTTCCCACGCTGCATGAGAACACATCCTAACCCTTCGCTCAAGCATCATCAGAGATAACAAATCCATCCCAACCAGATGGTATTGTTAGAACAGTGCCAAATAAGTCTCCTCTAAGCTCTTGGAAACTCTTCTCGATTCTTCGCTCCAAACGAATTTTTGTATCCTTCCGAAAGTTAGCCGAAGTTAATGGAGTAGCGATTCGAGAAAACCTTCCATTTAATCTCCGATAATAACCACTAAGACCCAAAAGCTACGATTTTGGCCACCGATTTTTTGCTGTTCTAACCTCAGATTGCTTCAATCTTCGCCGTCCACTTGATACTCCATGTTTTGACACCACGTGCCCAAGAAATGCTACTTCCTCAAGCCGTAACTCGCGATTTCTTCAATTTGGCATATAGTTTGTTTTCACGAAGCTTTCGAGTACCAAGCTTCAAATGGTGCTCATGATCTTCACGACTTTTTGAATATATGAGGATGTCATCAATAAAGACAACAACAAACCGATCCAAATATTCTTGAATACTGGCTCATCATATCCATGAAAGTCATAGAGCATTAGTTAGTCCGAAAGACATGACTAAGAATTCATAATGCCCATACCGAAGTTCTCAAGGCGCTTTGAATATCCTCGCCTAATCTTCACCGATGATATCCGTAACTAAGATCGATTTTGAAAAGAATTGTGCTCTCAGAATCGGGTCAAACAAGTCATCAATATACGAGGTAGAGGATACCTATTCTCGATGGTGACATGGTTCAATTCCCCGATAGTCAATACAAAGTCGATACTCCCGCCTTTCTTCTTTATTTAATAAAACAGAGCACCCCAAGGAGATGTACTAGATTTAATGAAACCGATGTCCAACAATTCTCGTAGTTGGACCTTTAACTCCTCAAGTTCAATAGAGCCATTCGATATGGGGTTTTAGAAATGGGCTTTGTATCAAAGTTCAAGATCAATAAAGAATTCAACTTCACGCTCTGGGGGTAGACCGGAAGTTCTTCAGAAATACGCCAGAAAGTCAATAACAACAGAATATTATTCAAATTTGACGTGTCTTTATTCAAATCCATAACATGGGCTAAGAAAGCTTTGACATCCGCTTTTCAATAAACTAATAGCTTTTTGATTAGATATGACAGCTGATTGATTTTAATGGTTTAGTTGCTTGAATTGCATAACAAAGTTGGTTAGAATATGAAAACTAACAACCTTATTTAAAACAATCAATTTTGGCATGATGAGTAGTTAACCAATCAATCCCTAAAATCACATCAAAAGCAAGTATTTTTAAAGAGATAAGGTCAATGTAAGGTGATGGTGCCAACTTGAATCAAACAAGATTTATAAAAAAGTGGATGTGATGAAAGTTTCTCCTAACTGAGTTTCCACAGATAAGTCAAAGTCTAATTTCTCCTGAGTCAAGTTTAAACGCTGAGCACACGCAGAGAGATAAATGAATGGGTAGCACCAGATCAAGTAAGGTATAAACTTCGCAAGAATTTATAAATAGCTTACCCGTGATCACCTCGCTTGGGTTCCTCGATTTTGACCAACCACAACAAACGCTTCTTCCCTAATCGCTGATTTTTAACTTTTTTCGGG
The DNA here is from genome assembly GCA_020205615.1 of Panax quinquefolius. NCBI lineage: Eukaryota > Viridiplantae > Streptophyta > Magnoliopsida > Apiales > Araliaceae > Panax > Panax quinquefolius. The sequence goes on from CM035160.1 coordinate 53,082,698, forward strand.
GAGATTTTTCGAGTCACCACCCCTCATTGAACTAGGTTTCACTACTGCATAATCTCGAGTTTATATGTCCTTCCTTTCCACAATTATAGCATACCTTGAACTGTTAAGGGGCGCTTTGACCGATATGTCCCTCTTTTTCGTGATTTTAGTAGATACGACCGGTGGTCGTTTCCTCCCTTAGAACCGCTTGTCGCCAAGACCGCTGCCTTCACATGGTCGTTGTTAAATCTCTCTTTAAAATCTCCTCCCGACTCGCTTCTTCTATTTTCACGGCTATGATTACCACCAGAGTGGTTACCATTTTTGTCCGTCTGCTTTTCTCCGCCGGTTATCATTATTCGCTGATCGCTATCTCCGTACGATCCTCGTTATGGTCCTCTGTTGAACATACTCAAGTTATCTCGCCTAACAATTGAGCCTCGCTAACAACATCCTAATAGAGAGAAAATTTATGAGAAATGAGATATTGTCGACGCCGGGTTTCAAACCTCTCGTAAACATCCGCTACATACGCTCCTCATTCTCCACCAAATGAGGTGCAAACCGATAACTCGCAAACTTTGCCTCGCATCGAGACACCGCCATGTTGTTTTGTTCTAACTGATGAACTCCACTTCCTTCATACGATTTAACACTTTCGTGAAAGTATTTGTCATTAAATAGTTTTCAAACGCTCCCAAGACATGCCGAAAAGTACCGGATGGGTACGCTTCATGCACTCCCACCAAAGAGTCCGCCTCACCACTTTAACATAAAGGTGGCGTAATGGAACCTTCGTTTCTCTCCGCATCCCAAGACATCGAATATCTTGGTAATTTGTTTGACCCATGTTTCCGCCCATGATCGGATCCGCTTTCCTTAAATTCGTGGTCCCAACTTCGAATCGCTTCACGTGACAACCCGTGAATTGCTATCATTTCCTCCTCAGATTTTGAACACGAAGTCTCCTCGTCTCGATTTTGCATGAATCGCAAAAAGCTTCTAAACATCCCCTCGCTCATCATCTCGCCAGTGGTGTTGTTCACAGAGGAACATCACACCGCTGCACGCTTCTCCTCGCTGGTGAGTACAAAGCGCTCCACTGGCCTCATTTCCATTGTTAATATTCTCAACGACATTCTCAAACATCGCCATAAAACAAAGGTTAATTAAGGAAATCAATATATCACATAATATCCCTATATATCGACCAACTAACAAATAAGCTAGTAGGACACACTAAATAAGGATTTACTCTGCCTCTCCTCCTAGTTCTATCCCCGATCTCCGCCAGAGATCATATCCCTAAGCTCGATACCAACCGCGACGCCCCAAAATAGGTATACATCACCCATTCCGAGTTGTCAATACATGGTATGTAAACAACTACAACTTTATTATTACAACAATAAAACTGTGAGTTTGAATACAAATATTATCTTCTAGATAATATCTATACTCAAATAAATCCTCATCACATTTATCGATACATTATTTTTACAAAATGGTGAGGACTACTAAACAACTCTCTAGAACTTTCATTCCATACCCGACTGCATTTCGCTATATTCTCGCCTCCCGAGAAGAAAAATGGAACAAAAGGAAAAGGGTGAGCTCAACTAGCCCAAGAAGAATATTACGACTAAGATAATATACAACAAATTATCGTTAGTCTTCAACAGGAAAAATCTAATGTAATACAATAGACAACAAATTTTAAATCAATATTCGCAATGAAATAATAATTCATTAGAAGAGTTAAGTAGAGAATGCAAACTACTATCTTCTATGTATGAATTTAAAAGTTCATCGCTCATCTTTTATCCCTCGTAACATCAATCAATATATATCCGAATCAAATATTCATCTTTGCACCACAGCCAAAGATATTCATCACTGGTCATGTTCATCTAAACACTGCTCATCTTTGCACTACGGCCAAAGATATTCTTCAGAAATCATTCATCTTTGCACTATGTGCCAAAGATATTCCATAATATCATCATTTAAGATCGAAGATGATGAAAATATTTTTAAAGAAACGAATCCAAAGGAAACAAAATGACAAGGATTAAGGATTAAGGATTCAGATTTTTTGTTTTATCCACGTCCAAAAATACCTCAAAAATAATCACAAGTGGTGTAAAATTCAAGAATGATCAAAACATGGATACAATCAAAGCTAGTATCCACAATAGATATTTTGGACTTAAAAGAAAATTTTCATTTTTCGATGAATAAGTGTCGATTCGTGAATAGTGTCAGATACGTGAATAAAGGCCAGATAACGTGAATAAGTAAATCGACACCAAAAGTTCCAAATTTGATAAAAACTTCAGATCAATATTTCAAAGATAATGATATCAAGAAATAATATCATTACGAAAAAAAATAATATCCCTTACCTCACAAAGACAAGAGATTTAATCAAACACCTGACATATAGGCTATGACTTGAACTTGCATCGATATAGCAATACTCAAAGTATACTCAAAATACTCACAAGAATACACCGATAATATAGAGAGAGAAAACTTCAGCTTTCGTGTGATTTTCAATTCTAACCTAAGACCCTATTTATAGAAAATGCTTAGAACACCAAAGGTAGTAAAATTTAATAAAATAATAATATATATTTATTAAATTTTACGCACACAAATTTTATCAACTGAATTCAAAGATTCAACACAAGTAGCCCACCTCACAAAACTTTTTAAAAAACGTTTTTCATAAAATAAATAATTAAAACTTCCAAAAATCAATTATTTTGAGCTTCGTAACTTCAATAATTCATAATAAATAGCCCTTTTATCGTAAAAATTCAATCTCGCAATTTTTATAGGAAATTCAATTTCTACAACTTTGCGTAAGAAAGTTTTTCCAAATTCCAAACAAAATTGACCCAAATCCACAAACCAAGCGATTTTTGTTGTGCTATAATCAAATTTCAACCAATAAATGGGGTCCACCGACATGTTTAATATGTTTTAAACATTTATTGCAACAAAAATACTCTTCCTCCTCAGATACTCATATATCCCACATTTGTTGTAAAATATCACCATTATTATATTATTAAAATATAATAATATATTTAAATGAATTATTTTATCGTAAAAGATAAAATTTCAATTTTCAACAATTGTTACATTAAAAATTTTTCCATCTATATCCACATAAAATCAATATTTTCTTATCATATGAATCAATAATTAATTATTCACAAATAATATTATCGTAATCACAATATCGACAAACTGTGCAGCCTCCCAGAAAGAGGGGCTTTCCAATAAAGATTTCTCCTTCATCGGGCGCAATTAATTAGGTGACCAAACCTCTCCTTGATGTAACTTTTTAGACATCGCTAATAATGTTATCCAATAATATTATTCAGATAATATGAATTATTGTTCGATAATGGAAAAATATCGTAATGACAATTTATTAAAACAACAAGAATATAAAATATCAATGCAAAGAATTATCGAATCAATAAAATAATCGAATAAAGAATTCATCGTAACCATTATTAAGTAGTGCCTTCACGTAAGAATCAATAATTGTGCAATATCGCAGTGCTATCGTGTTTTAAACCACCGAGTATTTTAACAAGATAATCTCAGAATAACTACTACCGTTATTTTTAAACAACTTATATTTGTCGCTTTTCTTCATCCAATCGCTCACATGGGCCCCACATGGTCGCTACGCATTTAATATTCCACGCACCAATTTAATATTTTATAACCACTTGCTTATTTTGAAATATTCATGATTTTACCCCTAACTATCCAAATTAATCAAATCATTCCTTACTATTTCAAAATAATGAATATTTTATAACCAATAAGTTGCTTATTTTTTCCAAATATCAACAATGATTTTCCACCCATCAAACTATCCACATTAATCAAATCATCTCAAGCTAGATTGAAAACTATTTCAAAATAATAAATAGAGAAAATTAAATTTATATTAATAATAAGTTTCAAGAAGTATAATAGTTTAAAACTCACCTGATAGTTGCTACCATTTCTGGATTTTTTATTTCTGTCAGTCACAAAGACTTAAAAATTTTGTTTAGATATGAGATAGGGGATCAACTTATTCAATATCCTAGAAGTATGCATCTCATCCTACTAGTGCTCATATGCACTAAATGTCAATATTTAATTGACCAAACATCGATCCCTTTTAGGGATACATAACTTCAGTATAGGATGTCTTACAAAAGCAACTTGGTTTGACAAAATAATTTATGCTCAATAAACAGTATCATATGAATAAATGATTCATTTCTTAACTTATGCTGAAATAATAGCAGTAACTTTTTCAATAAATGGGTAATAACCTGGTTCGGTATATGATATAGAAAGGTATTCAAGTAGCGTCATAAGATTAAGTATAGAAAACTTGCGTAATGTAATAAGTTTACGGATAGAATACTTGCAATGAAAATAAAAAAATTTGCACATAGTGCAGGAAACTTACAATAAAGGAATAAGGTTCAGATACTTGCTCGATAAGAGATTTAGGTTAGAGAACTTGCCTTGTTGTTTAATATGCTAAACTATAAGTGTAACCTTGTTAAAATAACCCTACACAATCATATAGTGCATAAGCGGTTAGATTCATTGTTTTATATAGCTTTATATGTTATATAATAACTTAACTTAACTATGTTCATAGGTGATATAAGCTTCTTAACACCCTAGCTCTTTTAAGCCCTTAAATTAGAGAGCCTCCAAGAAATTTTTAGCTTTGACGTCCTTTACGGAAATTGCCATAACTTCTTCGTTTGGTTCACAAATCTTCATTTCATTTGGTAAAACATGATACCACGAGTATTAATTTGCTAGGATAACACGTTCTAACACTTAATAACACATCATAACATAAAAATAATAAAATCATAAACCTACTTAAGTAAAATTTAAGACTTTTGCTCAAGAACATACGAAGAACACGAAGAGCACGAAGAACGAAAAATCGAACATGGTAATGACTTATGTTCATGAGCTTTTTGTTTTCATAATTAAACTATTTTCGGCATTATAACGGCTTGCATATGTGCTTATAACATTTCATAAAAGAAATAACATAAACTTAAATAATATTAGATTTGCTGAAGAACACATGAAGAAACACGGAGTTGGAAAATCCGAACATGGTAATGACTTGTGTTCTTGACATTTCTACTATATAATTACATAAATTGAACATAATAATGTCTTGCTCAAGAACATCTGAAGGACACGAAGTTGGAAAATACGAACATGGTAACGACTTATGTTCTTCAGCTTATAGACTATAAAATGAAATAAAAACGAACATAACATCGACTAGAGATGTTACCTCTTGTAGTTGCAAGCTTGAACTATTTCTTTGCAACTTAAGATTATAACTTTGTGAATTGGAGAATTTAAGTGAAGGAGGAATGGTCTATTTATAGGATTTCCAAGGTTAGCATATTTTGGTCTTTAAGCCACAAAATATCTACCAAGCTCGACACAGCAGCTTGCAACTAAGCTCGACATAGCAGCTTGTAACTAAGCTCGACACATCAGCTTGCCACCAAAAATATCTACCAAGCTCGACACAACTGCATGCAACCAAGCTCAACATGACAGCTTGCCACCAAAAATATCTACTAAGCTCGACACAGCAGCTTGCAACCAAGCTCGACACAACAGCTTGCCACCAAAAATATCTACCAAGCTTGACACAACAGCTTGCCACCAAGCTCGACACAGCAGCTTGCCACCAAGCTTGACAATGCATTTTGTCAGTGTAAGCATGACAAAACATTTTGTTAGTGTAAACACGATAAAGCATTTTGTCAGTGTAAGCACGATAAAGAAACTTGTCAAAATGAATATACCGAAAAGTCCAAAAATAAAAGAAAAATTTTAAGCACGACGTGTCAAGCATGACGTTTTTCGGAGAAATTTTTTTATTGGACAATAAAACTTTTCACGACGTATTACCAGTAGATCTTGAAACGAAAAGTTAATATGACGTACAGATCTCTCAAAAGAACCTAGGGTCAAAACCTAACTCGTATCGTTCTTCACGTGAATAGTGTTTTTACGCAAACTTTCTCGGAAATTTTTTATTTTCGTCTTTAAAATTCTTAATTATTTATTCTTGCACGCAACAAAAATACTACAATATTATCACCATCATAGGTCATAAAATGACATTTAAACATACAATTCAAATAATATTCAAAACTTAAATTTTAAACTAAGTGAAATTTCTCAGTCGTTACATTCTTCACCTCTTATAAGGATTCTGTCCCTAGAATAACGATACACCCATAAAAAGATGTGGATAACTATTCTTCATCTTTATCTTTATATTCCCACCTAACTTGAAAAACATTGTGCTTACAAACATACTACCTTTATAGAAGGTATATTTTACTACTCAACACTTATCTATCTTATCAGTTCTATGGATACACCATCTCTTTAAGGACCCAAAATTAACTTACTCTCAGCCAAAATTCATAAGAATTGAACTTAGTGCACAACTTCTTCCCTTTTTAGTGTTTCCACGCTATCCTTAACTTTCAATATAATCCTTAACTGATCAAAAAGAACTTCTATCATAACAATATGTACTTACTTTTAATCGTTACTTTGTTCAACTACTTATAGTCGAACAAAAGTCTCAACATTTCACTATTCTTCTTCTTGACAAACAATGATGGTGCTTCCTATATAAACACACTTGATTGAAAGCATCTAAAAGTTGTTGATCATGAAGCAATTCTTCATCCTCTATATCACTATCTATAAATGTCTTAATTTGTGTTGGATTATTTAATATCGGCATTTCCTCAACATTGGAGTTGGCCATTCTATAAAACAAAATTTCTTTATTATTTATAATTACAAAATTTTACATAGAACATAAAGTTTTTTAATGTTATTTTATGTGTAAGTTAATATTTTTACGAACTCGAAGACTATATACTAAGATTCATCTTCCTTATATCTATAGCCTTAACTGCTTTGATACCATTAGGTGACGCCCCCAAATCTATACGTCCACGGTATCCGATTTGGTTCACAACTAATCGATTTACTATACAAATAAGTCAAGATACAATTCACATAGATCTAGGGTTCATAGTATCCCATAACAGATAATATTTCTCGTCAAAACTATTGATGTGTTTGGATACCCTCACTTGGATGTATAGACTGTATCTACGAATAGTATCTATTTATCCAAAATTTAGAGTACTAGTAATAACATGAACAGTCCATATTACCAATACCCTCACTCAGATGTATAGTCTATATAATGCAGACTACACTATCTGAAATCTAGAGTATCGACAACAACATGAACAGTCCATGTTGTCAATACCCTCACTTAGATAAATAGTTCACAAAGATCTCAAGCTAGATTGAAAATTCTAATTACATCTATATATGTAAAGAAAACACGGTTGCGAAAATAAAAGATGTTATATATCATATATTAAGGTTCGATTACATTATTCTTCATAAAGAATTTTTTATTACAAAGTATTACATTCAGCTAGACAGAAATATAAACTAATCTAAGCATGGACGCTTCCATTTATTAACTCCAGATGTGCCAGGGTTACCATCTAATACTGCAAAGGGAATAATTTGCAAGAGTGAGCTATGACATGCTCAGCAGGTTCTATATTTATAATAATATATGATTTGAAGAAGTATAAAAGTTCAAATCTCAACTGATAGTTGCTACCATTTCTGGACTTTTTATTTCTGTCAGTCACAAAGACTTAGAATTTTTTTTTAGATATGAGATAGAAGATCAGCCTATTCAATATCCTAGGAGTATGCATCTCATTCTACTAGTGCTCACATGCACTACAAGTCAATATTTAATTGACCAAACATCAATCCCTTTTAGGGATACATAACTTCAGTATAGGATGTCTTACCAAAGTAATTTGGTTTGACACAACAGTTTATGCACAATAAACAGTATCATATGAATAAATGATCATTTCTTAAGTTATGCTGAAATAATAGCAGTAACTTTTTCAATAAATGGGTAATAACCTGGTTCGGTATAAGATATAGAAAGGTATTCAAGTAGCGTCATAAGTTTAAGTATAGAAAACTTGTGTAATGTAATAATTTTACGGATAGAATACTTGCAATGAAAATAAAAAATTTGCACATAGTGCAAGAAACTTGCAATAAAGAAATAAGGTTCAGATACTTGCTCGATAAGATATTTAAGTTAGAGAACTTTCCTTGATGTTTAATATGCTAAACTATAAGCGTAACCTTGTTAAAATAACCCTACACAATCATATAGTGCATAATTAGCGGTTAGATTCATTGTTTTATATAACTTTATATATTATATAATAACTTAACTTAACTATGTTCATAGGTGATATAAGCTTCTTAACAACCTATATAAGACCCCAACTTTTATGAATAAAGATTAATTTTTCTCTAAATATTATTTTTGAATATTATGGTGTGGATTTGATATAATGTTATAGTTGTGGGTAATATTTACAAATTTTACAAAGTAAACAAGTTGTTATAAAATATTCGATTGGTCAGGGAATATTCGTTTTACCAGGGAATATTCGTACGACGACACAACCATTGGTGGACCCCACAACGGAATTACTGTCGGAGTTAGAAAATGACATATATCTTTTTATAAAAATAACGGCAAACGTTTTACCGTTAACTGTTGACATACCCGGTGATAATAGTATAGTAATACGCATGGTCGAATAGTAGCCCACGGTATTGTACAGTATCTTTGATTATTGATGCTTACGTGAGAAGTCACTCAGTTTTATTCAATAATTGTCACATTAATTGTTGCACAGTTTCTTATATTATTGATTCAGTTATTGTCACAATATCATCCGCATAATATTTTATATTATTAAATCAATAATTGACGCGACACAATTATTCATATTATTAGTTAGCATTATTGACAGCGGTTCAAAAAATTCGCCGAGGAAAGGGTTCAATCATCTAATCAAGGCCAATAAGGATAAATCCTTATCGGAAAGCACCCTCTTTCCTGGAAATGATTTGGTTGTTGATATCGTGTACTTATAATATTAATTATTATGTAGTGGATATTGGTTCAATTTTGATATAAATAAAGGAATTTTAGCATGAAATAATTGTTGAATGTTTGGCATATTTTCTGTGGAATTACAATTGTTTCTCCGATAAAATATTCATTCAAATATATTATTATAATATATTATAATTGTTTAAATAATAAAGTTATTATAATATATATATATATATATATATATATATATATATATATATATATAAAACATGTGATAAAAGGAGCAGAATGAGTTGGCAAATTGTAAACGGATTCTTGTTTTCAAAAGTAATACAGTAGTTCTTTTCTTTTTTCAAAGATGGTTTATTTTTTTCTTGCAAAGTTTCTTTCTAAGTTGGTGGGCAATTTCTCCTGCAATTAAATTCTTTGTTACCAAATTTGTGGGTCCCAACCTTGAAAAAGAATATAATGGAAATTAGGCAAAGAAGGAAAAGGGGAAAAGTTAGGCAGAATGAACTGTTTTCCCCTCCGAATTTCACTATAAAAGGAGGGAAACCCTTCATCCTAAATCACACCAAAAATCTCAAGCATTTTTACTATAGTATTATCAGTATTTCTTTTGAGTATAAGAATACTTTGAGCGTAGTTTTCTGCAAGATTTTCTCAGAATAATATCCGATATTCCAGTCAAATCCAGTTTCTACTAAGATAAAGGATATTATTTTATTTCAATACTCATAAGAAATATTATTTTCTTTCATACTCCATAATATGGAAGGGATATTATTTCATTTCATATTCCTAAATTTAAACTTACTATGGTAAGTATTGCTTCTATAATTCCTGGAATTAGTAGAATATCCTTGATATTTGTACTTCATTCAGTATCTTTTCATGAAAATATTATTCTGAGCATTCTTGATAAGTTTTAACCTTTTCATGCCAGAGTACTATTTACAGGGAACTATTCCTGAAGTACTATTCATGGGATACTATTCACTCGGGGTACTATTCATGACAAAAATTGATTTCTTTTTGGTCCAAATCATTTTTGATACAATATTATTCTTGAATTTTACTCCATAAATCAGTATTATGTTGACAATTTGGACATTATTGAATTCTTGATAAATTAAATTATAAATCTTTAGAATTTATCCTTTGCTTGAATTTAATTGAATTCTTATATCATTGTCATCATCCTCATGTTTATATTGTTATGAAAGTCATCTTTGGCCCGTAGTGCATAGATGGACTGTTGATTGGTATGATTATGACCAGGGATCATTTGGTATAATCATGACCCGTAATGTTACAAATGATGTGGTAAAAGTCCTTATTGGCCCGTAGTGCATTGATGGACAGTTGTTGACACAATCATGGCCATTGGTGATAATAATGAATATCCTTGGCCCGTAGTGCATGGATAATTCAGTGATGTAGATTATTTGTTGTCGAGTCTCAAATGATAAAATTGATGATAAACTTTTAAATCATAGAAGATAGTAGATATCATGCTCTACTTGACTCTTCTAATGGATTATTTGTTCCGCTGCAGTTAAACTTGTTGTCTATTATATTCTATCAGTTTAACATTGTTGAAGGCTAACGATAATTTATTCTGCATTATCTTAGTCATAATATTCTTTATTGGGCTAGTTGAGCTCACCCTTTGCTTTCGTTGTTCTCTTCAAGAAATGAGAATATAGCTGGAACTAGTCGGGGAACGGAGTGAAGGTCCAGATGGTTGTTTTAGTAGTCCTCACTATTCTATGAAATAGTGTGATAATAATTGTAATAAGATTGAATTTGAGTTTGGATATTGTCTAGAAGACAATATTTTGAAAGTAATATGCACACAAGCCAATCATGTTTGATGATAAAACATATACTTTGTAACAATCTTATTCATTTATTAATAAAAAGTATTAATTTATTAAAGGCTTTTAATTATCTATATGATGCTGTTTTATAATATGTGATAAACCCATAGTTTTAAGCAATGCTTTTAGAATAATGATGATGATTATTCTAATGAGATCTAAATTCTTAGAAAGCTTAAAACTAAAATAGTTCCCAATCATTGGATTACTAAATTGGGGATTAGTGAATCCGGATAGATTGGTACATACGTTGCTCGCTCATTGGATGAGGATGATTGATCTCATGATCATTTGTGTGGAGACACTAAAGCAAGTATGTAGGTGCTTATTAGAGAATAAGTTCATCGAACGTGGCTCGCTAAGGAATACCTAATGGAGTTTTACTCACTACCGTCAATAGGAATTCTCAGTAGTGATAGTAAGACAAGTGATCCTGGACTTGAGATCATCATAGTATCTTGTGTATGATGAGTTATACTTTGACTTATTCCTTAAGACCCTTAGGGTATATCAAGGGTATGCTTGGGTATTATAAGTCAGTATACATGGAGATAATGTATGATCAATAAAGAATCTACCACTTCTAATAAAAGAAGAGAAATGTCCTATGTAATTCGATAAATGACAACCCAAAGAGTCCTTGGTTAAGGCGTAATGAAATTAGAAAGGAGTTTCTAATTTGCATTATTTGGAGTTGTGCATTTAAGAGTCGAAATACATATAATTAAATAAAATAAGACTTGACAAAGAATTCCATGCCTTATATTTAATTGGGACATTGCATGGTGGAAGGATTGAATCAGACATTCAGAACTATTTACTCAAAGGTTCTTTTATGATTAATGTTGAAATCTATATTATCCGGAAAGTCGTTGATCGCTAGGAGGCTTATCCCTATTGTAGAATAAATATTATTTATTTAAATAAATTAATTGTTTAATTTATTTATTTAAATAAGATTAGAATTGTTCTAATTGATTTATTCACAACGGGTTTAATATGGAGAACCTAAAGGGTCACACCATAAAAGGAAGAATAATTATTTAAGAAGTTAATGGCATAATCGTAATAATATAGTTAAGTATATTTAATTTAATCTATGGTGATAGAATAAATTAAATAGCTTAATATTTATTATTTAATATTTTAGAAATATTAAATATAAATTAATAAGAGGAGTCTTATTAATATTATTACAATTATTATTATTTTAATTTCTAAAAGAGTTTAGGAATTAATTTAATATAAGTACTCTCATTTATTCCTAATAGGATTAGGAGGGAAAATTAATTAAAGGAGTTTAATTGATTATCCCTAATAAGATTTGGGAGCCCATTTAATTAAAAGAGTTTAATTAAATAATACCTTATTTTTAATAAGGTTACCTGATATCAATATAAGAGGAGTCTTATATCAGATATCATAGATATATACGTAATAATTCCAATTTGTTGGAGAGTACGCCCTTTTTCTATACAGATAGGAAAAACTAGGGTTTGAGCCAATACCCCTTCTTCTTGAAAATTCTTTTTCTTTGATAGATCACCTCTAGAGGCCAAACACATGGGTGGCTAACGTTGATCAAAGGAAGGAACCAAACACGGTGGATTCAAGGAGATCGCGGAGAAGTAGAAGGTGAACTCGTACCTGAGGAAGCTCGTTTCTACAAGGGTATGATTTCATAATTTCTTATTCTTCGTTTAATTAATAATTGTGCATAAAGGGTGATCCGGGTATATGGTTTGTAAAATTTTTAAACTCTGATTTTCCACGTTTCTGCTTTATTTTGCAATTTGATTGTGTTCATGAATTTTACAAACCTAACAGTGGCATCAGAGCCAAACCTTTATGCGAATTATTAATTATTTTAATTTGATATTATATTGATATGTGTTTAGAACAATTTAATTGGTCATAATTTAATTGTATAAAATTTAAATAAATAAAAAAAAGGGCCGAAATAGATTTCCGTGTTTCAGCATCTTAAATTCTTTATTCACGGGTCATTTTGATTTCATTCATAAGATACAACAGTAATGCACGGATTTCGTGGCTTTCATTTGATTACACGGAAATCAAGGATTCCTTTTTTTTTTTTGCAGCTTCACAATCATGTTTTTGCAAAGTTAACAGGATAAACATTATATATATCTATATATATATTATTATTAAGCCATCCTGAAAGTTTTCCACGTGAAGGAACAAAAGATACAAGTAACAAATAAGGACTTGCACGGATTTCAAGGTGATTATTCAAAATGAAATCTAAGAAGTCAGGATTCACACGTTTTTTTTATATAATATATATATATATATTGGTTATTATATTATATATATATAATAGTTATATATATATATATATATTATTCTTAATTATTTTATAATTAAAATAAAATGTTTATTTTAATTTTAAAATAAAAGTTTAATTTAATATTAAAATAAAAAGGTTTATTTTAATTTTAAAATTAAATTTCATGCTAACTAATTAGAGTTGGAATTGGATTCCATGATAACTAATTGGAGTTGAAATTGGATTGCCTAATTTCCTTAAATAAAGGAGTTTATTTAAATATGAAATAAGATTTCATATTATTCAAAATAAAAGAGTTTATTTGTGAATAGAAAGAGAATCGCCTTTCCTTAAATAAAAGAGTTTATTTAGATATGAAATAAGATTTCATATTATTCAAAATAAAGGAGTTTATTTGTGAATAGGAAAGAAAATCTGTGTTTCCTTTTAATAAAAGTTTTTTTTTTATATATATATGGAATCGATTCCATAATTAATTAAAATAAAGGAGTTTATTTTGATTAAAAGTTTTGATTAAAATAAAATAGTTTATTTTATTCAAAATTGGATAAATTAAAATAAAATAGTTTTATTTTAATTTAAATTTGGATTAAAATAAAGGAGTTTATTTTGATTCAAAAATAGATTTTATACTAACTAAATTTGCCCATTAAATGATATCAATATATATATTAAATGTTTATTATTCATAAGATGAATGTTATTTATTGATGCATATGATGATGTGTATGATAATAAATGAGATTGATTATGGACTATCGACCAATATGATTGGATTTTATTTTAGTTGGATACATGAATGTATGGGTTTTATTAAATGGGTCTCACAGTACCTCGCCTTCTCTAATTTTTCTTAATATAAATTCTATCTCTCTTCTATGTATTTCCCTCGATCACGATCAAGGTTTCTATTTATTTTAAATAGTTTTGTAATAGGAATAGTTAGAATTAATTTTGAAGAATTAGAGATCAAGAAGCAAGGAGCGCTTGAAGACCCGTTTGTAATGGAGCCCGAGTTTAAATGTAATAGTTATATTTAAATATTAATTTTTGCACCCCTAGGGTTTGACCTTTTGGTTCACTTGGTGGCTCTAGTGAACCAAACTAGAATAAAAGTCCATAATCAATCTGGGTAGAATATAGTATTCTATATGTGCATGCTATACTATATATATATATATATATATTATATATTATGCAAACATGCTTCGCATGTTTATTAATACGACGCGTATTTATATATATATATAAATGCACGCTTAAACAAGATGAGACAAATTAATAACAAACCCCTTAATTTTTATATTAAGTCCTAAGCGCTCAAAGATATTTGGAATATCGAACGTCAGCTTTCTTCTAGCATGATAAAATTAATAGAGTATTAAATATTTAATATGAGTTTTTGTTGTGTCACCACAAGGCAAGTATTAAGTATTTAAGATGTTAATTTATCACATTTGATGCTTATACGTAAAATTGAACAATATTGTTTTGTTGTGTCACCACAAGGATGATATTTTTCTTTTTGAATATATGGAGTGCTAGGTGGGACTTAACTTGGATAATTTTGATTCGGATGTGCCACCACTGATCAAAATAATCTAAGAGGCAAAAGAAAAGGAGTTGCATAGTTGATGTAATTGAAAAAAGTTGTCTACCTATTTATTTATATATAGTTTGTTGTGTCACCACAAGGCTATATACATTTGAAATGGGATCCTTATTCTCACTAGCAAATCTTTAATTAGATTTTGCCGAACTATATAAGTGAGGGTAATATAGTTTGAAGAAAATAGTGGGAGATACCAATTTAAAACAAGACCTAATTTATTTTGGTAATTAATAAAAGAATGTATATTAAAATGTTGTTAATTACATATTCATTTACGTAATTTTACAATGTCTAAAATTACTATCATCGCGAAGCATATTACATGCTAAATTAACCGGTGAATTAAACGGATTGGTTAAGGAATTTGAGAATAGTTCTCATGGTTTGAAAAAGTTATCTTATGTCCTTAATACGCCTATCCTCAAGAATGGTTGCGCATAATGCCTCTGAGGAAGACATTGCTACTTTTAGAAAGTGGCAAGATGATGCACAATTGGCTCAATGCATCATGCTCAAGCGTTTACGAAAGTAACGAGCTTCAACACAAGATGAAACTATGGATGCTCCTACTATATTCTTGCACATCAAGTAGTTGATGGTGAGGAAAGTAGGACTGATAGATATCAGATATCTAAGGAGCTCTTCCGATCTAGAATGGCCAATGGTACTATAGTACAGACAAATTTTTTTTAACATAATCGATTTGATTGATCAATTAGACATTGGTTTTGTCATGGACGGAGAATTGAGCCAAGATTTGATCTTCGCACTCACTCCCGGACTCCTTTCACAATTGTTGTGAATTTTTCATATAAACAAGCTAGATATCGCCTTCCGATTTGCTTAACATATTAAAAATGTTGAGAGTCACTTTCCAGCCCAAGAAAGACCATGTCTTCATCGGTAGGGGCCAAAGGATCTTCCTAAAAGAAGAACGATTCAAAGAAGGTAAAATGTAAAGGCGTAAACAAAGGATAATAAGAACAAAATCGACACGGAGCAAGAAAGGAGTTTGCTTCCACCGCAATAAGCCCGACATCTGGAAAGAAACGCAAGAAGAAGCATCTTGCAGAGGCTAACCAAAGAAGCTTAGTGAAGTTTTGCCATAATACGCTTTTTGTTCATGATTGAAATAAATTTTTCTTTAAGTCAAGGTTCTACTTAGGTATTAGATACCGACTTTGGTTATCATAAATATAGATTTATGAAGGGACCAAGCAGAAGTAGAATTCTAAACAAATATAAGTAATCCTATGTGCGGAAAATGTAGCAAATGTTGCCATATTAGCCATATAAACTTATAATTTAACAATGCCTACGGGCAAATCTATTAAGTCAATAAGTTGTTATTGTATTCCAGTTCTTATTAAAAATATTATTTCCATTTTATTGTTGGACAATGAAATCTTTGGTATTATAATTAAGAACAATTGTTGTTCTATTTATAATAATAATGTTTTGTATAGAATCGAATATTACTTAATAAATTTTGTATACTTGACTTACATGAAAATAATTTTGCCTATTGAATAAATTAGTATAAGAAAAGGAGATGATCATTCAAAGAGTTGAATGTGTGTATTTGTCGAATACAAGTGTGAATTATTTGAAAGGTTCAAAGAATTCAAAAGTGAAACAAATTGGCAAAGTATTAGGATTCTTTGATCGGATCAAGGAAGGAATACTTGTGCAATAAGTTTCTAGATCATCTCAAATGGTTTTCTCATAATGGACGCCTCTCGATACATACTAATTGATTGATGTATCTGAAAGGAAAAATCGTACCTATTTGAACATGGTGCGATCCATAATGATTTTACCGACATTCCAAAGATCCTTCTCAGGTCATGTCCTAGAAATGGTTGCATATCTACTTAAAAAGGTAACCTCAAAATCCGCCCCAAGACTCCATAAAAGTTATGGATGTGGAGGATTCCTAATCTTAAGTATGTTAAGATAAGGGGTTGTCTAACTTATGTGAAAATGGTTTCAAAGGATAAGCTTGGGACAAAATTTGACATGTACAGATTTGTGGGACATCCTAAAGTAAGTTTAGGGCATATGTTCTATAATTCTACTTAGCAAAAGGTGTTTTTTGTAAAACACGCTGCCTTCTAAGATAAAGGTGTTTATCATTGAAGGGGCTAGTGGTAGGATAATAGATCTTGAAAAGTTCAAGAACCACAAAACACTATAAGTCAAATAAGAGGAACCTATAGATAGACCTATTGTACCACAACCGAATCGTAAATCTGGAATAGTACCGAAGATACCTAGGAGGTATGGATTCATCATGGATGATGATGATGAGGTACACATCATAGAAGATGATGATCCAGTTACATATGATGAGGTAAGTGTTGTAGACACTCAGAGAAATGGATTGAAGCAAGTTTCTCAAATATGGAACATTCGTTTTGACGAGGCAATCAAAAGAGTTTAATTTTATCAAAAATAAGAATGAACATAGTGTGTACAAAAGGGTCAGTGGGAGCATCGTGAAATTTCTAGTATTATATGTTGATATACTACGGATGAGGAATAACATACCAATGCTACAATCAGTAAAGATAAAGTTGTCTAAACATTCTTCCATGAATGATTTGGGAAGAGTATCTTAATTGGGGATACAAATCTATATAGATAGATTTAAAAGATGCTCGACTTAACCCAAGGAACGTATATTCATTTGATGTTAAAGTTGTTTAGCATGGCAAACTCCAAGAGTTGTCTCATGTTGATGAGCTATAGAGTGTACCTCTCTTAATAGTCCCCACAGACTCCTGAAAAGAGAGATCACATGAGTAACTATCATGTATGCAATGAAATATACGAGACCTGATGTTGATCAGTCATATTTCGAGAAGATCATCGTCGAGAAAGTGAAAACATCTTAAAGTACTTAACCGAAACTAAAGATGTGATTAAAATTTATGCTGGGTCTTAATTAAAACTAGAGGGCTTAACAGACTCAAGTTTTTCAGACAGACCAAGACGACAGAAAAATCCACTTTAAGGTAAAGGGTTACCTCGAATAAGTGGTGCGTTGAATTGAAAAGGTTCCAAACAAAAGAAAGAGTTCTTTGGTTTAGTAATAAAGACAAAGTATATAGCTATAAATGAAGTCGCAAGTTGATTGTTTGGATTAAAAGTTCATTACGTAACTAGGAATAGTTCCTAAGTCTCATCTTGGATCTAAACATGTGTTGTGGCACTTTCATTTGATTATAAGAATCATTGAAAGATGGGAAATCACTATAGAGATGGTGGACTCTCAAGAACAACATTACATATCCATTAACTAAAGCTTATCCAACAAACAGGATAATCGTCACTTAGAGAATAAGAGTATAAGATACAATGGCGATTGACTTTTAGTGCAAGTGGGAGATTGAAAGTAATATGCACACAAGCCAATCATGTTTGATGATAAAGCATATACTTTGTAACAATCTTATTCATTTATTAATAAAAAGTATTAATTTATTAAAGGCTTTTAATTATCTACATGATGCTGTTTTATAATATGTGATAAACCCATAGTTTTAAGCAATGCTTTTAGAATAACGATGATGATCATTCTAATGAGATCTAAATTCTTAGAAAGCTTAAAACTAAAATAGTTCCCAATCATTGGATTACTAAATTGGGGATTAGTGAATCCGGATAGATTGGTACATACGTTGCTTCGCTTCATTGGATGAGGATGATTGATCTCATGATCATTTGTGTGGAGACACTAAAGCAAGTATATAGGTGCTTATTAGAGAATAAGTTCATTGAACGTGGCTCGCTAAGGAATACCTAATGGAGTTTTACTTGCTGTCAATAGGAATTCTCAGAGTGATAGTAGTACAAGTGATCCTTGGACTTGAGATCATCATAGTATCTTGTGTATGATGAGTTATACTTTGACTTATTCCTTAAGACCCTTAGGGTATATCAAAGGTATGCTTGGGTATAATAAGTTGTACATGGAGATAATGTATGATCAATAAAGAATCTACCACTTCTAATAAAAGAAGAGAAATGTCCTATGTGATTCGATAAATGACAACCCAAAGAGTCCTTGGTTAAGGCGTAATGAAATTAGAAAGGAGTTTCTAATTTGCATTATTTGAGTTGTGCATTTAAGAGTCGAAATACATATAATTAAATAAAATAAGACTCGATAAAGAATTCCATGCCTTATATTTAATTGGGACATTGTATGGTGGAAGGATTGAATCGCACGGTAACTATTTACTCAAAGGTTCTTTTATGATTAATGTTGAAATCTATATTATCCGGAAAGTCGTTGATCGCTAGGGAGGCTTATCCTTATTGTAGAATAAATATTATTTATTTAAATAAATTAATTGTTTAATTTATTTATTTAAATAAGATTAGAATTGTTCTAATTGATTTATTCACAACCGGTTTAATATGGAGAACCTAAAGGGTCACACCATAAAAGGAAGAATAATTATTTAAGAAGTTAATGGCATAATCGTAATAATATGTTAAGTATATTTAATTTAATCTATGGTGATAGAATAAATTAAATAGCTTAATATTTATTATTTAATATTTTAGAAATATTAAATATAAATTAATAAGAGGAGTCTTATTAATATTATTACAATTATTATTATTTTAATTTCTAAAAGAGTTTAGGAATTAATTTAATATAAGTACTTTCATTTATTCCTAATAGGATTAGGAGGAAAATTAATTAAAGGAGTTTAATTGATTATCCCTAATAAGATTAGGAGCCCATTTAATTAAAAGAGTTTAATTAAATAATACCTTATTTTTAATAGGTTACATTCGATATCAATATAAGAGGAGTCTTATATCAGATATCATAGATATATACGTAATAATTCCAATTTGTTGGAGAGTACGCCCTTTTTCTATAGAGATAGGAAAAACTAGGGTTCGAGCCAATACCCTTCTTCTTGAAAATTCTTTTTCTTGGTGGATCACCTCTAGAGGCCAAACACATGGGTGGCTAACGTTGATCAAAGGAAGGAACCAAACCCGGTGGATTCAAGGAGATCGCGAGAAGTAAGAGGTGAACTCGCACACGAGGAAGCTCGTTTTACAAGGGTATGATTTCATAATTTCTTATTCTTCGTTTAATTAATAATTGTGCATAAAGGGTGATCCGGGTATATGGTTTGTAAAATTTTTAAACTCTGATTTTTCACGTTTCCGCTTTATTTTTCAATTTGATTGTGTTCATGAATTTTACAAATCTAACATATTTGTGTTAAAACTCTTAGTATATGTTTTGTCATATTACACGACAGTTGTATTAATTAAATTGTATTTGAATTTTGTACCATATATTTGTACTATTTTGGGGGCGTCACACCCTAGCTCTTTAAAGCCCTTAAATTAGAAAGCCTCCAAGAAAGTTTTAGCTTTGACGTCCTTTACGGAAATTGCCATAACTTCTTTGTTTTAAAACAATTTTGGGTGATTATTGTGCCTACGCGCTCTTAACATCCGTATATACAACTTTTGTATTCATTTCAAAAGCATATTCCCATTTTAAATTTCAGAAAATGGACAGAAATGTTAGAATTGTGATTTTGGTTCACAATTCTTCATTTCATTTGGTAAAACATGATACCACGAGTATTAATTTGCTAAGATAACACGTTCTAACACTTAATAACACATCATAACATAAAAATAATTAAATCATAAACCTACTTATGTAAAATTTATGACTTTTACTCAAGAACATACGAAGAACGCGAAGAACACGAATAACAAAAAATCGAACATGATAACGACTTATGTTCATGAGCTTTTGGTTTTCATAATTAAAATATTTTGGGCATTATAACGGCTTGCATATGTGCTTATAACATTTTATAAAAGAAATAACATTAACTTAAATAATATTTGATTTGCTCAAGAACATATGAAGAAACACGGAGTTGAAAAATCTGAACATGGTAACGACTTGTGTTCTTGACATTTCTATTATACAATTACATAAATTGAACATAATAACGTCTTGCTCAAGAACTTATGAAGGACACGAAGTTGGAAAATTCAAACATGGTAACGACTTATGTTCTTGAGCTTATAGACTATAAAATGAAATAAAATTGAACATAACATCGACTAGAGAT
Organism: Panax quinquefolius; assembly: GCA_020205615.1. NCBI lineage: Eukaryota > Viridiplantae > Streptophyta > Magnoliopsida > Apiales > Araliaceae > Panax > Panax quinquefolius. The sequence goes on from CM035160.1 coordinate 53,103,684, forward strand.
GTTACCTCTTGTAGTTGCAAGCTTGAACTATTTCTTTGCAACTTAAGATTATAACTTTGTGAATTGGCGAATTTAAGTGAAAGAGGAATGGTCTATTTATAGGATTTTCTAGGTTAGGGTATTTTGGTCTTTAAGCCATAAAATATCTATCAAGCTCGACACAATAGCTTGCAACTAAGCTCGACACAGCAGCTTGCCACCAAAAATATATACCAAGCTCGACACAACAACTTGCAACCAAGCTTGACACATCAGCTTTCTACCACAAATATCTACCAAGCTCGACACAACAACTTGCAACCAAGCTCGATACAGCAGCTTGCCACCAAAATTATCTACCAAGCTCGACACAACAGCTTGCAACCAAGCTCGACAATGCATTTTGTCAGTGTAAGCACAACAACACATTTTATCAGTATAAGCACGACAAAGAAACTTGTCAAAATGAATATACCGAAAAGTCCAAAAATGAAAGAAAAATTTTATGCACGACGTGTCAAGCACGATGTTTTTCGGAGAAATTATTTTATTGGATAATAAAACTTTTCACGACGTATTACCGGTAGATCTTGAAACGAAAAGTCAATATGACGTACAGATCTCTCAAAAGAACCTAGGGTCAAAAACTAACTCATATCGTTCTTCATGTGAATAGTGTTTTTACGCAAACTTTCTCAGAAATTTTTTATTTTCTTCTTCAAAATTCATAATTATTTATTCTTGCACGCAAAAAAAATACAACAATATTATCACCATCATAGGTCGTAAAACGACATTTAAACCTACAATTCAAATAATATTCAAAACTTAAATTTTAAACTAAGTGAAATTTCTCGGTCATTAGAATGACCGTGGAGGAGATGATGATGAGCGCCGAGCTGATGTTTATGAGACTGTGGAGGGTGGGACCGACAGTCTGACCGGAGGTGGAACCGACAGCCGGACGATAGATGGCGGTGATGATGATACTGACACTCATGATCTTGGGTTGTAGTTAGTTTATGTTTATATTTTAACTTTCATATATGTATTTATACAACTTTTGAGTTGTACATACTAGATTTTTGTATCTAGTTAGGTTGATGGTTTATGCATCTAACTATATTTATTGTTTATGACTACATTTTTTATCTACATCGTACGACTTTTATCTATATGTCATTACGTTGTCTACATATTTGATGGTTGATAGCAAAAGATATAATTGTTATTGATATACGTTCGTGAAGAATTATTTTTTTTCTTTAGTTTTTAATACATACAATTATGTATATGTAAATGAACAGGGAATTTTTTAATTTTTAAAAAAATTTAAAGCAGGGCATTAGTGACGGCTTCCCGTCGGTAATGACCTATAGCGACAGTTCCAAAAATATTATAAGTTAAGGTCATTGGTGACGGGGGAATTAGTCATTGGCGACGGCTAGGCCGTCGCTAATAACTATATTATTAAATCTTTTAAATGGCTATTTATAAGACCCCAACTTTTTTATAAATAAAATTGAATTTCATCTAATTATTATTTTGAATAATAAGGTGTTAATTTGATATAATGCTTTGGTTATGGGTGAAATGTGCAAATTTTGCAAAATAAGCAAGTGGTTATAAAATATTCATTGTCAGGGAATATTCGTTTGGTCGTGGAATATTCTTCTTCGTGGTTAGAATATTAAATTTACTGGCCAGCGACCATTCAGGGGCCCCATAACGAAAAACGGTCGGATAAAGAAAACAACAAGAATGAGTTTTCTAAAAATAATGGCGTAGTTGTTACCGTTAACACTGTTGAAATACCCGGTGGTTAAAATACAGTAATACACGTGGTTGCACAGTAGCACACGGTATTGCACATTATTTTTGAATTATTAATTCTTACGTAAGAAGGCTCCACTCAATAATTATTACAGTAATTATTGTTCAATATTTTATTCGTTGATATTTTATATTATTGTTGTTTCAATAATTTTCACTGCACAATATTTCCCATTATCAAATCAATAATTCATATTATTTGAATAATATTTTTAGATAGAATTATTGACAATGTCTAAGGAAGTTATGTTTAGGAAAGTGGTTTGGTCACCTAATTGCGCGCCAGTAAGGAGAAATTCTTATCGGAAAGCCCCATCTTTCCTAGGAACGACCTGGTTGTCATAATTGTGATTCTGTAATATTATTTGTGAATAATTAATTATTAATTTTCATGATAAGGAAATAATTATTTTTATGTGGTTATAAATGAAGGAATTAATGCTGAGATATTTTATTAGTATTTTGTCGAAATGGAGGTATTAAAAATCATCCGTATATAGATTTCAGACATTTTTTGATTGGAATTTGGAAAACCTTTCTTTTATAAAGTTGTAGGGAATTAAATTTCCTATGGAATAGACATTAGATTCAAATTTTTTTGATAAAAGAGCTGTTTATTATGAATTATTGAAGTTTCTGAAATAAATATTTTTATTAAAAATATGGTTGGCCCCACTTTTGGTTGGTGAGAAATGTGCTGAAATTTTATTTCAAAAGTGGTGGGCATGAATAGTAGCAGGTAAAGCCATCAGGTAGTAGGTTAGTCTGCTTTGGCGTTCTAAGCATTTTCCTATAAATATGGTGCTTAGTTAGAATTGAAAATCACACCAGAATCATAAGCTTTCTCTCTCCATATTATCGAGTGTATTTTGTGAGTATTTAGATACTTTGAGAGTTGTTATTCAATACAAGTTTCCTTCAGCATTATACCTTATATTTCAACCGGAAGTACTGTTCTTTTGAAGTAAGGGATGCTATTTTCTTCGTAAATGATGTTATTTCGTTGAATATCATTATGCTAAAATATTGGTATGAATTTTATTGTGAAATTTTTAACTTTTTATGTCGAGGTTACTATTCACGATACGATACTACATTATTCACGATACAAAGATTATTCACTTAATACTAAGACTATTCACGAGTACTATTCATGAAGTATGAGTTTTCTTGTGGAATTTCTACCTTTTCGTGTCGGGATTACTATTCACGTATACGGCACTATTCACATATACGACACTATTCACAGAAAGATGAAATTTTTTTTTCTTTGTCCAAGATGTCTATTATGGTTAATATCTTTGATTGTATCCATGTTTTGATCTTCATTTTTGAATTTCACTCCACTATGATTTATTATGGAGTATTTTTGAACTTGGATTATCTAAAGTACTGATCCCTAATATTTGTCCTTTTATCTCACTGGATTCGTTTTTTATAATATTTTTCATCATCCTCAGTCCTAAATGATGATATAACTGAATATCTTTGGCCTGTAGTGCAAAGATGAATGATTAACTGATGAATATCTTTGGCCCGTAGTGCAAAGATGAACAGGTGTTGAGATGAACATTACCAACTGGTGATACAAATGAATATATTTGGCCTATAGTGCAAAGATGAATATTTGATTCAAGATGTATATTGATTAATGTTACAGGGATAAAATATTGATGATGGACTTTTAAATCTTAGAAGATAGTAGAATTCATTCTCAACTTGACACTTCTAATGGATTGTTGTTTTTGCTGCAGTTGTTGATCTAAAACTTGTTGTCTATTATATTCTATCAGATTTTTTCCTGTTGAAGACTAATGATAGTTTTTTGTATATTATCTTAGTCATAATATTCTTTATTGGGCTAGTTGAGCTCACCTTTTTCCTTTTTGTTTCATTTTTCTTCTCAAGATGAGAGAATATAGTAGGAACTAGTCGGGGTATGGAATGATGGATCAAGGTAGTTGTTTAGCAGTGCTCACTATTTTGTAAAATAGTGTATCAATAATTCTAATGAGGACTTATTTGAATTTAAATACTGTCTAGAAGACAATATTTGTATTTAAACTCACAGTATATGTGTTGTCGTATTTTGCACGACAATTGTAATAATGAAGTTGTAGTTGTTTATGTACCATTTACATGGAGACTTAGAATGGGGGTGATGTATACCTATTTTGGGGGCGTCACTGTTGGTATCAGAGCTTAGAGATATGGTCTCTGGCGGAGATTGGGGAATAAAACTAGGAGGGGAGAGACGAGTAAATCCTTCGGTAGTGTGTCCTACCTAAGCTTATTTGTTAGTCGGTCATAATATAGGGGTATTATGTGGTATGTCAATTTCTTTAATTAACCCTTATTTTATGGAAGTATTTGAGAATGGCAGCTGCGAATGTTAACAATGGAGTAAATGAGATCGTGGAGACACCTTTAATCACCAACCAGAGGAACGTACAACAGGAAGGCAATATTCCTCCTGTAAATAACACTACCGAATAAACGATGAATGATGGGATGTTTAGAAGCTTTTTGCAGTTCATGCAAAATCAGACGAGGGAGACTCGTGTACAAAATACTGGTGGAAATGATAGCAACGAGCGACTTGTCACAGCTGTGACACCCCCAAATCCAGATACTTCATTCCTATAGGATTTGGTGCTCACTATCAAAATAATTACATCTAACTACCCATAATAAAGGATAAAAACATCAATTAATTTAAATAATAATCCTCCCCATTATAGGGTTACATCATCTCATAAACAACCCCATGTAATCTAACCTTAATTTATTACATAAGTTTGCGGAAAACATCATAAAAGAAAACAAGTCTTATAACATAATGCATTTAAACAAATTCTAATAATTCTTCCACACTTGGACATTTTGCCCTTTCCTTTGCTAGTAGATGGCTCATCGACTCTTTCAACTTTAGCTGCAGTGTTAATTGCAAGACTGAGCAAACAATTGCTCACTGATATAAAGAGTAGTAATAATAACAACATGAGAATGAACAACGAATGCTGAAAAATAATGAACTTGTTCTACGAATCAAAAAAAATAGAAAACAAGTTCGAACTTTAATATCTGACGGTCTTAAGACCACGAACTATGTCCTCGGTGATAAGGTATTACTACCCCAACCTTAACAGTCATTTAGACTATCTGAGACCTTCTTAATTTACTTAGGGGATCAACCCTTTGTACCATGTATTGTGTACAACCATCTAAACGTTACACGTACAAAATCCCCTATGTTAGGGTTGTTCGTCTTAGTTTGAATTTAGAATTCCCGCACTAAAGAAAGTTTAGCTCGGAACTAACTTATCAGTGGTTCTAGAATTTTAGAACACTATTCATAATAGACTAGTTTAATCAATAATAGTTTGTGTACAACTTGGAGGTTTAATATAATCAATATAGAATTGAACAAGTTTATTAAAGTCAAAGACTGAATAACAACAATGTATAATTGAATAACTATAATATACATGCAAAGTGCTATATCCAAAAGAGTTAGAACAATCTCATTTGAATCGATGTATTAGAACAATATATGCTTTGAATAATAATATCAAGATTTAGAAAAGTAAAACTCGCTCGAGGTAACGAATTAGGTTACAAGAGTTTGTACAAACATACACAAGATAGATTATGTTTTCTCAATTTCAACATAAAAATTAGGAACTTATACAACGATAATTTAGGAATAGAAAACTTGCATAAGTATAACATAACAACGATAAGTAAACCTTGCTGAATAATTAAGTAGCATAGGTTAGGGATACTTGCTCAATAAAATATTAGGATAAGAAGCTTGCCTTGTATGTAAGCTACACAAGTATAACAATGTTCTCCAATTACCCTACACATATCATTAGAATCACAATAACAATTAGTTGTGTTAATATTAGCTTTATGGGTTTAACCCATCATTTAGGTCATAACCTTACTTAACATCTAATCATGTTGATTAACACCTTTAACGAATCTAAAATTACATTATAAACTAACATAAACCTCATCATTTACCTCTAACTTTCATAACATCACTTTTTGATTTATTACAAAACTTAATTAACAAACACTTACAAATCTTCACACTTTGTATTATAACACATTACAATCTGTTATTGTAGTCTATGTTATGTCTTAACATTATTAACATGCTTGCTAAACTAGATTAAGTCCATTAATCATGACCTATAAATAGGCAGCAATCACTGCCTAGGCTCAGTACACAGCAGCAATTACATTTATTGCAGATTTTAGAGGCCTACTAAGACTACTAACGCGATTCGCCATTTTTTGTGTAATGGTACAAGAATTGCACTACGCACGCATGTAAACTCATAAAAGAATAGCCCGCATTACACAGTTGACACCCAATTCAACCCAAAACCACAGAAATTCACAACCCAAAACATCTAAAACTCTGTAATAATATAGTTAAACATGTTATACACCATTTAACCATATAAACATCAAATATACACGAATTTGAAGAATCAAAACCACAATTTTCCAAATTTCTCCTATTTTTACACGTTTAGCGAAATCGATCTTAACATACTAACATAATCCAACATCAATTTTTAGATTATCATACATATGAAACATGAAATTTATACTTTTTTAAGCCATTTTCATAAACATACGCTGTTATTTACTTTTCTCCCTACAAACCCAAATTTCATGTATTCTAATCATCAAATAGCACTCACATAAGTTGATTAACATATTATAAACCCTTCATACATGTATATATAACAATCTAACATAACTACCTATAGAAATTACAACAATAAAAGTTAAGATTAGAGTATGTTATACCTTGATTTAACAACCTTTCTCTCAAAATCACTGTGTTTACTTTCTTCTCCAAAACCTCTCTAATTCTTCTCACCAAGCTCTCTCTCTAATCTCTGTGTTTCTCCCTTGTAGTTCTATTATCTAGCCTTAGGAAAACTCACGCCATATACACTGACTCCCTTTTCCCAATGTACATCAGGTGAAAAACCAAAAAGGCGTCAGTTAAAATAAACCAAAAGCCATGAGGCTGTGTTTGGTTACACACCTAATCCCCCAAACTAGATTATTTTAATAATATTATATTATATAATTTCATGTGTCACACTCTAGTTAATTTAAATAACTTAAAATAGTAATTATGATAATTTCTATTATAATTATATTTATGAATAATAAATAATTATATGTCTAATTTAAATTAATAAATTAGACTTAAACATAACTTTATTTAATTTACTTAATTTCTTAAATATTAAACAATTCATTTAATTTAATTACTTTCATTAAATTAAATCCTCAAATAATAAAATTACTATTCATTAATTTAGTTAACATACATACTCAACTAAATTATTACATCACAATTCATCAAAATATTTATTTATAAATAAATTATTTAAAATAATTATTTAATTAATAAATATTTAAATTAAATTACAAATTTCTCGATCGTTACATCCTTCCCTCCTTAAAAGGATTCTATCTCCAGAATCACAACTCGATAAATAAATTCGTTACATTCTTCCCTCCTTAACAGGATTTTGTCCCCAGAATCATCATTCTAGATTAAGCAAACAAATGAGGATTATTTCTCATCATAACATCTTCAAGTTCCCACGTAGCTTCCTCAGCATTGTGGTTCCTCCGGATTACCTTAATAGAAGGTATCACTTTATTTCTTAGTACTTGCTCTTTCCTGTCGATGATTTGAACATGAACTTCTTCATAAGACAAATCTTTCTCAAACTATAAAGGTTCATATTCTATAACATGTTTATAGTCATGCTTATATGGTCTCAACACCGAGACATGGAAAATATTATGGATATGCACCAATTCTGGAGGTAAATCTACCTCGTATGCCACTTCACACACGTGTCAAAGCACTTCAAAAGGTCCTATAAACCTAGGGCTTAATTTCCCCTTCTTGCCAAAAAGAATTTTCCCCTTTCAGGGAGATACTTTCATGAACATATAACTACCAACATCGAATTCCCAATTTTGTCGGTGTTGATCGACATATTTCTTTTGTCTATCTTGTGCAGCTATCAACTTGCTCAAATGACCTTGATGATTTTGACAGTTTGTTGTACCAACTCTGGACCCAATAGCTGATGTTCACCTACCTCATCCCAGCATAATGGAGTTCTGCATTTCTTACCGTATAATGCTTCATAAGGAGGAATGCCAATACTCGCGTGATAACTATTATTATAGGAAAATTCAACCAATGGTAAATGATCGTCTCAATTCCCCTTGAAATCCATAATACATGCTCTGAGCATATCCTCTAGTGTATGGATTGTTCTCTCACTCTGTCCGTCTGTTTGAGGATGGTACGATGTGCTCATTCTCAACTGAGTTCCCAAACATTCTTGTAATCGTTTCCAGAAATTAGATGTGAAACGCGGATCTCTGTCTGATACAATGGGCATAGGTACACCATGCCTTGAAACAATTTCCTTAACGTATAGTTTTGCCAACCGATCTAGGTTAAATCTAATCTTGATTGGTAAGAAATGTGCCGACTTCGTCAATCGATCAACAATCACCCAAACAACATCATAACCTTACTGAGTTGTTGGAAGACCTACCACAAAATCTATTGTGACATGCTCTTATTTCCATTCCGGTATCTCCAACGGTTGCAATAATCCGCTTGGACTTTGGTGTTCAGCTTTAACTTTCTGACACGTTAAACATTTTGCCACACACTCAGCCACATCCTTTTTCATATTCGGCCACCAAAAATGATGTCTAAGATCCTGGTACATTTTCGTACTTCCAGGGTGAATCGAATATCTTGAGTTGTGAGCTTCACTCAGAATTTCCTCTTTAACTTCTAGTACTGGCGGAACCCAAATTCTCCCTTCGAATCGAAGTAACCCTTCCGAATTGATTTTGAATTTGCTTTCCTCCCCTTCAGATACTTTCTATTTTATCTTTTCGTAGTCTCCATCCTGAAGTTGTGCATTCTTCACTTTATTTACCAACGTTGAACCGTTTCCTATCTGGAACAACTTCTCATCGGATTCTGCCAGATATTTAATTTCCAATTCCATCTTAGCAATTTCTGACACTAACTTTTCCTGAGCTGTCAAAATCATTAACTTTTCCCGTCCCTTCCTACTTAAAGCATCATCAACAACATTCGCCTTTCCGAGATGATAGAAAATCTCGCAGTCATAGTCTTTGATCAGCTCCAACCATCTTCTCTGCCTCATATTCAAGTCTTTCTGTGTAAAGATATACTTTAGACTTTTATGGTCAGTATATATCTCACACCTCTCTCCATAAAGATAATGTCTCCAAATCTTCAGGGCAAACACCATCGCAACTAACTCTAAGTCATGAGTCGGATACCCTTTCTCGTAATCTTTTAATTGACGTGATGCATACACAATAAATCTGTCATTCTGTATAAGCACACAACCTAGTCCTTTATAAAATGCATCACTATACACCACAAAATTCCCTGTATCATCAGGCAATGACAACACAGGTGTCGTACTCAACCTTTTCTTCAATTCGTGAAAACTTTCCTCACACTTCTTCGTCCAAACAAACTTAACCGCCTTCCTGGTCAAATTTTGTCAACGGGGTCACGATCTTGGAAAAGTCTTGAATAAAACGCCTATAGTAACCTGCTAACCCTAAGAAACTTCTTATCTCTGACGGTGTCTTCGGCTAATCCCAGTTTACTATAGCTTCAATTTTTGATGGATCTACCGAAATTCCATCTTTATCAATAACGTGTTCGAGAAATTGTACACGTTCCAACCAAAACTCACATTTTGAAAATTTTGCATACAACTTCTCTTTTCTCAATGTCTCCAACGTCTCTCTTAAGTGTTCAAACATGTTCCTCCTTGGTCTTGGAATACACCAGGATATCATCAATAAACACCACCACAAATTTATCTAAGAATGGTTTAAACACCATGTTCATCAAATCCATGAACGCTGCAGGTGCATTGGTTAAACAAAATGACATAACCAGAAACTTGTAATGACCATACCGAAGTTTCGAATGCCGTCTTTCAGACGTCTTTCCGCCTCACCTTCAAATTGGTGATGATAACCATTCCTCAAGTCTATCTTTGAAAAATACCTCGCACCCTTTTGTGGATCAAACTGGTCATCGATTCTCGGTAACGGATACTTATTTTTAATCGTGACCTTATTCAATTCTCTGTAATCAATGCAGAGTCGCATCGATCTATCTTTCTTCTTAACAAACAATACCGGTGCTCCCCATGGCGATATGCTCGGCTGGATATATTTCTTGTCGAGTAATTCTTGCAATTGTACCATCAACTCTTTCATCTCTACCGGGGCCATTATGTATGGTGTTTTAGATATCGAGCTCGTTCTTGGTACTAAATCAATCACGGACTCAATTTGACGATCTGGTGGAAGACCTGGCAAATTGTCTGGAAATACGTCTGCAAAATCTCTTATGATCGGTATCTCTTCTAACTTCACACTCTTCTTCTGTGTATCAACTGTGTAGGCTAAGTATCCTACACATCCTTGTTTTAACAACTTCTTGGCTTGCATCAGCGTCAGACAACTTGATTGTCGAGGTGACTTACTGCCATAAAACACAACCTTTGACGGAGTCATAAGGTTAACATATTTCCTTTGGCAATCAATTACTGCTTCGTGATTGAATAACCAATCCATTCCCAGGATAACATCAAACTCACCCAGTCTAATTGGTATCAAGTTTACCATCATCTCTTGACCCTTAATAATCATTCTGCAATTCTTATATATGAATCTAACAGGAATCACTTCCCTATTCGCAATCTCTATGCTCAAAGGATAATCTAACTCTTCCTGAGGCAAATCTAAATTCTAGGCAAATTCATTGGATATAAATGAACAAGTAGCACCCGAATCAAACAGTACATAATCATTAATACCATTAATCGGAATGATACTTGACACCACATCCGTAGACTAAATAGCATCCTGCACGGTCATATTGAAAGTTCTCGCAGTAGGTCAGCTTGACTGTGTTGGTCCAGTGATAGTCAATACACAACCACCGTTGTTTACCTTTCCTCCACTTGTACTCCCTGCTAGCTTTTTAGGGTAATCATGATCCTTCGAACCGCATGTAAAACATGTTCCTTTCTTTGGGCTAAAATAGTTCCCTCCTGACCACAGTTGAAACACACCAGCTTTCCCTTCAAACATACCCCAATATGGTTCTTTCCACAAGTAGCACATGCTTCAAACTTTTTCTTCTGCTGACTTCCTTGCTGTCCTCCCGTAGTCGAATTCTCGTTCCACTTCATCTTCTGATCGTTACTTCCAACGTTACTTCCACCAGCCTTATTTTCATTCTCATTCTTCCTCTTCTTCTGTTCTTGATTGTACTTGGTCAAGGCATCGCTTCCACCTTCCGCGATGATTACCTTTTCGAAGATAACCAAAATGTATTTAATCGAACATTGAAACCTTGCTATCTGACTGTGGTTTCAACTTATTCGAACCTTCTCGCATTACACTCATCCGTATTGACTTGATAAGTGGCAAACCTTGCCAACTCGTTAAACTTCACAACATATTCGCATAATCAAGGTTCTGTGATTTAACGAGATTTTGTAAATTAATTTTTAATATTTATTGAATTAAATAAATAATTTTTGATGATTTAATTATTAGATTAAATAATTAATTGATGCAATTGTGGTAGATTAATTTAATTATATGTGTTACATTTATTAAATTAATGTAGAGAATAATTATTATTCAAATATGTAATTATGTGAGCTTAATGTATTAAAAGAAATATCTAATTAAGCATGATGTTATTTAATTAATTTAATTATTAATTAGAGAGTTAATAATTTGACATTATTTATTAATGAGAAAATTATTTATGAGACTATGTGGATTTATGAGAAATTATTATATTTTATTTAAAATATATTAAATAAAATATTGGAGTTATTTTATAAGGAGTGTGACATTAATTAAACTATAGTATAAGAAGTTTATCAAATTAAATGAGAATGAATTATATTGAATAGCCAAACAAGGCCTTAGTAGTGGTTGAGGGCAGTTAACCACGAATTGGTTAACTGACCACAACTACGTCAGTTTAATTATTATATGCGACGTCTTCTTCTTCATTCATTCCATTATTGCTAAGTCTAGAGAATTATCACAGAGAGAGAGAGAATTAAGAAATTGAGAGAATTGTGAGTTGTTTGATTGATTGAGAAAGTTTAATCCCTCCTATCTACACTAATCTGTGAGTAATTCTCTCCAACCCAAATTCTACTTTTACGTCATTTAGTTTTTTATGAAAATGGCTTTCAATCAAGTTCTGTGGAATTTTTTGTAAATTGGGAAATTGAGTTAGTAATATATGTAATAATTCGAGTAGCATAACATGTTTTATATATATTTTATATGATTCCATATCATAAGTTTCAGTAAATGATGACTTGTTATTTTAAAAATTTACAGAGTTTGGGTTTTGGCCATATGGCCTTATACGTGATATTTCATGTATTGAACGTATATTATCCCTAAATTTTACATTTGTATGTTGTTATGCATGTTGATACGAAGAGACCAAAGTTTAAATAAACGGATTCGGTGTTATAACGAATCCGTAATGACGATTTTCATGTTTTATTTTCAAAACCTTCAAGAACATCAAGAACAGTGGAAGTAAATGTGTTGATTTTGCAAATTATGTGTTGTAACTTGTTAAAAATCATGCTAGATGGGTTAAGTAATGATTATATATGTATTACAATTATTGAGTAAGTCTAAATTGTGTAAAAATAACTAATTGGAAGTTATGGCCATATTCACGTATAATTTTACATTATGGTGATTTTTGGCCTAATTTGGCCTTCATATGTTCAAGAACCGCAGAATCGCAGAAACTATGAGAAAATGAGCTCAGGTAACTCCAGCTTCCTATGCAAGCGTTACTAAACTAAATTACCCAAATTTTAACAGTCAAAAAAAAAAAAATAAAATAATAATAATAATAATAAATAAAAAAAATAATAAAAATAAAAATAAAAAATTGATGAAAATTATTATTAAAATATTTATAAAATAAATTAAATATTTTAATTGAGATATTTATGGAATAAAATAAATATTCGATGAAAATTATTATTAAAATATTTATAAAACAAATTAAATATTTTAATTGAGATATTTATGGAATAAAATAAATATTCGATGAAAATTATTATTAAAATATTTATAAAATAAAGTAAATATTTTAATTGAGATATTTATTGAATAAAATAAATATTCGATGGAAATTATTATGAAATAATTTATTCGAGTGTAATAATAGTAAGAGAATGAAAATATTCTAATTTAATTAAGTAATTAAATTAGAAGGGTAATGATTTGTTAAATAAAATGGAGTTTATATTAAATAATTAAGTGAAAATGTAACTAATGAATGTCGTGAATACATATGGTATGTGTGTAGGATTTGTGGTGAACGGAAGTAGTAATCGTTTAGCCTACGCACGAGGCAAGTTTCCTAACCCTACTTGTCATTATTGTTCAAGTTATTAGTTACCTCGAGTAAATTATCGTTACTATTATTCAAGTTCAATTGTTATATTAAAGATTTATTATATTTTCAAAGCATGATTCGCTTATACAATAATCGTTCTATTGTATACTACTTTGAGATTATTATTTAAATCGAATATCATTATTGTTGAACCTTATTAAACTAGTGAACTTTATCGATTCAACTAGTCCTTAGTTGATGAATGTTCTAAATTTCGTAACCCTTATGAATTATCCAAACCAAACTTCCTTTGGTGCGGACTCGAATGTCAAACCGAGATGAACAACCCCGCAAAAGGATTTACTTATCGCAAGCGTTAAGATATTGTGCATGTGATGGTACCAAGGGTCGATCCCCCAAGCACGAGAAGAAAGGTCCATAGTCTTATGACTATTAAAGGTTTCAAGTATAACCCTTGATAACCTAGGACATAGTTCAAGGTCTTATGACCCTCAGAATTCTTTTGATTCTTGATATTCATTCCTGATTCAAAAGTTGAGCTTTTATTCAGATGTTTTTGATTTACTCGCATGTTATTATACTGTTATTTCATTATTATACTTGTGGGCAATAGTGCTCACTCTTGCTTAATAATAACATTGCAGTTAAGAATGAAAGAACCGATGAACCTTCCACTAGTAAAGGCAAGGGCAAAGTTAGTAAGTGATGAAGACTTGTTGTTTATTTGATGATGTATTTTGTTTAAGACTTGATTTAATGATGTATTTAAGACTTATTTGTTTATGATTCCTTGCGATGATGTTTAAGGTTAGTTTAACTTTCGGGATTGTATTATTATTATTCGGGATGTTGTAACCCATAAGAGGAAGATTTTTATTCTATTTATTACATGGCTTGCATTTATTATGGGTAGATAGATAGATGATATTTTCAGACAAATTGAACACCAAATACCGTGGAATCAAGTACCCAGATTTGGGGTGTCACAAGTTGGTATCAAAGTCAGAGGTTATGAACCTTAGGTGGGGAACAACCTTAGGTAGTAGCCTTATAGAAAGAAGATAGTGATGGAAAACTCTTATCGAAGTTATAAGAAATGAATTTATGTAATTCATTAAAGATAATAAAAGACCTTATGTGTTTATGTGTTAAAGTATGCATTAGATGATACGACTTAGTAACTAAAACTTAAAATTTTGTTGTCGATGGATGTCGAATGTTGGAGAAGCTAGTCAAGTCGGGAGGAAGAACCCCGTGTACCTATAAGACCGACAGGAGAGGAGCCCCGAGACATTCATGTCGTTAGTTAGGGAGCAATGGTACAGAGGGAGTCATCTCCATTGATCACCGTTGTTGGTCAGGAGCATGAGCCCGAGACTGATCCTGAGGAGGATCCTGAGGAGGAATTTGTTGAGGAAGAGGAAGAGGAAGAAGAGGAGTTACCACAGTACACCGTTGATGCTGAGATGTATGACACGTTATACGACCGTAACGTGGAGTTACTTAGACGAGGTCCGTGGATTTGATTGAGCGAAGCGATTATTCAAAGATATTACTAGAGCAGAAGGAGAGGGAGATTTCGACTCTTCACTCTCGACTGGCAAATGTAGAATGGGATTTGGTCCATGAGAAGGGTCAAACTGAAGATAAGACCGAAGAGATAGAGAAGCCAAGAAGGAATCAAGGAAACCTCCAAAGGTCGAACATAACAGAGGAAGGTGGGTAAGAGAATCGCGTCGGTGATCGTCGTGCGAGAGGATGATAGTCGTGCAAAGAAATTGAAGATTGGGGAAACGTACTTTACACTTAACAAGGCAATGAATGAGACCCAAGATCGAGTTTTGAGGTACCCAATCCAGTTCGAAGGACTACCATTGTACATGATGGATCGCAGGACGATGTATCGCATCTTAGAAAAGGAGTAGCAAGGCTAATCAGTAACTTGATCGACAGTGATATGATTTATTTAATTATGTGAAGAACTTAATTAGTTTTAGATGTAACTTCTGACGTGTTTATCAACGAAAGAATATTTGAATGTTTTAATCCTGTGGATTCTTTATTCCAGGATAGTTGATGTAAATAGCAGTTATGCTATCGTTTAATGTTAAAACTTTTGATTTGAATGAAAATATATCAAGTTGTTTAAGATGATGTGTTAAATGAATATGTTAAATTGTTGAGTAATGCCTTAACTATTTAGAGAAATAAATAAAGTTCTAATAAAGCGTTTATTTAACAAAAAATGCCGCCAAGGAGAAGACAACAACGTCAACCGGCTCAGGAAGAGTCAACCAATAATAACAATAATGCCAACGCAAATCCCATTCAATAGTTAGTTAACTTACTGACTGGAGCAATGAACAATCAACCTCAAGCTCCACCAAACACAACGTTTAAAGACTTCAAGGCGGTGGGACCGCCAGAGTTCAAAGGTTCCATGAACCCAATCGAGGCTCAAACGTGGGTTATGGAAATGGAGAAGGTTTTCGACGTTGCTAGGGTTAGAGAAGACCAGAAGACCTCTTTTGCAATGTTTATGTTGAAGTCTGAGGCTAGCTACTGGTGGCAAGCAAACAAAGTGCGAGGAGGTGAAGGCGTGATTACGTGGGAAAGATTTAAAGAGATGTTTTTCAAAATGTATTTCCCAACTAGTTCGCAGAATCAGATGGAGGTTCAATTTCTGGAACTGAAGCAGGGAAACATGAGTGTGCCTAACTACGCAGCTAAATTCAACGAGTTGGCAAGGTTCGCCCCCTACCAAGTACACACTGACGAGAGAAAAGCCGAAGATTGAACAAGGACTAAAACCTTGGGTGTACAAAGAAGGTATCAATGTTTCAAATTTAAACACATTTGCTTAGAGTATTGAAAAGGCCATCCTCTCGTTGAAGGAGGAAGCGATGCGCGTTGACCAAGTATAATCAAGAAGAAAAAGAAGAAGAAGAATGAAGGTGAAACTAATAACAAGGCCGGTGGAAGTGGCACAGAGGTGGAAATTTCAATCAAGAAAAGGTGGAACACACTCATCATCATCTGGGAATCGGCAAGGTAATCAAGAAAAGAATCAAGCATGCCCAACTTGCGGAAAAACCCATCTGGGAGTTTGTATGAAAGGAAAAAGAGTGTGCTACAATTGTGGTCAGGAAGGCCACATAGAACCAAACTGTCCAAACCCAAAGAAGGGTGCTTGTTTTACTTGTGGTTCGAAGGACCATCTTGTTAGGTTTGTAATATTCATGTGCGCAATCAAATTGCATAAAAAGTGCGGAAACGAGTAAAATCAGAGTTTAAAAAAATTTACAAACCATATACCCGGATCACCCTTTATGCACAATTATTAATTAAACGAAAAGATAAAGAATAAAATCATACCCTTGAAGATCGAAGCTTCCTCAGTACAAGTTCACCTCCAAATCCTTTTCGCTCAACTTGAATCCACCGGTTTTGTTCCTTCCTTTCGATCAACGTTAGCCACCCATATGTTTGGCCTCTAGAGGTGATCCACCAAGGAATAATAATGATTCAAGAAAAAGGGTATTTGGCTCAAACCCTAGTTTTCTATCTCTATAGAAAAGAACGTACTCTCCAACAAATTGGAATTATGTCGTATGTTGTAAAAGTCAACAATCCCACCACCCATAATAAGACTCCTCTTATTTATAGATGTGGGCAACCCACCTTAACAATTAAGGAATTGGGATTTATTTAATTAATTAAATTCTTTTAATTAATTAAGCTCCCTAATCTTATTAGGGATAATTAATTAAACTCCTTTAACTAATTTTCCTTCCTAATCCAATTAGGAATAAATGAGAGTACTTATATTAAATTAATTCCTAAACTCTTTTAGAAATTAAAATAATAATAATTGTAATAATATTAATAAGACTCTCTTATTAATTTATATTTAATATTTCTAAAATATTAAATAATAATATTAAGCTATTTAATTTATTCTATCACCATAGATTAAATTAAATATACTTACCATATTATTACGATTATGCCATTAACTTCTTAAATAATTATTCTTCCTTTTATGGTGTGACCCTTTAGGTTCTCCATATTAAACCGGTTGTGAATAAATCAATTAGAACAATTTAATCTTATTTAAATAAATAAATTAAACAATTAATTTATTTAAATAAATAATATTTATTCTACAATAGGATAAGCCTCCTAATGATCAACGACTTTCCAGATAATATAGATTTCAACATTAATCATAAAAGAACCTTTCGAGTAAATAGTTACCGCATAATTCAATCCTTCCACCATACAATGTCCCAATTAAATATAAGACATGGAATTATCACAAGTCTTATTTTATTTAATTATATGTATTTTCGACTCTTAAATGCACAACTCCAAATAATGCAAATTAGAAACTCCTTTCTAATTTCATTCTCGCCGCCAAGGACTACTGGGTTGTCATTTATCGAATCACATAGAAATTTCTCTTCTTTTATTAGAAGTGGTAGATTCTTTATCGATCATACATTATCTCCATGTACAACTTATTATACCCAAGCATACCCTTTGATATACCCTAAGGGTCTTAAGGAATAAGTCAAAGTATAACTCATCATACACAAGATACTATGATGATCTCAAGTCCAAGGATTACTCAGACTACTACTATCACTACAGAATTCCTATCGACAGCAAATAAAACTCCATTAGGTATTCCTTAGCGAGCCAACGCTCAAAATGAACTTATTCTCTAATAAGCACCTACATACTTGCTTTAGTGTCTCAACACAAATGATCATGAGATCAATCATCCTCATCCAATGAGCAAGCAAGAACGATGTATTCAATCTATCCGGATTCACTAATCCCCAATTTAGTAATCCAATGATTGGGAACTATTTTAGTTTTTAGCTTTCTAAGAATTTAGATCTCATTAGAATGATCATCATCATTATTCTAAAAGCATTGCTTAAAACTATGGGTTTATCACATATTATAAAACAAAGATTATGTAGATAATTAAAAGACTTTAATAAATTAATACTTTTATTAATAAATGAATAAGATTGTTACAAAGTATATGCTTTATCATCAAACATGATCGGCTTTGTGTGCATATTACTTTCAATCTCCCACTTGCACTAAAGCCAATCGCCATCAGTATCTTATACTCTTCTTCTCTAAGTGACGATTATCCTGCTTTGTTGGATAAGCTTTAGTTAATGGATATGTAATGTTGTTCTTGAGAGTCCACCATCTCTATAGTGATTTCCCATCTTTCAATGATTCTTATAATCAAATGAAAGTGCCACAACACATGTTTAGATCCAAGATGAGACTTAGAACTATTCCTAGTTCTCAGAATGAACTTTTAATCCAAACAATCAACTTGCAGCCTTCATTTATAGCTATATACTTTGTCTTTATCACTAAACCAAAGAACTTTTTTCATTGTTTGGAACCTTTCCAATTCAATCGCACTAATATTCAAGGTAACACTTTACCTTAAAGTGGATTTTTCTGTCGTCTTGGTTTGTCGACAAACTTGAGTCCTGTAAAGCCCTCTAGTTTTAATTTAGACCCACCATGAATATGATCACATCCTTAGTGCTGGGTTAAGCACTTTAAGATGTTTTTCACCGACTCATAGTGAACTTCTCCATAATATGACCGATCAACATCGTGTCTCGTGACATTTCATTGCATGCATGATTGTCACTCATGCGACCTCTCTTTTCGTGGAGTCTGTGGGGACTATTTAGAGAGATATACACCATAGCTCATCTACATGAGACATCTCTTGAGTTTTCCATGCTAAACGACTTTAGCATCAAATGAATATACGCTCCTTGGGTTAAGTCGAGCATCCTCTCTTGTATCTATCTATATAGATTTTATCCCCAATTAAGATACTCTTCCCAAACCATTCATGGAGGAATGTTTAGACAACTTTATCTTTACCGATTGTAGCATTGGTATGTCATTCCTCATCCGTAGTATATCAACATATAATACTAGAAATTTTACGACGCTCCCACTAACCCTTTTGTACACACTAGAACTCTTACCTCATCAGATGTAATCGGATCATCATCTTCTATGATGTGTACCTCATCATCATCATCCATGATGAATCCATACCTCCTAGGTATCTTCAAGTACTATTTCGTAATTACGATTCGGTTGTGGTATAATAGGTTCATCTACTGTGTTCCTCTTATTTGATTTATAGTGTTTTGTGGTTCTTGAACTCTTCAAGATCTATTATCCTCCCACTAGCCCCTTCAATGATAAACACCTTTATCTAAGGAAGGCAGCGTGTTTTGCAACAAACACCTTTTGCTAAGTAGGATTATAGAACATATACCCTAAACTTACTTTAGGATGTCCCACAAATCAACACTTGTCAAATCTTGTCCCAAGCTTATCCTTTGAAACCTTTTCGCACAAGTTGGACAACCCCTTATCTTAACATACTTAAGATTAGGAATCCTCCCCGTCCATAACTTTTATGGAGTCTTGAAATGGATTTTGAGGTTACCTTTTCGTAGATATGCAGCCATTTCTAGGACATGATCATAGAGGGATACTAGAATGTCGGTAAAATCATTATGGACCGTACCATGTCCAACAAGGTACGATTTTCCCATTAAGATACATCAATCAATTATTGCGTATCAAGATGTGTCCATTATGAGAAAACCATTTGAGATGATCTAGAAACTTATTGCACAAGTATTTATTCCTTGATCTAATCAAAGAATCTTAATACTTTGTCAATTTGTTTCACTTCTAAATTCTTTGAACCTTTCAAATAATTCATACTTGTATTTCAACAAATACATACATTCAACTCTTTGAATGATCATCTCCTTTTTTTATACTAATTTGTTCAATATGCAAAATTATTTTCATGTAAGTCAAGTATACTAAATTTATTAAGTAATATTCCATTCTATACAAAACATTATTATTATAAATAGAACAACAATTGTTCTTAATTATAATACCAAAGATTTCATTGTCCAACAATAAAATAGAAATAATATTTTAACAAGAACCTGGAATACAATAACAACTTATCGACTTAATAGATTTGCCCATAGCATTGCTAAACTATAAGTTTCTATGGCTAATATGGCAACCTTTGCTACATTTCCCGCACATAGGATTACTTATATTTGTTTAGCTTTTACTTCGCTTGTCCCTTCATAAATCTATATTTATGATAACCAAAGCTCAGATCCAATACACAAGTAGAACCTCGACTTAAAGAAAAATTTATTTCAATCATGAACAAAATCGTATTAGTAACCAAACTTCACTAAGCTTCTTTGGTTAGCCTCTCGCAAGATGCTTCTCGCAGATTTCTTTCCAAAGGTCCAAAGCTTATTGCAAAGGTGGAAGCAAACTCCTTTGCTATCCGTATCGCTTTTGTTCTTATTATCCTTTGTTTGCGCCTTTCTATTTACCTTCTTTGAATCGTTCTTCTTTTCAGAAGATCCTTTGGCCCCTACCAGTAAGACTTGATCTTTCTTGGTTGGAAAGTGACTCTCAACATTTTTCAATATGTTAAGCAAATCAGCGAGGCTGATATCTAGCTTGTTCATATGAAAAATTCACAACAATTGTGAAAGGAGTCCGGGAGTGAGTGCAAGATCAAATCTTGGCTCAACTCTCCATCCATGACAAAACTCGTTGTCCTAATTGATCAATCAAATTGATAATGTTAAGGACTTTTATTTGTACTGTAGTGTCATCGGTCATTCTAGATCGGAAGAGCTCCTTAGATATCTGATATCTATCGGCCCCACTTTCCTCACCATCAACTACTTGATGTGCGAGAATATAGTAGAGCATCCATAGTTTCACGCCGACGTCAAGCTCAAGTTACTCATAGATGCGAGCATGATGCATCGAAATAATCAATGCATCATCTTGCCACTTTCTAAAAGTAGCAATCTCTTCCTCAGAGGCATTATGTCTCGCAACCATTGCAGGAGGAAAGCGTATTAAGGATATAAGATAGCTTTTCAAATACCATAAGAACTATTCTCAATTCCTTAACCAATCCGCTTAATACGATTCAGGTTAAATAACATCTAATATGTTTCGTGTTGATAGTAATTTAGACATTGTAAAATTCTCGTAAATGAATATGTAATTAACAACATTTTAACATACATTCTTTTATTAATTACCAAAATAAATTAGGTCTTGTTTTAAATTGGTATCTCCCACTATTTTCTTCAAACTATATTACCTCACTTATATAGTTCGCAAAATCTAATTAAAGATTTGCTAGTGAGAATAAGGATCCCATTTCAAATGTATATAGCCTTGTGGTGACACAACAAACTATATATAAATAAATAGGTAGATAACTTTTGTCAATTACATCAACTATGCAACTCCTTTTCTTTTGCCTCTTAGATTATTTTGATCAAGTGGTGGCACATCCGAATCAAAATTATCCAAGTTAAGTCCGACCTAGCACTCCATATATTCAAAAAGAAAATATCATCCTTGTGGTGACACAACAAAACAATATTGTTCAATTTTCTTTATAAGCATCAAATGTGATAAATTAACATCTTAAATACTTAATACTTGCCTTATGGTGACACAACAAACTCATATTAAATATTTAATACTCTATTAATTTTATCATGCTAGAAGGCGACGTTCGATATTCCAAATATCTTTGAACGCTTAGGACTTAATATAAAAAATTGAGGGGTTTGTTATTAATTTGTCCCATCTTGTTTAGCGCGCATGCACATATATATATAAAATACGCGTCATATTAATGAACATGCGAAGCATGTTTGCATAATATATAATATATATAGTATAAGCATGCACATATAGAATACTATATTCTACCCGGATTGATTATGGACTTTTATTCTAGTTTGGTTCACTAGAGCCACCAAGTGAACCAAAAGGTCAAACCCTAGGGGTGCAAGAAATAATATTTAAATATAACTATTACATTTAAACCCTGCTCCATTACAAACGGGTCTTCAAGCGCTCCTTGCTCCTTGATCTCCAATTCTTCAAAATAATTCTAATTATTCCTATTACAAAACTATTTTAAAATAAATAGAAACCTTGATCGCAAATAAAGGAAGTACATAGGAGGAGATAGAATTTACATTAAGAAAAATTAGAGAAGACGAGGTACGCAGACCCCATTTAATAAAACCCATACATTCATGCATCCAACTAAAATAAAATCCAATCACATTGGTCAATAGTCCATAATCAATCCCATTTATTATCATACACATCATCATATGCATCAATAAATAATATTCATCTTATGAATAATAAACATTTAATATATATATTGATATCATTTAATGGGCAAATTTAGTTAGTATAAAATCTAATTTTGAATCAAAATAAACTCCTTTATTTTAATCCAAATTTAAATCAAAATAAAACTATTTTATTTTAATTTATCTAATTTTGAATAAAATAAACTATTTTATTTTAATCAAAATCTTTAATCAAAATAAACTCCTTTATTTTAATTAATTATGGAATCCAATTCCATGTAAAAAAAATCTTTAATTAAAATAAACTCTTTTATTTTAATTAATTATGGAATCCAATTCCATGTAAAAAAAATCTTTTATTTAAGGAAACACGGATATTCTTTCCTATTCACAAATAAACTCCTTTATTTTGAATAATATGAAATCTTATTCCATATTTAAATAAACTTTTTATTTAAGGAAATTAGGATTCTCTTTCCTATTCACAAATAAACTCCTTTATTTTGAATAATATGAAATCTTATTTCATATCTAAATAAACTCTTTATTTAAGGAAAAATATAATCCAATTTCAACTCCAATTAGTTATCATGGAATCTAATTCTAACTCTAATTAGTTAGCATGAAATCTAATTTTAAAATTAAAATAAACCTTTTTATTTTAATATTAAAATAAACTTTTATTTTAAAATTAAAATAAACTTTTATTTTAATTATAAAATAATTATATATATATATTATATTAACCGTATATATATATATATATATATATAATATCCGTATATAATAATAAAATATATATATACGGCATTTGTTATATTATATAAATATTATACCATATAATATATATATATATATATATATATATATATATATAATATAAGGCAACAAAATTTCCTTTTATTGTTATCCTTGATTTCCGTGATTCATGCTTTAAAAAAAAAAAAATTCTCCTACCATGCCTTGATTTTCGTGTATAACAAAATTTCGTGAAGCATGATTATTATATAAAGTGGGGCAGCGAAAATCAAGGCCATCATTAGCCAATCATGCCAATCATTAACTTGGAGGAATCATGCCATCATTAGTCAATCATGCCATCATTAGCCAATCATGCACGGAATCTTGGAGGAATTCTGAAGATTTTTTTTTTTTTTTTAAATTTTATACAATAAAAAATATGCCCAATAAAATTGTTCTAAACACATATCAATATACATATTAAATTAAAATAATTAATAATTTGCATAAAGGTTTGGCTCTGATGCCACTGTTAGGTTTGTAATATTCATGTGCGCAATCAAATTGCATAAAAAAAAGCATCTAAGCGAGTAAAATCGAGTTTAAAAAATTTACAAACCATATACCCGGATCACCCTTTATGCACAATTATTAATTAAACGAAAAGATAAAGAATAAAATCATACCCTTGAAGATCGAGCTTCTCGTGTACAAGTTCACCTCCAAATCCTTTTCGCTCAACTTGAATCCACCGGTTTTGTTCCTTCCTTCGATCAACGTTAGCCACCCATATGTTTGGCCTCAGAGGTGATCCACCAAGGAATAATAATGATTCAAGAAAAAGGGTATTTCGCTCAAACCCTAGTTTTCTATCTCTATGTAAAAGAACGTACTCTCCAACAAATTGGAATTATGTCGTATGTTGTAAAAGTAAACAATCCCACCACCCATAATAAGACTCCTCTTATTTATAGATGTGGGCAACCCACCTTAACAATTAAGGAATTGGGATTTATTTAATTAATTAAATTCTTTTAATTAATTAAGCTCCCTAATCTTATTAGGGATAATTAATTAAACTCCTTTAACTAATTTTCCTTCCTAATCCAATTAGGAATAAATGAGAGTACTTATATTAAATTAATTCCTAAACTCTTTAGAAATTAAAATAATAATAATTGTAATAATATTAATAAGACTCCTCTTATTAATTTATATTTAATATTTCTAAAATATTAAATAATAATATTAAGCTATTTAATTTATTCTATCACCATAGATTAAATTAAATATATTTACCATATTATTACGATTATGCCATTAACTTCTTAAATAATTATTCTTCCTTTTATGGTGTGACCCTTTAGGTTCTCCATATTAAACCTAGGTTGTGAATAAATCAATTAGAACAATTCTAATCTTATTTAAATAAATAAATTAAACAATTAATTTATTTAAATAAATAATATTTATTCTACAATAGGATAAGCCTCCCTAGCGATCAACGACTTTCCGTAGATAATATAGATTTCAACATTAATCATAAAAGAACCTTTGAGTAAATAGTTACCGCATAATTCAATCCTTCCACCATACAATGTCCCAATTAAATATAAGACATGGAATTATCACAAGTCTTATTTTATTTAATTATATGTATTTCGACTCTTAAATGCACAACTCCAAATAATGCAAATTAGAAACTCCTTTCTAACTTCATTCTTCCTTAGCCAAGGACTCACTGGGTTGTCATTTATCGAATCACATAGAAATTTCTCTTCTTTATTAGAAGTGGTAGATTCTTTATCGATCATACATTATCTCCATGTACAACTTATTATACCCAAGCATACCCTTTGATATACCCTAAGGGTCTTAAGGAATAAGTCAAAGTATAACTCATCATACACAAGATACTATGATGATCTCAAGTCCAAGGATTACTTCAGACTACTATCACTCTGAGAATTCCTATCGATGCACAAATAAAACTCCATTAGGTATTCCTTAATGAGCCACGCTCAAGTTGAACTTATTCTCTAATAAGCACCTACATACTTGCTTTAGTGTCTCCACACAAATGATCATGAGATCAATCATCCTCATCCAATGAGAAAGCAAGAACGATGTACCAATCTATCCGGATTCACTAATCCCCAATTTAGTAATCCAATGATTGGGAACTATTTTAGTTTTTAGCTTTCTAAGAATTTAGATCTCATTAGAATGATCATCATCATTATTCTAAAAGCATTGCTTAAAACTATGGGTTTATCACATATTATAAAACAAAGATTATGTAGATAATTAAAAGCCTTTAATAAATTAATACTTTTTATTAATAAATGAATAAGATTGTTACAAAGTATATGCTTTATCATCAAACATGATTGGCTTGTGTGCATATTACTTTCACATCTGGCAAAAGATTGTCCCAAGAAAGGATCGGGAGGGTCAGGATCAGGAGGAAACCGGGGAAATAACAGTGGAAATGCCTTAACCATCACCGGACCAACCGCAACAAACCGAATCAATCACCTTTGGACTTTCAACATGACGGTGCAAGATGCAGTTCAATCCCGTGATGTGGTGTCAGGTATCATTTCGATCAATAAAGTTAATGCTTACGTATTATTTGATTCGGGTGCTACTTGTTCCTTTATATCTGATGATTTTGCCAAGAATTTAGATTTGCCTAAGAATGAATTGGATTACCCCATGAACATAGAAATTGTGAATAGAGAAATAATCCCAATTAAAACGTACATAAGAACTGTAGAGTGGATATTAAGGGTAATATCATGAACGTAGATCTTATTCCTATTCGACTTGGGGAATTTGACGTTATTTTGGGAATGGATTGGTTATTCAATTACGGAAATGTAATTGATTGTCAAAGAAACGATAACCTTATAACTCCGCCAAAGGTCAGTGTTTTATGGTAGCAAGTCGCCTAGACAAGTGAGTTTTCTGATGATGATGAAGGCCAGGAAGCTATTGAGACAAGGCTGTGTAGGATACTTAGCTTATAAAGTCGATTGTCGAAAAGAGAATCCAAAGGTAGAAGAGATACCGATTGTGAGGGATTTCGTCGACGTATTTCCAGACGATTTACCAGGACTTCCACCGACAGAGAGGTAGATTTCAGAATCGATTTGGCGCCCGAATCGCCTCCAATATCGAAGGCACCATATCGAATGGCACCAGTAGAGATGAAGGAATTAATGGTACAACTACAAGAATTGTTGGACAAGAAGTACATTCAACCGAGCGTATCGCCGTGGGGAGCGCCGGTGTTGTTTGTGAAAAGAAGGATGGATCGATGCGACTTTGCATTGACTACATAGAACTGAATAAGGATACGATTAAGAACATATATCCATTACCGAGGATCGATGATCTGTTTGATTAGTTGAAGGGAGCAAGATACTTTTCCAAGATAGACTTGAGAAGCGGTTATCATCAACTGAAGGTGAGGCCAGAGGATGTACCGAAGACAGCGTTCAGAACACGATACGGTCACTATGAATTTTTAGTAATGTCGTTTGGTCTAACGAATGCTCCTGCAGCATTTATGGGACTAATGAATGGTGTGTTCAAGTCGTTTTTGGACAAATTCGTAGTGGTATTTATAGATGACATTTTGGTATATTCCAAAGCCAAAGAAGAACACGAAGAACATTTGAGGTTAATGTTGGAAGTATTGAGAAGGGAGAAGTTATACGCTAAATTTTTGAAATGTGAATTCTGGATCGAGCGAGTACAATTTCTTAGTCACGTAATCGATAAAAATGGAATTTCAGTAGATCCATCCAAAGCAGAAGCCGTGATTAACTAGGATCAGCCGAGAACGCCATCGGAAGTACGAAGTTTTCTTGGATTGGTAGGATATTATAGAAGATTCATTCAAGATTTTTCCAAGATCACAACTCCGCTAACGAATTTAACTCGAAAAGATGTGAAATTTGTTTGGACGGATAAGTGTGAGGAAAGTTTTCAAAAATTGAAGAAGAGGTTGAGTACGGCCCCTGTGTTATCTCTTCCGGATGATACAGGAAATTTTGTTGTTTATAGTGATGCGTCGCATAAATGACTTGGCTGTGTGTTGATGCAAAACGGCAAAGTCATTGCGTATGCATCACGACAATTGAAGGATTACGAGAAGGGATACCCAACCCATGACTTGGAGTTAGCTGCAGTTGTTTTTGCTTTGAAAATTTGGGGGCACTATCTATACGGGGAGAAGTGTGAAATATATACGGACCACAAGAGTCTGAAATATATTTTTACACAGAAGGATTTGAATATGCGTCAAAGAAGATGGTTGGAATTAATTAAGGATTACGACTGTGAGATTTTATACCATCCGGGGAAAGCAAATATAGTTGCCGATGCCTTAAGTAGAAAGGGTCGTGAGAAATTGATGATTTTAACTGCTCAGGAGGAGCTAATTTCAGAAATGGAGAAACTGGAGTTGGAAGTGAAGTATCCTATGGAGATCGATGAGAAGCTATTTCAGATGCAATCTGGTACACCTTTACTATATAAAGTGAAGGAGGCTCAGCTTCAGGACAAAGAATGTATAAAGGTGACAAATAAGATATCTAAAGGAACCGAACCGAGATTTAAGATGGATAATGAAGGAATATTGAGATTTGAGAGTAGAATTTGGGTACCGCCAGTACAAAAGATTAAAGAAGATATTTTGAGTGAGGCTCATAGTTTACGATATTCGATTCACCCTGGTAGTACCAAGATGTTCCAAGATCTTAGACAACATTTTTGGTGGCCAAATTTGAAGCGTGATGTTGCAGAATGTGTTGCCAAGTGTTGGACCTGTCAGAAAGTGAAAGCGGAACATCAGAGACCGAGTGGATTGCTACAACCGTTAGAGATCCCATAGTGGAAATGGGAACATATTACAATGGACTTCATGGTTGTCCTTCCGACGACTCAGAAAGGCTACGACGCAGTATGGGTTATCGCTGATCAATCGATTTGAAAATCGCACACTTCTTTCCGATCAAAATAAGATTCAACTTAGATCAGTTGGCGAGGCTATACGTAAAAGAGATTGTTTTGAGGCACGGAGTTCCGGTATCAATTGTTTCAGATAGGGATCCGTGCTTCACATCAAATTTCTGGAAACGTCTTCAGGAATGCATGGGTACGCAATTGCGAATGAGTACAGCTTACCACCCTCAAACAGACGGACAGAGTGAGAGAACGATTCAGACATTAGAAGATATGCTAAGAGCCTGTGTGATGGACTTTAAAGGAAATTAGGATGATCACCTACCATTAGTAGAGTTTCTTGGCCACAACAACAAGATTTACTACACTAGTATAGGTACGCCTTACGAAGTTATCTGGCAGAAAGTGCGTAACTCCACTTTCATCGGGATGAAGTTGGTGAAAGACAAATTCTTTAGGGCCGTAATTGGTACAAACAGACGCAGTAAATAGTCAAAGTGATTCGAGAACGACTGGTAGCGGCTCAAGATCGACAGAAGAAATACGCTGATCCACATCGTAAAAATATCGAGTTTGAATCAGGTAGTTATGTTTTCTTGAAGGTCTCTCCCTGGAAAGGGAAGATCAGGTTCGGAAAAGAAAGGGAAATTGAGCCCAAGATTCATTGGACCCTTTGAAGTACTGAGAAGAATCGGAGAAGTTGCGTACGAGGTAGCCTTACCTCCAGCACTCGAGAATGTCCCCAACGTCTTCCATGTTTC
The DNA here is from genome assembly GCA_020205615.1 of Panax quinquefolius. Taxonomy (NCBI): domain Eukaryota; kingdom Viridiplantae; phylum Streptophyta; class Magnoliopsida; order Apiales; family Araliaceae; genus Panax; species Panax quinquefolius. The sequence continues at coordinate 53,132,795 of CM035160.1, forward strand.
TGTATTACGACCATACAAAGCCGATTACAAGCATGTAATTGAATACGAACCCCTGCATTTTGAGAAAGACTTATCTTACGAAAGAAATTCTCGCCCAAATTGTCAATTTAAAAGAACAAGTTTTCGAAATAAAGTTATACCTTCTGTTAAGGTAATTTGGAGGAACCACAACGCTAAAGAAGCTACGTGGGAACTCGAAGAGAATATGATGAAGAATTACCCTCATTTATTTACTTAATTATTTGTAAGCGATTCTGGGGACAGAATCTTTGTAAGGAGAGGAGAATGTAACAGGTCGAATTTATTGAGTCGTGATTCTGGGGACAGAATCCTTTTAAGGGAGGGAAGATGTGACGAACGAGATTTTGTAAATTAATTTTTAATATTTATTGAATTAAATAAATATTTTTTAATGATTTAATTATTAGATTAAATAATTAATTAATGCAATTGTGATAGATTAATTTAATTATATATGTTACATTTATTAAATTAATGTAGAGAATAATTATTATTCAAATATGTAATTATGTGAGCTTATTGTATTAAAAGAAATATCTAATTAAGCATGATGTTATTTAATTAATTTAATTATTAATTAGAGAGTTAATAATTTGACATTATTTATTAATGAGAAAATTATTTATGTGACTATGTGGATTTATGAGAAATTATTATATTTTATTTAAAATATATTAAATAAAATATTGGAGTTATTTTATAAGGAGTGTGACATTAATTAAACTATAGTATAAGAAGTTTATCAAATTAAATGAGAATGAATTATATTGAATAGCCAAACAAGGCCTTAGTAGTGGTTCAAGGCGTTAACTACTTAATTAGTTAACTAACCACAACTACGATTCGGCTTTAATTATTATATCGCGCCTTCTTCTTCATTCATTCCATTATTGCTAAGTCTCAGAGAATTATCACAGAGAGAGAATTAAAAATTGAGAGAGAATTGTGAGTTGTTTGATTGATTGAGAAAGTTTAATCCCTCCTATCTACACTAATCTATGAGTAATTCTCTCCAACCCAAATTCTACTTTTACGTCATTTAGTTTTTTTATGAAAATGGCTTTCAATCAAGTTCTGTGGAATTTTTGTAATTTGGGAAATTGAGTTAGGAATATATATCATAATTCGAGTAGTATAACATGTTTTATATATATTTTATATGATTCCATATCATAAGTTTCAGTAAATGATGACTTGCTATTTCAAAAATTTACAGAGTTTGGGTTTTGGCCATATGGCCTTATACGTGATATTTCATGTATTGAACGTATATTATCCCTAAATTTTACATTTGTATGTTGTTATGCATGTTGATACTGAAGAGAGACAAAGTTTAAATAAATGGATTCGATTGTTATAACGAATCCAGTAGTGACGATTTTCATGTTTTATTTTAAAACCTTCAAGAACATCAAGAACAAAGTGGAAGTAAATGTGTTGATTTTGCAAATTATGTGTTGTAACTTGTTAAAAATCATGCTAGATGGGTTAAGTAATGATTATATATGTATTACAATGATTGGGTAAGTCTAAATTCGTGTAAAAATAACTAATTGGAAGTTATGGCCATATTCATGTATAATTTTACCTATGATTGATTTTTGGCCTAATTTGGCCTTGTTATGTTCGCGAACTGCAGAACGCAGAAAACTCTGAAAATGAGCTCTGGTAACTTGCTTCCGTGGCGTTATAAACAAAATTACCCTACCACTTGACAGTCAAAATAAAAAATAATAATAATAATAAAAAAATAAATAAATAAAAAAAATAAAAAATAAAATAAAAAAAATAAACATTTGATGAAAATTATTATTAAAATATTTATAAAATAAATTAAATATTTTAATTGAGATATTTATGGAATGAAATAAATATTCAATGAAAATTATTATTAAAATATTTATAAAATAAATTAAATATTTTAATTGAGATATTTATGGAATAAAATAAATATTCAATGAAAATTATTATTAAAATATTTATAAAATAAAGTAAATATTTTAATTGAGATATTTATTGAATAAAATAAATATTCGATGGAAATTATTATGAAATAATTTATTCGAGTGTAATAATAGTAAGAGAATGAAAATATTCTAATTTAATTAAGTAATTAAATTAGAAGGGTAATGATTTGTTAAATAATGTAAGACCCCAACTTTTATAAATAAAGATGAATTTTCTATAAATATTATTTTTGAATATTATGGAGTAAATTTGATATAATGTTATAGTTGTGGGTAATATTTATAAATTTTGCAAAAAGTAAGCAAGTTGTTATAAAATATTAGTTTTGCTTGGGAATATTCTTTTTTGTTGGGGAATATTTAGACGACAAAGACAATCATTAAGTGGACCCAATAACGGAATTATTATTTCGGATTGAGAAAACGACTAAAAAAATACTTTATGAAAATAACGATTTAAGGTGTTACCGTTAAAACTGTTGAACTACCCGGTAGTAAAAAAGTACAAAGAATGTCTGGGTCAGATAAGTAGTAACACTGCGGTATTGATTATTGATGCTTACGTGAGAAGTCACTCACTATACTCAATTATTGCTATAGTAATTCTTTGCGATCATATCTCTTATATTATTAATTCAATTATTGTAACAATTATAATCAGTATAATATGTTATATTATTAAATCAATAATTGAGACGACAAGTTATAAATGATTAATAATTGTTGAAAGATTAAATATGTGTTGATTAAAAATAAAATGATTTGTGGTAATATTTATCTAATCTCTGATGTATATAAAGAGTCTATTATGAGATGTTTGTGGTAAGTTTGGTTATTTTATGGGGGGCCCATATGTCATCATCTAAGAGTCTCTTCATCAATAGTAATTACCTTCGTCAATAGTAATTACCTTCGTCAATAGTAATTACCTTTGTCAATAGTAATTACCTTCATCAATAGTAATTACTTTCGTCAATAGTAATTACCTTCGTCAATAGTAATTACCTTCCTCAATAGTGATTACCTTCGTCAATAGTAACTACCTTTACCAGACGTCAAACCACTTGCCGTTTCATATTACAAAATCGAACAAATTGTCGTTTCATATTACAAAAGGCCGACCAATTGTCGTTTTCACATTACAAAAGGCCAAACCACTTGGTGTTTCACATTACGTGCATCAAACAACTTTTCTTTTCACATCATCACCAAATCGTCAAGCCACTTGTCTTTTCACATTTCAAGTGCTAAGCTAGAAATCTTCTATAAATAGAGGCCTAGTGCTTCATTATTTTTCACGAATTCATTCAAGCTATAGAGAGAGAAAGTATAGAGAATAAGAGAGAAAGAAGAAGAGTATTCTATTACTACTACACTACCGTAAAGATTCAATCTACTACTAATGTAAGGGGTGTTATTCTTTCTTATTCATGAAGAGAACTGCATTGTTATTCCATTGCTTATTATTCGTTGGAATAACTCAGATATCGTGGTTTACCCTATACTTGGTGACATTCTTCTATTATTCTCGTTGGAACATCTCGCTCGTGTGTTTTACGTACGGACTTGGTTAAAATCTTTATTATTATTCTAATGGAACATCCTGTCGTGTGTTTTACATCGGACTGGTTCCGCTCTTTATTATTATTCTCGTTGGAACATCCTGTTTGTGTGTTTTACACCGCACTGGTTAAATCCTTATTATTATTCATTGGAACACCACGCTTGCGGTGCAAATTTTGCTCGATTCGGTTCCGTTATTATTATTATGTTGAATAACTTTGCCTCATGCGAAGTACCGCATTTACATGGTGATTTCTTTTGTTATTCCATTCTTTATTATACTCAGTTGGTTAAAGTTTTGACTTCTATACTCCATGAAATTAGTTGAATATCCTTGATATTTGCGCTTCATCCAAAGATCTTTTCATGGAAATATTCTTCCGATCATTCTTGAATTTTACTCTACAAAGCAAGATTCATGTTGACAATTTGGACATTATTAGTTCTGGATAAATTAATTCTTGAACTTGTTTTATTGAATTCTTATATCATTGTCATCATCCTCATGTTTATATTATGTTGAAAGTCATCTCGTAATTCTGTAGTGTATATATGGACTTGGTATGATTATGACCAGGGATTATTCGGTGTAATCATGATCGTAATGTTACAAATGATGTGGTAAAAGTTAACATTGGCCCGTAGTGCATTGATGGACAGTTGTTGGCATGATCATGACCATTAATGAATACACAAATATTCTTGGCTCGTAGAGCATGGATAATCGTGGTCGTGATACTAAAGAATATCCTCGCAGTAGTGCGAGAGTGATTCGATGATGTGGATTATTTATTGTCGAGTCTCAAGCGATAAAAGTCATGAAAAACCTTTTAAATCATAGAAGATAGTAGATTTTATTCTCTACTTGACTCTTTTAATGGATTGCTTGTTCCGCTGCAGTTAAGCTTGATGTTGTTATATTTTATCAGTTTAACACTGTTGAAGGCTAACGATAATTTATTTTGCATTATCTTAGTCATAATATTTCTTACTGGACTAGTTGAGCTCACCCTTTCTTTTATTGTTCTCTTCAGGAAATGAGAACATAGCAGAGACTAGTCGGGGAACGGAGTGATGGTCCAGAGGATAGCATTAGTAGTCCTCACTATTCTGTGAAATAGTGTGTTAATAATTGTTATGAGGACTTCTTTTGAGTTTGTATAATCTCTAGTAGACAATAATTGTATTCAAACTCACAATTATGTTTTGTCGTATGTATACCATAACAGTTGTATTAGTAAGTTGTATTTGAATTTTGTACCATGTATCCTCACGCACCCAAGATGGGTGATGTATACCTAATTTTGGGGGCGCCATAGTTGGTATCAAAGCTTAGGGATATGATCCTGGCTAAGATGTGAGAATAGTACTAGGAGGGGAGAGACGGGAATTCCTTCGCTTAGTATGACCTACATAAGTTTATGTGGTATTTAATTGGTGGTTAGAATTTAGGATAATATGTTACATGTCAATTAACCTTTGTTTTGTGGCGATGATTCAAAATGACATCCGAGAATGTTAAGAATAGCAATGGAGCACAAAGCGACCGTTGATTCACCACATATCAATAATCGAGGATAATGTGCATCGTGAAGGCGATAATCCTCATGCAAATAACAACACCGACCAAATGATGAATGATGAATGTGATCAAATGTTCATGAGGGCTCCATCCAAAAATTGGAATGCGAAAACAACAAAGTAGAGCGCTCCCATGAGCCAAAATGACGCGGAGTTTGGAAACACCGAAGAAACGAGATCACCAAGATATTTGATGTCTTGGGATGCTCCACCGCTAAAAGGTTCCTTCAAGGAGCTGTGGACCAATTTGAGTTTAAGGAGAGCTAAAACTACTTGGCGGCGTAAGCATGGATATAAGTTAAGTATCACCGTTAGGTTTGTATTATAAAGTTCGAACAAAATATAATCAAATCAATAAAAAATCCGGTTTGTCCCACTTGGTGGATAATGAAGAGTGCATGTAAAATCGAGTTTAAAATTTTACAAACCATATACCCGAGTTTGATCACCCTTTATGCATAATTATTAATTAAACGAAAAGATAAAGAATAAATCATACCCTTGAAGATCGAGCTTCCTCGTACAAGTTCACCTCCAAATCCTTTTTTCGCTCAATCTTGAATCCACCGGGTTTGGTTCCTTCCTTCGATCAACGTTAGCCACCCAAATGTTTGGCCCTCAGAGGTGATCCACCAAGGAAGAATAAAATTCAAGAAGATGGGTGTTATGGCTAACCCTAGTTTTCTATCTATATAGAAAAGGCATACTCTCCCAACAAATTGAATTATTACGCATGTTTTGTTAAAGTCAACAACCCATAACCACCCATAATAAGACTCCTCTTATTTATAGATGTGGGCAACCCACCTTAACAATTAAGGAATTGGGTTTTATTTAATTAATTAAATTTTTTTAATTAATTAAGCTCCCTAATCTTATTAGGGATAATTAATTAAACTCCTTTAACTAATTTTCCTTCCTAATCCAATTAGGAATAAATGAGAGTACTTATATTAAATTAATTCCTAAACTCTTTTAGAAATTAAAATAATAATAATTGTAATAATATTAATAAGACTCTCTTATTAATTTATATTTAATATTTCTAAAATATTAAATAATAATATTAAGCTATTTAATTTATTCTATCACCATAGATTAAATTAAATATACATAATATATTATTACGATTATGCCATTAACTTCTTAAATAATTATTCTTCCTTTTATGGTGTGACCCTTTAGGTTCTCCATATTAAACCTAACAGAATAAATCAATTAGAATAATTCTAATCTTATTTAAATAAATAAATTAAATAATTAATTTATTTTTAAATAATATTTATTCTACAATAGGATAAGCCTCCCTAAATCATCAACGACTTTCCGTATAATATAGATTTCAACATTAATCATTAAAGAACCTTTGAGTAAATAGTTACCGTGATAATTCAATCCTTCCACCATACAATGTCCCAATTAAATATAAGACATGGAATTATCACAAGTCTTATTTTATTTAATTATATGTATTTCGATCCTTAAATGCACAACTCAAATAATGCAAATTAGAAACTCCTTTCTAATTTCATTCTCGCCGCCAAGGATCATCGGGTTGTCATTTATCGAATCACATAGACATTTTCTTCTTTATTAGAAGTGGTAGATTCTTTATCGATCATACATTATCTCCATGTACAACTTATTATACCCAAGCATACCCTTTGATATACCCTAAGGGTCTTAAGGAATAAGTCAAAGTATAACTCATCATACACAAGATACTATGATGATCTCAAGTCCAAGGATCACTTGTACTACTATCACTACACAGAATTCCTATCGACAGCAAATAAAACTCCATTAGGTATTCCTTAGCTTAGCCAACGCTCAAATGAACTTATTCTCTAATAAGCACCTACATACTTGCTTTAGTGTTCCACACAAAATGATCATGAGATCAATCATCCTCATCCAATGAGCAAGCAACGATGTACCAATCTATCCGGATTCACTAATCCCCAATTTAGTAATCCAACGATTGGGAACTATTTTAGTTTTAAGCTTTCTAAGAATTTAGATCTCATTAGAATGATCATCATCATTATTCTAAAAGCATTGCTTAAAACTATGGGTTTATCACATATTATAAAACAAAGATCATGTAGATAATTAAAAGCCTTTAATAAATTAATACTTTTTATTAATAAATGAATAAGATTGTTACAAAGTATATGCTTTATCATCAAACATGATTGGCTTGTGTGCATACTACTTTCAATCTCCCACTGCACTAAAGCCAATCGTCATGGTATCTTATACTCTTCTTCTCTAAGTGACGATTATCCCGCCGTTGGATAAGCTTTTAGTTAATGGATATGTAATGTTGTTCATGAGAGTCCACTATCTCTATAGTGATTTCCCATCTTCAATGATTCTAATAATCAAATGAAAGTGCCACAACACATGTTTAGATCCAAGATGAGACTTAGAACTATTCCTAGTTCAGAATGAACTTTTAATCCAAACAATCAACTTGCAGCCTTCATTTATAGCTATATACTTTGTCTTTATCACTAAACCAAAGAACTCTTTTTGTTGTTTGGAACCTTTCCAATTCATCGCACCATCGCTCAAGGTAACCCTTTACCTTAAAGTGGATTTTTTGTCGTCTTGGTCTCCGTTCGAAAAACTTGAGTCGTTAAGCCCCTCTAGTTTTAATTAAGACCCACCATGAATATGATCACATCCTTAGTGCCTTGCTAAGCACTTTAAGATGTTTTTCACCGACTCATAGTGAACTTCTCCATATTATGACCGATCAACATCGTGTCTCAGATATTTCATTGCATACATGATTGTCACTCATGTGATCTCTCTTTTTGGAGTCTGTGGGGACTATTAAGAGAGATACACTCCATAGCTCATCGACATGAGACATCTCTTGAGTTTGCCATGCTAAACGACTTTAGCATCAAATGAATATAATTCCTCGGGTTAAGTCGAGCATCCTCTTAAATCTATCTATATAGATTTATATCCCCAATTAAGATACTCTTCCCAAATCATTCATGGAGGAATGTTTAGACAACTTTATCTTTACCGATTGTAGCATTGGTATGTCATTCCTCATCCGTAGTATATCAACATATAATATTAGGAATGTCACGACGCCTCCCAATTCCATCTTTTTGTACACACTAGAACTCTTACCTCATCGATGTAATCGGATCATCATCTTCTATGATGTGTACCTCATCATCATCATCTATGATGAATCCATACCTCCTAGGTATCTTTTGTGACTATTCCGCATTTACGATTGGTTGTGGTACAATAGGTCTATCTATGTGTTCCTCTTATTCGACTTATAGTGTTTTGTGGTTCTTGAACTCTTCAAGATCTATTATCCTCCCACTAGCCCCTTCAATGATAAACACCTTTATCTTAGAAGGAAGCGTGTGTTTCGCAATAAACACCTTTTGCTAAGTAGATTATAGAACATATACCCTAAACTTACTTTAGGATGTCCCACAAATTCACACTTGTCAAATCTTGTCCCAAGCTTATCCTTTGAAACCTTTTCACATAAGTTGGACAAACCCTTATCTTAACATACTTAAGATTAGAATCCTCCCCGTCCATAACTTTTATGGAGTCTTAAATGGATTTTGAGGTTACCTTTTCGTAGATATATGTACCATTTCTAGGACATGATCCTAGAAGGATACCGGAATGTCAGTAAAATCATTATGGACCGCACTATGTCCAACAAGGTACGATTTTCCTTTCGTATACATCAATCAATTATTATGTATCGAGAGGTGTCCATTATGAGAAAACCATTTGAGATGATCTAGAAACTTATTGCACAAGTATTTATTCCTGATCTAATCAAAGAATCTTAATACTTTGCCAATTTGTTTCACTTTTGAATTCTTTGAACCTTTCAAATAATTCACACTTGTATTTCAACAAATACACACATTCAACTCTTTGAATGATCATCTCCTTTTCTTATACTAGTTTGTTCAATTTGCAAAAATATTTTTCACGTAAGTCAAGTATACAAAATTTATTAAGTAATATTCCATTCTATACAAAACATTATTATTATAAATAGAACAACAATTGTTCTTAATTATAATACCAAAGATTTTATTGTCCAACAATAAAATGGAAATAATATTTTTAACAAGAACCTGAATACAATAACAACTTATCGACTTAATAGATTTGCCAGTAGCATTGCTAAACTATAAGTTTCTATGGCTAATGCAGCAACCTTTGCTTCATTTTCCACACATAGATTACTTATATTTGTTTAGCTTTTACTTCGCTTGGTCCCTTCATAAATCTATATTTATGATAACCAAAGTCTCCAATCCAATACCCAAGTAGAACCTCGACTTAAAGAAAAATTTATTTCAATCATGAACAAAAATCAGATTGTAAACCAAACTTCACTAAGCTTCTTTGGTTAGCCTCGCAAGATGCTTCTCGCAGCTTTTTTCCAAAGGTCTGTGCTTATTAGTAGTGGAAGCAAACCCTTTGCTATCCGTGACGCTTTTGTTCTTATTATCCTTTGTTTTACGCCTTCTATTTACCTTCTTTGAATCGTTTCTTCTTTCGTAAGATCCTTTGGCCCTACCAAGAAGACTTGATCTTTCTTGGTTGAAAGTGACTCTCAACATTTTTCAATATGTTAAGCAAATCAATGAGGTCGATATCTAGCTTGTTTATATGAAAAATTCACAACAATTGTGAAAGGAGTCCGGAGTGAGTGCAAGATCAAATCTTGGCTCAACTCTCCATCCATGACAAAACTCGTTGTCCTAATCGATCAATCAAATTGATTATGTTAAGAAATTTTTATCTGCATTATAGTGCCATTGGCCATTCTAGATCTAAGAGCTCCTTAGATATCCGATATCTATCGGCCCTACTTTCCTCACCATCAACTACTTGATGTGCGTGAATATAGTAGAGCATCCATAGTTTCATGTCGACATCAAGCTCGTTACTCATGGATGCTAGCATGATGCATCGAGCCAATCGCATCATCTTGCCACTTTCTAAAAGTAGCAAATCTTCTTCTCGAGGCATTGTTCGCAACCATTGCAGGATAGGCGATTAATGACATAAGATAGCTTTTCAACCATGAGAACTATTCTCAAATTCCTTAACCAATCCGCTTAATTTGGTTCGATTAATTTAGCATCTAATATGCTTTCAGTTGATAGTAATTTTAGACATTGTAAAATTTCAGTAAATGAATTTGTAATTAACAACATTTTAACATACATTCTTTTATTAATTACCAAAATAATTTAGGTCTTGTTTTAAATTGGTATCTCCCACTATTTTCTTCAAACTATATTACCTCACTTATATAGTTCAAAAATCTAATTAAAGATTTGCTAGTGAGAATAAGGATCCCATTTCAAATGTATATAGCCTTGTGGTGACACAACAAACTATATATAAATAAATAGGTAGACAACTTTTGTCAATTACATCAACTATGCAACTCCTCAGATTTTGCCTCTTAGATTATTTTGATCAAGTGGTGGCACATCCGAATCAAAATTATCCAAGTTAAGTCCAACCTAGCACTCCATATATTCAAAAAGAAAAATATCATCCTTGTGGTGACACAACAAAACAATATTGTTCAATTTTCTTTATAAGCATCAAATGTGATAAATTAACATCTTAAATACTTAATACTTGCCTTGTGGTGACACAACAAACTCATATTAAATATTTAATACTCTATTAATTTTATCATGCTAGAAGGCTTAACGCTCGATATTCCAAATATCTTTGAACGCTTTAGGACTTAATATAAAAATTGAGGGGTTTGTTATTAATTTGTCTCATCTTGTTTAGCTGCATTTACATATATATATATATAAATACGCATTATATTAATGAACACATAAGCATGTTTGCATAATATATATATATATATAGTATAAGCATGCACATATAGAATACTATATTCTACCCTTGATTGATTATGGACTTTTATTCTAGTTTCGTTCACTAGAGCCACCAAGTGAACCAAAAGGTCAAACCTAGGGGTGCAAGAAATAATATTTAAATATAACTATTACATTTAAACCCTGCTCCATTACAAACGGGTCTTCAAGCGCTTTCTTTTCTTCTCGATCTCCAATTTTCAAAATTAATTCTAACTATTCCTATTACAAAACTATTTAAAATAAATAGAAACCTTGATCAGCAAATAAGGGAAGTACAGAGAGGAGATAGAATTTACATTAAGAAAAATTAGAGAAGACGAGGTACGCAAACCCCATTTAATAAAACCCATACATTCATGCATCCAACTAAAATAAAATCCAATCATATCGTCAATAGTCCATAATCAATCCCATTTATTATCATACACATCACCATATGCATCAATAAATAACATTCATCTCATGAATAATAAACATTTAATATATATATTGATATCATTTAATGGGCAAATTTAGTTAGTATAAAATCTAATTTTGAATCAAAATAAACTCCTTTATTTTAATCCAAATTTAAATCAAAATAAAACTATTTTATTTTAATTTATCCAATTTTGAATAAAATAAACTATTTTATTTTAATCAAAATCTTTAATCAAAATAAACTCCTTTATTTTTAATTAATTATGGAATCCAATTCAATAAAAAAATCTTTAATTAAAATAAACTCTTTATTTTAATTAATTATGGAATCCAATTCCATGTAAAAAAAAAATCTTTTATTAAAGGAAACACTGATATTTTTTCCTATTCACAAATAAACTCCTTTATTTTGAATAATATGAAATCTTATTTCATATTTAAATAAACTCCTTTATTTAAGGAAACACACTGATTTTTTTTCCTATTCACAAATAAACTCTTTTATTTTGAATAATATGAAATCTTATTTCATATCTAAATAAACTCCTTTATTTAAGGAAAAATATAATCCAATTTCAACTCCAATTAGTTATCATGGAATCCAATTCCAACTCTAATTAGTTAGCATGAAATTTAATTTTAAAATTAAAATAAATCTTTTATTTTAATATTAAAATAAAAAATTTTATTTTAAAATTAAAATAAATTTTTTTATTTTAATTATAAAATTAAATATAAAATTTTATAATATAAAATAAATTATTATATTTTAAATATAAAATATATATATATATATATAAAATATATATATATATATATATATATATATATATATATATATATATATATATATATATATATATATATATATTATATATATATATATATATATATATATATATATATATATATATATATATATAATATATAATATATATATATATATATATATATATATATATATATGATTTTTAATCATATAATATTATAATCATTAGCCAACATTTTAATTCATTTAAAAATAAAAAAAAAAAAAAAAAAAATCATTTTTATTCATATCACCGATTTATCAAAAAATGATTTTCAAAAAAATAAAATTTTTTTTTTTTTTTTTTCGATTTCATTATGACATAATTAAAAAAAAATTAACCCAAAAAATAAATTTTAAAACGTTAATTTTTTTACAATTTTTTTTTTAAAAAATTTTTTTTTTTTTTTTTTTAATAAATTTTATACAATAAAATTATGCCCAATTAAATTGTTCTAAACACATATCAATATACATATCAAATTAAAACAATTAATAATTCGTGATAAAGGTTTGGCTCGATGCCATCGTTAGGTTTGTAATATTCATAACGCAATCAAATTGCAAAATAATGCTAAGCGTGGTAAAATCAGAGTTTAAAAAAATTTTACAAACCATATACCTTGATCACCCTTTATGCATAATTATTAATTAAACGAAAAGATAAAGAATAAAATCATACCCTCAAGATCGAGCCTCCTGTACAAGTTCACCTCCAAATCCTTTTCGCTCAACTTGAATCCACCGGTTTGGTTCCTTCCTTCGATCAACGTTAGCCACCCAAATGTTTGGCCTCAGAGGTGATCCACCAAGGAAGAATAAAAATTCAAGAAGATGGGTGTTATGGCTCAAACCCTAGTTTTCTATCTCTATATAAAAAAGGCATACTCTCCCAACAAATTGAATTATTACGATTTTGTTAAAAAAGTCAACAACCCATACCACCCATAATAAGACTCCTCTTATTTATAGATGTGGGCAACCCACCTTAACAATTAAGGAATTGGGTTTTATTTAATTAATTAAATTCTTTTAATTAATTAAGCTCCCTAATCTTATTAGGGATAATTAATTAAACTCCTTTAACTAATTTTCCTTCCTAATCCAATTAGAATAAATGAGAGTATTTATATTAAATTAATTCCTAAACTCTTTAGAAATTAAAATAATAATAATTGTAATAATATTAATAAGACTCTCTTATTAATTTATATTTAATATTTCTAAAATATTAAATAATAATATTAAGCTATTTAATTTATTCTATCACCATAGATTAAATTAAATATACATAACATATTATTACGATTATGCCATTAACTTCTTAAATAATTATTCTTCCTTTTATGGTGTGACCCTTTAGGTTCTCCATATTAAACCGGCCAGAATAAATCAATTAGAATAATTCTAATCTTATTTAAATAAATAAATTAAATAATTAATTTATTTAAATAAATAATATTTATTCTACAATAGGATAAGCCTCCCAAATGATCATCAACGCACTTTCCAGATAATATAGATTTCAACATTAATCATTAAAGAACCTTTGAGTAAATAGTTACCAGATAATTCAATCCTTCCACCATACAATGTCCCAATTAAATATAAGACATGGAATTATCACAAGTCTTATTTTATTTAATTATATGTATTTCGATCCTTAAATGCACAACTCCAAATAATGCAAATTAGAAACTCCTTTCTAATTTCATTTCATTCGCCGCCAAGGACTCACCGGGTTGTCATTTATCTAATCACATAGACATTTCTTCTTTTATTAGAAGTGGTAGATTCTTTATCGATCATACATTATCTCCATGTACAACTTATTATACCCAAGCATACCCTTTGATATACCCTAAGGGTCTTAAGGAATAAGTCAAAGTATAACTCATCATACACAAGATACTATGATGATCTCAAGTCCAAGGATCATCAGACTACTATCACTACAGAATTCCTATCGACAGCAAATAAAACTCCATTAGGTATTCCTTAGCGAGCCAATGCTCAAAATGAACTTATTCTCTAATAAGCACCTACATACTTGCTTTTAGTGTTCCACACAAATGATCATGAGATCAATCATCCTCATCCAATGAGCAAGCAACGATGTACCAATCTATCCGGATTCACTAATCCCCAATTTAGTAATCCAACGATTGGGAACTATTTTAGTTTTAAGCTTTCTAAGAATTTAGATCTCATTAGAATGATCATCATCATTATTCTAAAAGCATTGCTTAAAACTATGGGTTTATCACATATTATAAAACAAAGATCATGTAGATAATTAAAAGCCTTTAATAAATTAATACTTTTTATTAATAAATGAATAAGATTGTTACAAAGTATATGCTTTATCATCAAACATGATCGGCTTGTGTGCATACTACTTTCAATCTCCCACTGCACTAAAGCCAATCGTCATGGTATCTTATACTCTTCTTCTCTAAGTGACGATTATCCCGCTGTTGGATAAGCTTTTAGTTAATGGATATGTAATGTTGTTCATGAGAGTCCACTATCTCTATAGTGATTTCCCATCTTTCAATGATTCTAATAATCAAATGAAAGTGCCACAACACATGTTTAGATCCAAGATGAGACTTTAGAACTATTCCTAGTTCTCAGAATGAACTTTTAATCCAAACAATCAACTTGCAGCCTTCATTTATAGCTATATACTTTGTCTTTATCACTAAACCAAAGAACTCTTTTTCATTTTGGAACCTTTCCAATTCATCGCACCACTGCTCAAGGTAACCTTTACCTTAAAGTGGATTTTTTCGTCATCTTGGTCTCCGTCGAAAAAACTTGAGTCTCGTTAAGCCCTCTAGTTTTAATTAAGACCCACCATGAATATGATCACATCCTTAGTGCTTGCTAAAGAACTTTAAGATGTTTTTCACCGACTCATAGTGAACTTCTCCATAATATGACCGATCAACATCGTGTCTCAGATATTTCATTGCATACATGATTGTTCACTCATGTGATCTCTCTTTTGGAGTCTGTGGGGACTATTAAGAGAGATACACTCCATAGCTCATCAACATGAGACATCTCTTGAGTTTGCCATGCTAAACGACATTTTAGCATCAAATGAATATACGCCTCGGGTTAAGTCGAGCATCCTTAAATCTATCTATATAGATTTATATCCCCAATTAAGATACTCTTCCCAAATCATTCATGGAGGAATGTTTAGACAACTTTATCTTTATCGATTGTAGCATTGGTATGTCATTCCTCATCCGTAGTATATCAACATATAATACTAGAAAATTTCACGACGGTTCCATAAAATCAAACTCTTTTTGTACATCAAACTAGAACTCTTACCTCATCATCAATGTAACTCGATCATCATCTTCTATGATGTAATCGATCATCACTTCTCATCATCATCATCATCATGATGAATCCATACCTCCTAGGTATCTTCTTCAGACTATTCCGCATTTTTTATCTGGCCAGGTACAATAGGTCTATCTATGTGTTCCTCTTATTCGACTTTATATAGTGTTTTGTGGTTCTTGAACTCTTCAAGATCTATTATCCTCCCACTAGCCCCTTCAATGATAAACACCTTTATCTTAGAAGGCAAGCGTGTTTCGCAACAAACACCTTTTTTGCTAAGTAGATTATAAACATATACCCTAAACTTACTTTTAGGATGTCCCACAAATCAGACATTTGTCAAATCTTGTCCCAAGCTTATCCTTTGAAACCTTTTCACATAAGTTCGACAACCCCTTATCTTAACATACTTAAGATTAGAATCCTCCCCGTCCATAACTTTTATGGAGTCTTAAATGGATTTTGAGGTTACCTTTTCGTAGATATGCGTACCATTTCTAGGACATTATCCTAGAAGGATACCGGAATGCTCAGAAAATCATTATGGACCGCACCATGTCCAACAAGGTACGATTTTCCTTTCAGATACATCAATCAATTATTATGTATCGAGAGGTGTCCATTATGAGAAAACCATTTGAGATGATCTAGAAACTTATTGCACAAGTATTTATTCCTTGATCTAATCAAAGAATCTTAATATTTTGCCAATTTGTTTCACTTTTCAATTCTTTTGAACCTTTCAAATAATTCACA
>CM035160.1:53154203-53214203 GCA_020205615.1 Panax quinquefolius
TCATTTATCGAATCACATAGACATTTTCTTCTTTATTAGAAGTGGTAGATTCTTTATCGATCATACATTATCTCCATGTACAACTTATTATACCCAAGCATACCTTTGATATACCCTAAGGGTCTTAAGGAATAAGTCAAAGTATAACTCATCATACACAAGATACTATGATGATCTCAAGTCCAAGGATCACTTTACTACTACTATCACTACAGTGAATTCCTATCGACAGCAAATAAAACTCCATTAGGTATTCCTTAATGAGCCAATGCTCAAATGAACTTATTCTCTAATAAGCACCTACATACTACTGCTTTTAGTGTTCCACACAAATGATCATGAGATCAATCATCCTCATCCAATGAGCAAGCAACGATGTACCAATCTATCCGGATTCACTAATCCCCAATTTAGTAATCCAACGATTGGGAACTATTTTAGTTTTAAGCTTTCTAAGAATTTAGATCTCATTAGAATGATCATCATCATTATTCTAAAAGCATTGCTTAAAACTATGGGTTTATCACATATTATAAAACAAAGATCATGTAGATAATTAAAAGCCTTTAATAAATTAATACTTTTATTAATAAATGAATAAGATTGTTACAAAGTATATGCTTTATCATCAAACATGATTGGCTTTGTGTGCATACTATTAATAAATTAATACTTTTTATTAATAAATGAATAAGATTGTTACAAAGTATATGCTTTATCATCAAACATGATTGGCTTGTGTGCATACTACTTTCACTTATTTCTCATAAACTGTGTTTATATTCAGATGTTGTAAATAGGGCTCAATTAGTGGAGCGCGATAATGAGTCAACGCAACTAAAAGAGAGCGTGAAAAAATGATAATACCAGTGAGAGCGATCCATGACGGTGACAACAAGCGTGGAGGAATCAACATGCCGAAATGGTAACCACTCTTGGTGGTAATCAGGCCAAAACAATAAGAATGGACATTTCAAGAAGAGGAGATTCAACAATGATGGAAAGACGTCAAGACCAAAGACTGTCGTTAAGGAAGGAGAACGACCACCTATCATATGTTTCAAATGCGAGGGAGGGCACATCATTAAAGCTAGCGATGCAGTCAAAGCATGTTATAATTGTGGAAGAGAAGGCCACTTAGCCCGATTTTGTCGTTCATCGAAGACAAATTCAGCTAGGATGGAGGCACCAAAGGCCGTCCCAGAAAAGTTAAAACCGGTAGTGCAAGGGAGTGAGTTTGTTGTGACCTCCCAGAAAGCAAGAAACCCGAATGAGGTCATCATAGGTAAGCTTATCATAAACTCTAACGAAATCTATACTTTATTTGATACCGGTTCTACCCATTCTTTTATTTCTCCTACTTGTACTCATCGATTAAATTTGACTCCGGAGAAATTAGACTTTGACTTATCTGTGAAAACTCCGTTGGGAGAAACCTTCATTACATCCACTGTTTATAAGTCTTGTTTGGTTAAAATCGGTACCCTAGCATTACCTGTAGATCTTATTTCATTGAAAATACTTGCATTTGACGTGATTCTAGGGATTGATTGGTTAACTACTCATCATGCAAAAATTGATTATTTTCGTAAGGTTGTTAGCTTTCATATTCCTAATCAACCTATTATGCGAATTCAAGCGACAAAACCATTAAAATCAATCACGGTCATCTCAAGCCATAAATCTATTCATTTATTGAAAAACGGGTGTCAAGCTTTCTTAGCTCATGTCATGATTTAAACAAAATACGCCGATTTTGAACGATATTTCTATTGTTAATAAATTTCTGACGTATTCCCTCAAGAACTTACCGCCTACCCTTTGAGCGTGAAATTGAATTTTTATATCGACCTTGAACCCGATACAAAACCCATTTCCAAAGCCCCATATCGAATGGCTCCTATTGAACTTCACGAGTTAAAGACCCAATTGCAGGAATTGTTAGACATTGGCTTTATTCGGCCCTAGTACTTCTCCTTGGGGTGCTCCTCGTTCTATTCGTGAAAGAAGAAAGATGGGAGTACGCGACTTTTGTATTGATTATCGGGAGTTGAATCAAGTCACCATCAAAAATAGGTATCCATTGCCACGTATTGATGACTGTTTGATTGACCATTGCAAGGAGCCAAATTCTTTTCAAAGATTGATCTTCGTTAGGATATCACCAATTGAAGATTAGAACCGATGACATTCTAAAGACGACTTTCGAGAACTCCGATGACGGGCATTATGAATTCCTAGTCATGTCCTTTGGATTGACTAATGCTCCTGCTGCCTTCATGGATATGATGAACAGAGTATTCAAGGAATATTTGGATCACTTTGTGGTCGTCTTTATTGATGACATCCTTATTTATTCCAAAAACCGTAAAGATCATGAGCAACACTTGAGGCTGACACTCCAAAAGCTTCGTGAATACAAGCTTTATGCCAAGTTGAAGAAATGCGAATTTTGGCTTGAGGAAGTAGCATTCCTTGGGCACGTAGTATCAAGTCATGGAATATCTGTTGACCCAACAAAGATTGAAGCAATTCAAAGCTGGGAGCAACCTAAATCGATGATCAAAATAACGTAGCTTTCGGTTTAAAGGCGGTTATTATCGGAGATTCGTGGAAGGATTTTCTCGAATCGCTACTCCATCGACTCAGCTTACTCGAAAAAAGAGACAAAGTTCGGTTGGAGCAAAGAATGTGAGAAGAGTTTTCAAGAACTCAAGAGGAGACTCATTCGGCACTGCTCGACAATACCATCCGGCTCGGAGGGATTTGTCATCTCTGATGATGCTTCAGCAAAGGGTTGAGATGTGTTCTCATGCAACATGGAAAGCGTCATAGCCTATGCCTCAAGATAACTCAAAGAATATGAGAGGAATTATCCTACTCATGATCTAGAGTCAAGCAAATCATTGTCTTCGCACTAAAGATTTGGAGGCATTACTTGTATGGGGAGAAGGTGGAGATCTTTACGGATCATAAAAGCCTCAAATATTTCTTTACTCAAAAGGAACTCAACATGCGACAATGACGTTGGCTTGAACTGTTGAAAGATTATGATCATACCATCCAATACCATCCTGGAAAAGCGAACGTGGTAGCTGACGCATTGAGTAGAAGATCATATGCAAGTACGAGTGCGATATTATCAACGCAAAGGCCCATTTTGTGTGACTTGCAAAGGATGGAGATAGAGTTAAAGACTCCAGGGACCCATGTGATGATGGCGAATATACGAGTAGAATCGACTTTGATCAATAAAGTTAAAGTCGCCAAGTTATGTGACTGGAGCCGATCGCATATGAGGAAGAAAGTGCAAGAAGGTGCTATCTGGGAAGCAAGAATCGATGAAGAAGGAATACTTCGAGTCAACTCCAGACTTTGTGTTCCTAAAAACCCTGATTTAAAGTATAAAATCATGATGGAGGCGCACAACACACCGTTTGCAATCCATCCTGGGAGTACCAAAATGTATCATGATATTCGTCATACATTTTGGTGGAGCAATATAAAGAGAGAGATAGCGTTGTTTATCTTAAGGTGTCTAACTTGTCAACGAGTTAAAGCGAAGTATCAAGTACCAAAAGGTCCATTGCAACCACTTGAAATTCCAGAATGGAAGTGGGAGCACATTACCATGGATTTCGTTATCGGTCTTCCTAAGGTTTCTCAAGGCATAGATGCGATTTGGGTCATTGTTGATAGATTGAACAAGTCTGCTCATTTCTTACCGATACGAGAAACTTATACACTTAAACGTCTTGCTCGTATGTACATAAACGAGATTGTAAGTGTAAGACCCTGAATTTTATGAAATAAAAGTATTTAATTTTCTTATTTAGTAAATGGTTAAATTGATAAAAGGTTAAAGTTAAGGGTGATATATGAATTTTTTCAAAATACGCAAATGGTTATAAAATATTCATTTTTGTTGGGGAATATTCGTTTGGTCGTGGAATATTCTTTCTGTCGGGGAATATTCGTACGACGGCGCAGTCATTTGTGGGCCCCATAACGGATAACTGTCGGATGAAGATAACGACAAATTTGAGTTTTTATAAATAACGGCGTAATCGTTACCGTTAACACTGTTGGAATACCCGGTGGGTAAAGTAAAGTAATACGCGTTGTTGCACAGTAGCACATGGTTTTGCACAATATTTTTGAATTATTGATTCTTACGTGAAAAGGCACTAATCAATAATTGTTACAGTAATTACTGTTCAATATTTTATTTTATTGATTCAATAATTGCTACGTTGATATTTTATATTATTGTTGTTTCAATAATTATCACTGCACAGTATCTCCATTATCAGATCAATAATTCATATTATTTGAATAATATTATTAGATAGCATTATTGGCAATGTCTAGAAAGTTCTGTCAAGGAGAGGTTTTGTAAGACACCAACTTATTATTAATGAAATTTAATTTTCTATTTATTATTTTAAAATAGTAAGGGTTGATTTGATTAATGTGGATAGTTAGGGTAAAATATGCAAATACTTCAAAATAAGCAAGTGGTTATAAAATATTCATTATTGTTTGGGAATATTCGTTTGGTCGTGGAATATTCAGATCGTCTTGGGAATATTAAATTGGTAGCAACTATGACCATGTGTGGGCCCCATAATTGAAAGCGATTGGATGAAGAAAACGACAAATATAAGTTGTTTAAAAATAACTACAGAAGTTCTTACCAAGTATCATTGTTAAAATACCCCTTGGTTAAAACACAAGAAGACACCAGTATTGCACCAATTATTGATTCTTACGTAAGAAGGCACTACTCAATAATGGTTACGTAATTATCGCTCAAGATTTTATCGAGTTAATAATTCTCTGCGTTAATATTTTATATTCTTTGTTGTTTCAATAATTGTCATTACACAAGATTTTTTATTATCGAAGCAATAATTCATATTATCCCGAATAATATTATTAGATAACATTATTGGCAATGTCTAGAAAGTTACATCTAAGGAGAGGTTTGGTCACCTAATTGCGCGCCAATAAGAAGAAAAATTTATGGAAAGCCCTCTTTCTGAACCGCCTCGGTTGTCAATATTGTGATTCCGTAATATTATTTGTGAATAATTAATTATTGATTCATATGATGAGGAAATATTAATTTTATGTGGATATAGATGGAGAAAATTTTTAATGTGACAATTGTTGAAAATTGAAATTTTATCTTTTACGATAAAATAATTCATTTAAATATATTATTATATTTTAATAATATAATAATGGTGATATTTTTACAAACGAATGTGGGATATATGAGTATACGAGGAGGAAGAGTATTTTGTTGCAATAAATGTTTAAAACATGTTAAACATGTAAATTGGACCCCATTTATTATTTGAAATTTGATTATAGCCTGTAAAATTGCCCGTTTGTGGATTTCGATCAATTTCTGTTTGGAATTCGGAAAAACTTTCTTCTGCAAAGTTGTAGAGAATTGAATTTCCTATAAAAACTCGCGAGATTCAAATTTTCTGATAAAAGGGCTATTTATTGTGAATTATTGAAGTTCCGAAGCTCCGAAATAATTGATTTTTGGAGTTTAAAATATTTTTGTAAGAAAAACGTTTTTGTTGTAATTGAGTGGCTCACATGTGTTATAAATGATCTGAAATCAGATTTCTGTGGAATTAAAATCGTAGTTTTTAAAAATTTACAAACCATATACCCGATCACCCTTTATGGTTTTAATATTAATTATTTAAATTAATAAAAAAAAGATAAAAATCATACCGGATCAAGATCGAAGCTTCCTCGTGTACAAGTTCACCTCCAAATCCTTTTCAAGTTCACCTCAACTTTTCGCTCAACTTGAATCCACCGGTTTGGTTCCTTCCTTCGATCAACGTTAGCCACCCCATATGTTTGGCCTCTAGAGGTGATCCACCAAGGAAGAAGAAAAAATTCAAGAAGAAGGGTGGTTGGCTAAACCCTAGTTTTTCTATCTCTATAAAAAGGGTGTACTTCCAACAAATTGGAATTATTACGTGATGTTGAAAAAAGTCAACAACCCATACCACCCATAATAAGAACTCTCTTATTTATAGATATGGGCAACCCACCTTAACAATTAAGGAATTTGGGTTTTATTTAATTAATTAAATTCTTTTAATTAATTAAGCTCCCTAATCTTATTAGGGATAATTAATTAAACTCCTTTAACTAATTTTCCTTCCTAATCCAATTAGAATAAATGAGAGTATTTATATTAAATTAATTCCTAAACTCTTTAGAAATTAAAAAATAATAATAATTGTAATAATATTAATAAGACTCTCTTATTAATTTATATTTAATATTTCTAAAATATTAAATAATAATATTAAGCTATTTAATTTATTCTATCACCATAGATTAAATTAAATATATAACATATTATTACGATTATGCCATTAACTTCTTAAATAATTATTCTTCCTTTTATGGTGTGACCCTTTAGGTTCTCCATATTAAACCTACAGAATAAATCAATTAGAACAATTCTAATCTTATTTAAATAAATAAATTAAACAATTAATTTATTTAAATAAATAATATTTATTCTACAATAGGATAAGCCTCCCCAATGATCAACCACTTTCCCAGATAATATAGATTTCAACATTAATCATAAAAGAACCTTTGAGTAAATAGTTATCAGATAATTCAATCCTTCCACCATACAATGTCCCAATTAAATATAAGACATGGAATTATCACAAGTCTTATTTTATTTAATTATATGTATTTCGATCCTTAAATGCACAACTCCAAATAATGCAAATTAGAAACTCCTTTCTAATTTCATTCTCGCCTTTGCCAAGGATCACTGGGTTGTCATTTATCGAATCACATAGACATTTCTCTCTTTATTAGAAGTGGTAGATTCTTTATCGATCATACATTATCTCCATGTACAACTTATTATACCCAAGCATACCCTTTGATATACCCTAAGGGTCTTAAGGAATAAGTCAAAGTATAACTCATCATACACAAGATACTATGATGATCTCAAGTCCAAGGATTACTTCAGACTACTATCACTACAGAATTCCTATCGACAGCAAATAAAACTCCATTAGGTATTCCTTAATGAGCCAATGCTCAAAGTGAACTTATTCTCTAATAAGCACCTACATACTTGCTTTTAGTGTTCCACACAAATGATCATGAGATCAATCATCCTCATCCAATGAGCAAGTTAAACGATGTAATTCAATCTATCCGGATTCACTAATCCCCAATTTAGTAATCCAACGATTGGGAACTATTTTAGTTTTAAGCTTTCTAAGAATTTAGATCTCATTAGAATGATCATCATCATTATTCTAAAAGCATTGCTTAAAACTATGGGTTTATCACATATTATAAAACAAAGATCATGTAGATAATTAAAAGCCTTTAATAAATTAATACTTTTTATTAATAAATGAATAAGATTGTTACAAAGTATATGCTTTATCATCAAACATGATGGTTTGTGTGCATACTACTTTCAATCTCCCACTTGCACTAAAGCCAATCGTCATGGTATCTCATACTCTTCTTCTCTAAGTGACGATTATCCCTCATTGTTGGATAAGCTTTTTAGTTAATGGATATGTAATGTTGTTCATGAGAGTCCACTATCTCTATAGTGATTTCCCATCTTCAATGATTCTAATAATCAAATGAAAGTGCCACAACACATGTTTAGATCCAAGATGAGACTTAGAACTATTCCTAGTTCTCAGAATGAACTTTTAATCCAAACAATCAACTTGCAGCCTTCATTTATAGCTATATACTTTGTCTTTATCACTAAACCAAAGAACTCTTTCATTGTTTGGAACCTTTCCAATTCATCGCACCACTGCTCAAGGTAACGCTTTACCTTAAAGTGGATTTTTTTCGTCTTCTTGGTCCGTCTCGAAAAACTTGAGTCCGTTAAGCCTCTAGTTTTAATTTAGACCCACCATGAATATGATCACATCCTTAGTGTGCTTGCTAAGCACTTTAAGATGTTTTTCACCGACTCATAGTGAACTTCTCCATAATACGACCGATCAACATCGTGTCTCAGATATTTCATTGCATACATGATTGTCACTACATGCGACTCTCTTTTCGTGAGTCTGTGGGGACTATTAAGAGAGATACACTCCATAGCTCATCGACATGAGACATCTCTTGAGTTTGCCATGCTAAACGACTTTAGCATCAAATGAATATACGCCTCGGGTTAAGTCGAGCATCCTCTTAAATCTATCTATATAGATTTATATCCCCAATTAAGATACTCTTCCAAATCATTCATGGAGGAATGTTTAGACAACTTTATCTTTACCGATCAGTAGCATTGGTATGTCATTCCTCATCCGTAGTATATCAACATATAATACTAGGAATGTCACGATGCCTCACAATCGACCCTTTTGTACACACTAGGTTCATTCTTATTTTTGATAAAATCAAACTCTTTTGATCATTTCATCAAAACGAATGTTCCATATTTGAGAAACTTGCTTCAATCCATTTCTCTCGAAAGTGTCTACAACACTTACCTCATCAGATGTAATCGGATCATCATCTTCTATGATGTGTACCTCATCATCATCATCCATGATGAATCCATACCTCCTAGGTATCTTTGTACTATTCCAGATTTTACGATTCAACAGGTACAATAGGTCTATCTATCTATGTGTTCCTCTTATTCGACTTATAAGTGTTTTGTGGTTCTTGAACTCTTCAAGATCTATTATCCTCCCACTAGCCCCTTCAATGATAAACACCTTTATCTTAGAAGGCATGCGTGTTTCGCAACAAACACCTTTTGCTAAGTAGGATTATAGAACATATACCCTAAACTTACTTTTTTAGGATGTCCCACAAATCGACATTTGTCAAATCTTGTCCCAAGCTTATCCTTTGAAACCTTTTCACATAAGTCGACAACCCCTTATCTTAACATACTTAAGATTAGAATCCTCCCCGTCCATAACTTTTATGGAGTCTTCAATGGATTTTGAGGTTACCTTTTCGTAGAGATATGTAGCCATTTCTAGGACATGATCCTGTAAGGATACCGAATGTTTCAGAAAATCATTATGGACCGCACTATGTCCAACAAGGTACGATTTTTCCATTCAGATACATCAATCAATTATTACAGACGAGGTGTCCATTATGAGAAAACCATTTGAGATGATCTAGAAACTTATCGCACAAGTATTTATTCCTCGATCTAATCAAAGAATCTTAATACTTTGCCAATTTGTTTCACACTTCAATTTTTTGAACCTTTCAAATAATTCACACTTGTATTTTAGCAAATACACACATTCAACTCTTTGAATGATCATCTCTTTTCTTATACTAATTTGTTCAATATGCAAAAAATTATTTTCACGTAAGTCAAGTATACAAAATTTATTAAGTAATATTCCATTCTATACAAAACATTATTATTATAAATAGAACAACAATTGTTCTTAATTATAATACCAAAGATTTCATTGTCCAACAATAAAATGGAAATAATATTTTTAACAAGAATCGGAATACAATAACAACTTATCGACTTAATAGATTTCCTTCAGTAGCATTGCTAAACTATAAGTTTCTATGGCTAAATGGCAACCTTTGCTACATTTCCCACACATAGATTACTTATATTTGTTTAGCTTTCTACTTCGCTTGGTCCCTTCATAAATCTATATTTATGATAACCAAAGTCAGATCCAATACCCAAGTAGAACCTCGATTTAAAGAAAAATTTATTTAAATCATGAACAAAATCAGATTTGTAAATCAAAACTTCACTAAGCTTCTTTTCGTTAGCCTCGCAAGATGCTTCTCGCAGCTTTTTTCCAAAGGTCCGTGCTTATTGCAAAAAGGGAAGCAAAACCTTTGCTATCCGTGACGCTTTTGTTCTTATTATCCTTTTGTTTTTGCCTTTCTATTTACCTTCTTTGAATCGTTCTTCTTTCGTAAGATCCTTTGGCCCCTACCAAGAAGATTGGTCTTTCTTGGTTGAAAGTGACTCTCAACATTTTTCAACATGTTAAGCAAATCAACGAGGTCGATATCTAGCTTGTTCATATGAAAAATTCACAACAATTGTGAAAGGAGTCCGGAGTGAGTGCAAGATCAAATCTTCGCTCAACTCTCCATCCATGACAAAACCCGTTGTCCTAATCGATCAATCAAATTGATTATGTTAAGAACTTTTTTGTCTGCATTATAGTGCCATTGGCCATTCTAGATCTAAGAGCTCCTTAGATATCTCGATATCTATCGGGCCCTATTTTTTCCTCACCATCAACTACTGATGTGCAGGTGAATATAGTAGAGAGCATCCATAGTTTCATGCCGACGTCAAGCTCAACATACTCATGGATGCGAGCATGATGCATCGAGCTAATCAGTGCATCATCTTGCCACTTTCTAAAAGTAGCAAATCTCTTCCTCAGAGGCATTGTCTCGCAACCATTGCAGGATAGCGATTAATGACATAAGATAGCTTTTTTCACCATGAGAACTATTCTCAAATTCCTTAACCAATCCGCTTAATTCTTGGCCTGATTAATTTAGCATCTAATATGCTTCGCAAGTTGATAGTAATTTTAGACATTGTAAAATTTCGTAAATGAATTTGTAATTAACAACATTTTAACATACATTCTTTTATTAATTACCAAAATAAATTAGGTCTTGTTTTAAATTGGTATCTCCCACTATTTTCTTCAAACTATATTACCTCACTTATATAGTTCGCAAAATCTAATTAAAGATTTGCTAGTGAGAATAAGGATCCCATTTCAAATGTATATAGCCTTGTGGTGACACAACAAACTATATATAAATAAATAGGTAGACAACTTTTGTCAATTACATCAACTATGCAACTCCTTTTTTTTGCCTCTTAGATTATTTTGATCAAGTGGTGGCACATCCGAATCAAAATTATCCAAGTTAAGTCCAACCTAGCACTCCATATATCAAAAAAAAGAAAATATCATCCTTGTGGTGACACAACAAAACAATATTGTTCAATTTTCTTTATAAGCATCAAATGTGATAAATTAACATCTTAAATACTTAATACTTGCCTTTTGTGGTGACACAACAAACTCATATTAAATATTTAATACTCTATTAATTTTATCATGCTAGTAAGGCTTAACGCTCGATATTCCAAATATCTTTGAACGCTTAGACTTAAATATAAAAATTGAGGGGGGTTTGTCTATCTTATTAATTTGTCTCATCTTATTTAATATAGCATATATATATATATATATATATAAAATACGTCATTATATTAATGAACACATAAGCATGTTTGCATAATATATATATATATATAGTATAAGCATGCACATATAGAATACTATATTCTACCTTGATTGATTATGACTTTTTATTCTAGTTTCGTTCACTAGAGCCACCAAGTGAACCAAAAGGTCAAACCCCTGGGGTGCAAGAAATAATATTTAAATATAACTATTACATTTAAAACCCGGCTCCATTACAAACGGGTCTTCAAGCGCTGCCTTTTTTCGATCTCCAATTTTTCAAAATTAATTCTAACTATTCCTATTACAAAACTATTTAAAATAAATAGAAACCTTGATCGCTAGCCAAGGGAAGTACATAGAGGGAGATAGAATTTACATTAAGAAAAATTTAGAGAAGACGAGGTACGCAGTAACCCCATTTAATAAAAACCCATACATTCATGCATCCAACTAAAATAAAATCCAATCATATCGTCAATAGTCCATAATCAATCCCATTTATTATCATACACATCATCATACGCATCAATAAATAACATTCATCTATGAATAATAAACATTTAATATATATATTGATATCATTTAATGGGCAAATTTAGTTAGTATAAAATCTAATTTTGAATCAAAATAAACTCCTTTATTTTAATCCAAATTTAAATCAAAATAAAACTATTTTATTTTAATTTATCCAATTTTGAATAAAATAAACTATTTTATTTTAATCAAAATCTTTAATCAAAATAAACTCCTTTATTTTAATTAATTATGGAATCCAATTATTATTAATTAATTATGGAATCCAATTCCATAAAAAAAAAAATCCTTTATTAAAGGAAACACTTGATTCTTTTCCTATTCACAAATAAACTCCTTTATTTTGAATAATATGAAATCTTATTTCATATTTAAATAAACTCCTTTATTTAAGGAAACATGAGATTCTTTTTTCCTATTCACAAATAAACTCTTTATTTTGAATAATATGAAATCTTATTTCATATCTAAATAAACTCTTTATATTTAAGGAAAGATGGATTTATTTTCCTATTCACAAATAAACTCCTTTATTTTAGAATAAAAAAAAAATCCAATTTCAACTCCAATTAGTTATCATGGAATCCAATTCCAACTCTAATTAGTCATGGAAGCAATTCCAATGAAATTTAATTTTAAAATTAAAATAAATCTTTTTATTTTAATATTAAAATAAATTTTTTATTTTAAAATTAAAATAAATTTTTATTTTAATTATTAAAATAAAATATTATATTATATATATATAATATATATATATATATATATATATATATATATATATATATATATATATATATATATATATATATATATATATATATATATATATATATATATATATATATATATATATATATATATATATATATATATATATAATATATATATATATATATATATAATATTTCATTTCAATATTTTTTTTTTTTAATATTATATATAAGCATATATAATTAACGCAATCATATATATATATATATATATATAAATATATATGAAAATATAAATATATTTATTTTATATATATATATATATATATATATATATATATATATATATATATATATATATATATATATAATATATTAAATCAATTATAATTAAAATTTGTTGGAAAAAAAAAAAAAAAAAAAAAAAAAATTTGCATTATTTTTTTTTTTTTTTTTTTTTTTTTTTTTTTTTTTTTTTTAAATTTTATACAATAAAATTATGCCCAATTAAATTGTTCTAAACACATATCAATATACATATCAAATTAAAACAATTAATAATTCGCATAAAGGTTTGGCTCTGATGCCACTGTTAGGTTTGTAATATTCATGGACGCAATCAAATTGCAAAAAATAATGCTAAAACGTAAAATCAGAGTTTAAAAATTTTACAAACCATATACCCGGATCACCCTTTATGCACAATTATTAATTAAACGAAAAAAGATGAAGAAAAAAATCATACCCTCAAGATCGAGCTTCCTCGTGTACAAGTTCACCTCCAATCCTTTTTTTCGCTCAACTCAATCCACCGGTTTGGTTCCTTCCTTCGATCAACGTTAGCCACCCATGTTTGGCCTCTAGAGGTGATCCACCAAGAAGAAGAAAATTCAAGAAGAAGGGGTGGTTGGCTAAACCCTAGTTTTTCTATCTCTATGTAAAAAGGCGTACTCTCTCCAACAAATTGGAATTATTACGTAGTCAGTAAAAGTCAACAACCCATACCACCCATAATAAGACTCTTATTTATTTATGTGGGCAACCCACCTTAACAATTAAGGAATTGGGTTTTATTTAATTAATTAAATTCTTTTAATTAATTAAGCTCCCTAATCTTATTAGGATAATTAATTAAACTCCTTTAACTAATTTTCCTTCCTAATCCAATTAGAATAAATGAGAGTACTTATATTAAATTAATTCCTAAACTCTTTTAGAAATTAAAAAATAATAATAATTGTAATAATATTAATAAGACTCTCTTATTAATTTATATTTAATATTTCTAAAATATTAAATAATAATATTAAGCTATTTAATTTATTCTATCACCATAGATTAAATTAAATATACTTAACATATTATTACGATTATGCCATTAACTTCTTAAATAATTATTCTTCCTTTTATGGTGTGACCCTTTAGGTTCTCCATATTAAACCTATACAGAATAAATCAATTAGAATAATTCTAATCTTATTTAAATAAATAAATTAAACAATTAATTTATTTAAATAAATAATATTTATTCTACAATAGGATAAGCCTCCCAAATGATCAACTACATTTTCGTATATAATATAGATTTCAACATTAATCATAAAAGAACCTTTCGAGTAAATAGTTACCGTGATAATTCAATCCTTCCACCATACAATGTCCCAATTAAATATAAGACATGGAATTATCACAAGTCTTATTTTATTTAATTATATGTATTTCGATCCTTAAATGCACAACTCCAAATAATGCAAATTAGAAACTCCTTTCTAATTTCATTCTCGCCGCCAAGGACTACCGGGTTGTCATTTATCGAATCACATAGACATTTCTTCTTTATTAGAAGTGGTAGATTCTTTATCGATCATACATTATCTCCATGTACAACTTATTATACCCAAGCATACCCTTTGATATACCCTAAGGGTCTTAAGGAATAAGTCAAAGTATAACTCATCATACACAAGATACTATGATGATCTCAAGTCCAAGGATTACTTCAGACTACTATCACTACAGAATTCCTATCGACAGCAAATAAAACTCCATTAGGTATTCCTTAGCGAGCCAATGCTCAAATGAACTTATTCTCTAATAAGCACCTACATACTTGCTTTTTTAGTGTTCCACACAAATGATCATGAGATCAATCATCCTCATCCAATGAGCAAAGCAACGATGTACCAATCTATCCGGATTCACTAATCCCCAATTTAGTAATCCAACGATTGGGAACTATTTTAGTTTTAAGCTTTCTAAGAATTTAGATCTCATTAGAATGATCATCATCATTATTCTAAAAGCATTGCTTAAAACTACGGGTTTATCACATATTATAAAACAAAGATCATGTAGATAATTAAAAGCCTTTAATAAATTAATACTTTTTTATTAATAAATGAATAAGATTGTTACAAAGTATATGCTTTATCATCAAACATGATTGGCTTGTGTGCATACTACTTTCACTATTCACCAAAATATCTATTCTGGATACTAGCTTTGATTGTATCCATGTTTTGATCATTCTTGAATTTTACACCACTGTGATTATTTTTGAAGTATTTTTGAACATGGATAAAACAAAGTACGAATCCTTAATCCTTAATCCTTGTCATTTTGTTTCCTTTGGATTCGTTTCTTTAAAAAAATATTTTCATCATCCTCGGTCTTAAATGATGATATTATGGAATATCTTTGGCACATAGTAAAGATGAATGATTTTGAAGAATATCTTTTAGTAGTAGCAAAAGATGAACAGTGTTTAGATGAATATGACCAATCGATGAATATCTTTTGGCACTGTAGTGCAAAGAAGAATATTTGATTCCGGATGTATATTGAGTGATGTTCTGGGGATAAAAGATAGAGCGATGAACTTTTAAATTCATACATAGAAGATAGTAGTTTGCATTCTCTACTTAACTCTTCTAATGAATTATTATTTCCAATCGCGAATATTGATTTAAAATTTGTTGTCTATCAGATTCTATTAGATTTTTCCTGTTGAAGACTAACGGTAATTTGTTGTATATTATCTTAGTCATAATATTCTTTATTGAGCTAGTTGAGCTCACCCTTTTCCCTTTTTTGTTCCATTTTTCTCGGGGAGGCGAGAATATAATAGAAATTTAGCCTGTGGTATGGAATGAAGGTTCTAGAGAGAGTTGTTTAGTAGTCCTCACCATTTTTGTAAAATAATGTATCAATAAATGTGATGAGGATTTATTTGAGTATAGATATTATCTGAAGATAATATTTGTATTTAAACTCACGATTTCTTCGTTGTAATAATAAAGTTGTAGTTGTTTTCGTATCATGTATTGATAACTCGAATGGGTGATGTATGTAAGACCCCGCTTTTTATAAATAAAGATGAATTTTTCTATAAATATTATTTTTGAATATTATGGAATAAATTTGATATAATGTTATAGTTGTGGGTAATATTTATAAATTTTTGCAAAGTATGCAAGTTGTTATAAAATATTCGTTTGGCCTGGGAATATTCTTTTTGTTAGGGAATATTCGTGATAATGGCTCAATCATTGGTGGACCCCAACAACATTATTCATTCGGATTGAGAAAACGACAAAAATATTTTTATAAAAATAACTACGGAGGTGTTACCGTTAGTTAAACCTGTTGAACTACCCGGTGGTAAAAGTACAAGAATACGCGGGTTGCATAGTAGACACTCAGATTGATTATTGATGCTTACGTGAGAAGTCACCACCTATGCTCAATTATTGCTACAAGAATCACGATCATATCTCTTATATTATTGATTCAATTATTGTCACAAGATTATCATCAGATAATATGTTATAGTATTAAATCAATAATTGAGACGACAAGTTATAAATGATTAATAATTATTGAAAGATTAAATATGTGTTATGATTTGTGGTAAGTTTGATTATTTTATGGGGGCTCATATGTCATCATCTAAGAGTCTCTTCATCAATAGTAATTACCCTTGTGAATAGTAGATTTACCTTCGTCAATAGTAATTACCCTTGTGAATAGTATTTACCTTCGTCAATAGTATTTACCTTCGTTAATAGTAATTACCTTTACCAGACGTCGAACCACTTGTCGTTTCACATTACAAAAGCGCCGAACCACTTGTCGTTCACACATATTAAAAGGCCAAACCAATCGTCAAGCCACTTGCCTTTTTCACACTAAGAAAAGCTAGAAATCTTCTATAAATAGAGGCCTAGGGCTTCATTATTTTTCACTTAATTCATTCAAGTTATAGAGAGAGAAAAGTATAGAGAGAATAAGAGAGAAAGAAGAAGAGTATTTTGTTACTACACCGTCCGCAGATTCAATCTCCTACCAAATGTAAGGGGTGTTATTCTTTCTTATTCATGAAGAGAACTGTTGTTATTCCATTCGCTTATTATTCATTGGAATAACTTTGTATAAGTGGTTTACCCTATACTTGGTGACATTCTTCTATTATTACATTGGAACATCCTGTCTGTGTGTTTTACACGGACTGGTTCCGTTTTTATCATTCTCATTGGAACATCCGTCTCGTGTGTTTTACAGGACCGGTTCCGCTTTTTATTATTCGTTGAACATCCTCGCTCGTGTGTTTACACCGGACCGGTTCCGCCTTTTTTATTATCTCGTTGGAATATCCTATATCGTGTGTTTTACACCGGATCCGGGTTCCATCTTTATTATTCATGTTGAACATCCCGCTTTGTGTGAATTTCACCCGACTTCGGGTTCCGTTATTTATTATTCATTGGAATAACCCGTCTGCAAGGTCTTCATCGCATGCATGGTGATTTCTTTTGTTATTCCATTCTTTATTATACCCAATAAGTTAAAACTTTGACTTCTATATTCCATGAAATTAGTAGAATATCCTTGATATTTCATGCGTTTCATCCAAAGATCTTTTCATGGAAATATTCTCTTCGATCATTCTTGAATTTTACTCTACAAAAACAAAGATCATGTTGACAATTTGGACGTTAATAATTCTCGGATAAAATAATTCTTGAACTTGTTTTATTGAATTCTTATATCATTGTCATCATCCTCATGTTTATATTTTTTTGAAAGTCATCCGTGGCTCAGAAGTGCATAGATGGACTTGGTATGATTATGACCAGAGACTATTGGTGTAATCATGACCGTAATGTTACAAATGATGTGATAAAAATCCTCATTGGTAGTAGTGCATTGATGGACGATTGTTGGCATGATCATGACCATTAATGAATACACAAATATTCTTGGCCCGTAGTGCATGAATAATTGTGGTCGTGATACTAAAGAATAATATCCTGGCCGAAAAGTGGGGTGATTCGATGATGTGGAATATTTATTAAAGTCGAGTCTCAAATTTATAACAAATGATGAAAAACCTTTTAAAACCTAAAAGATAGTAGACATTATTTTTTACTTGACTCTTTTAATGGATTGCATATTCACCGCAGCTTAAACCGGTTGTTTATTGTATTTTATCGGTTTAACATTATCAAGACTATTGATAATTTATTATCGCATTATCTTAGTCATAATATTTCATCAGGCTAGTTGAGCTCACCCTTTCTTTCACCGTTTCTTCGTGAAATGATAATATAGCCGGGACGAGTGGGAAACGAAAGTGATGGTCCTCAAGATAAGATTAGTAGTCCTCACTATTCAGTAAAATAGTGTGATAATAATTGTAATGAGGACTTTTTGTTTGAGTTTGTATAATATCTAGTAGATTTATATTTGTATTTAAACTCACAGCTTTATGTCGATTGTACACTGATACGCTTATGTTAATAAGTTGTATTTAAATTTGCACCATGTAAGTGGCGACTCAAGATGGGTGATGTATACCTAATTTTGGGGCATCACGGTTGGTATCGAGCTTAGGATGTGATCCCCTGCTAAGATGTGAGAATAGTACTAGGAGGGAGAGACGGGAATACCTTCGCTAGTATGACCTACCTAAGTTTATGTGCTATTTTATTGGTTGGTCAGAAGATAAGGATAATTTGTTACATGTCAATTAACCTTTTGTTTTGTGGCAGTATCTGAAAATGACATCTGAGAATGTTGAGAATAGCAATGGAGCGCAGGCGCGATCGTTGATTCACCACATATCAATTCAAGATAATGTGCATCAGGAAGGCGACAATCCTCATGCAAACAACAACACTGACCAAATGACAAATGATCAAATGTTCAGAGGCTTTATGCAATTTATGCAACACAGCAAGCGAGAGCGACTCCTGTCCAAAACGTAGGTGGAAACACGAAAACTCTCGGGCGGTCACCGCTAAACAATTTAAGGAGCTGGGACCACCGGAGTTTAAGGGAGAGCCAAAACCACTTCTGGCGGAAGCATGGATAAAGCAGATTACCAAGATATTTGATGTCTTGGGATGCTCCGAGGAGCAAAAGGTTCCTTTCCGCCTTTTATGTTGTTGCGGAGAGGCGGACATTGGTGGGAATCCAGAAACGTACTCAACCAAATTGCATCAAGATATCTTGGGAGAAGTTCCAGGAGCTGTTCAACGACAAATACTTTCCTGAAAGTATTCGCCACATGAAGGAGGTGGAGTTTATCAAGTTGGAACAAAACAATATGACCGTGTCGCAATACGAGGCAAAATTTATGCGGAGTTATCACTTTGCGTCCCACACTGGTGGATAATGAAAGAGAATGGCGCGAATGTTTTTAAGAGGTTTGAAGCCGGAGATACGTCAACATCTTATTTCTCATAAACTGTGTTTGTATTCAGATGTTGTAAATAGGGCTCAGTTAGTGGAGCGCGATAATGAGTCAACGCAACTAAAAGAGAGAGAAATGCAAGCAAAATTATAATACCAGCGAGAATAGTCATCGAGGGTGACAACAAGCGTGGAGGGAATCAACAAGCCAGATATGGTAACCACTTCGGTGGTAATCAGGGCCAAAACAATAAGAATGGACATTTCAAGAAAAGGAGATTCAACAATGATGGAAAGACGTCAAAGCACCAGCACCCATTGTTAAGGAAGGAGAAAGACCACCTATCATATGCTTCAAATGCGGAGGAGAGGGACACATCAGTCAAAATTGCGCCATGTCGTCCAAAGCATGTTATAATTATGGAAGAGAAGGTCACTTAGCTCGATTTTATCGCCATCAAGACAAATTCAGCTAGGATGGAGGCACCAAAGGCCATCCCAGAAAATTCAAAACCCAGTAGTGCTGAGGAGAAAATTTGTTGTGACCTCCCAAAGAGCAAGGAATCGGAATGAGGTCATCACGGGTAAGCTTATCATAAACTCTAATGAAGTCTATACTTTATTTGATACCCGGTTCTACCCATTCTTTTATTTCTCCTACTTGCATACCATCGATTAAATTTGACTCAGGAGAAATTAGACTTTGACTTATCTGTGGAAACTCCGTTGGGAGAAACCTTCATTACATCCATTGCTTATAAGTCTTGTTTGGTTCAAATCGGTACCCTCACATTACCTTGGTCGATCTTATTTCATTAAAAATACTTGCATTTGACGTGATTCTGTGGATTGATTGGTTAACTACTTATCATGCAAAAATTGATTGTTTTCGTAAGGTTGTTAGCCTTCATATTCCTAATCAACCTATTATGCGAATTCAAACGACCAAACCATTAAAATCAATCACGGTCATCTCAAGCCATAAAGCTATTCGTTTATTGAAAAACGGATGTCAAGCTTTCTTAGCTCATGTCATGATTTAAATAAAAATACGCCGCTTTTAAACGATATTCCTATTGTTAATAAATTTCCGACGATTCCTCAAGAACTTCCCCGCCTACCCCCAGAGCGTGAAATTGAATTTTGTATCGACCTTGAACCCCAGACAAAACCTATATCCAAAGCCCCATATCGAATGGCTCCTATTGAACTTCGTGAGTTAAAGACCCAACCGCAGGAATTGTTAGACATTGGCTTTATTCGTCCTAGTACTTCTCCTTGGGGTGCTCTGCTCTATTCGTGAAGAAGAAAGATGGGAGTATGCGACTTTGTATTGATTATCTGGAGTTGAATCACGTCACCATCAAAAAATAGGTATCCATTGCCACGTATTGATGACCTGTTTGACCGATTTGCAAGGAGCCAAATTTTTTCAAAGATTGATCTTCGTTCCGGATACCACCAATTGAAGATTAGAACCCACGACATTCCCAAAAAGACGGCCGTAACTCGCAGACGGCATTATGAATTCCTAGTCATGTCCTTTGGATTGACTAATGCTCCCGCCGCCTTCATGGATATGATGAACCGAGTATTCAAGGAATATTTAGATCACTTTGTGGTCGTCTTTATTGATGACATCCTTATTTATTCCAAAAGCCGTGAAGATCATGAGCAACACTTGAGGTCGACACTCCAAAAGCTTCGTGAATATAAGCTTTATGCCAAGTTGAAGAAATGCGAGTTCGCTTGAAGAAGTA
Organism: Panax quinquefolius; assembly: GCA_020205615.1. Taxonomy (NCBI): domain Eukaryota; kingdom Viridiplantae; phylum Streptophyta; class Magnoliopsida; order Apiales; family Araliaceae; genus Panax; species Panax quinquefolius. The sequence goes on from CM035160.1 coordinate 53,175,192, forward strand.
GCATTCCTTGGGCACGTGGTATCAAGTCATGGAATATCTGTTGACCCAAAGAAAGATTGAAGCTATTCAAAGTCGGGAACAACCTAAATCAATGATCAAGCACGTAGCTTTCTCGGTTTAATTTGGTTATTATCGGAGATTCGTGGAAGGATTTTCTCGAATCGCTATTCCATCGACTTTCGGTGACTCGGAAAGATACAAAGTTCGGTTGGAGCGAAGAATGTGAGAAGAGTTTTCAAGAACTCAAGAGGAGACTTATTTCAAGACTGCTCGACAATACCATCCTGCTCGGAAGGATTTGTCATCTACAAAGTGATGCTTTGAGCAAAGGGTTGGGATGTGTTCTTATGCAACATGGAAAAGTTATAGTTTATGCCTCGCGACAACTCAAAGAATATGAGAGGAATTATCCTACTCATGATCTAGAGTCAGGCGTTGTTGTCTTTGCACTTAAAATGTGGAGGCATTACTTGTATGGGGAGAAAGTGGAGATCTTTACGGATCATAAAAGCCTCAAATATTTCTTCACTCAAAAGGAACTCAACATGCGACAACGACGTTGGCTTGAATCTGTTGAAAGATTATGATCATACCATCCAATACCATCCCGAAAAGCAAACGTGGTAGCCGACGATTGAGTAGGAAATCATATGCAAGTACAAGTGCGATATTGTCAACGTAAAGGCCCATTTTGTGTGACTTGCAAAGGATGGAGATAGAATTAAAGACTCTGGACGCATGTGATGACAAATGAGTATCTGAGTAGAACCGACTTTAATTGATAAAGTTAAAGTGCTCAAGCTATGACACGAGGCTGATGCGTATGAGGAAGAAAGTGCAAGAAGGTGCTATCTTGGGAAGCAAGAATCGATGAAGAAGGAATACTTGAAAGTCAACTCCGCACTTTGTGTTCCTAACGACCACGATTTAAAGTATAATATCATGATGGAGGCGCACAACACACCATTTGCAATCCATCTCGGGAGTACCAAAATGTATCATGATATTTCGTCATACATTTTGGTGGAGCAATAGAGAGAGATATATTTGTTTATCTCAAGGTGTCTAACTTGTCAACGAAAGTTAAAGCGGAGCATCAAGTACCAAAAGGTCCATTGCAACCACTTGAAATTCCGAGAATGGAAGTGGGAGCACATTACCATGGATTTCAACACGGCCTTCCTAAGGTTTCTCAAGGCATTGATGCGATTTGGGTCATTGTTGATAGATTGACCAAGTCCGCTCATTTTTACCGATACGAGAAACTTATACACTTGAACGTCTTGCTTTCGTATGTACATAAACGAGATTGTAAGATCGCATGGTATGCCGCAGTATCCATAGTTTCGATCGAGACCCAAGATTCACTTCACGATTTTGGGTTAGTTTTTGCAAAAAGCTATGGGCGCAGATTTCACGATTTAGTTTCTAAGATATCATCCTCGGGGACGGACGGACAATGGAGAGGACTATTCAAACTCTTGAAGATCTATTAAGACTCGTGTCCTTGATTTCAAGGGAGTTGGGACAAGTTCTTACCATTGGTGGAGTTTTCCTACAACAACAGCAGTTATCAAGCAAGTATTGGCATGGCTCCATTCAAGCATTGTATGGAAGAAAGTGTCGTTTCCAAAGATCTTTGGGATGAGGTGGGTGAAGCAACGTTGTTGGGACCGGAGTTGGTACGTATGACTACGGAAAAGATTCAAATGATCCGACAACGATAAAAACCTCACAAAATCGACAAAAAGAGTTATGCCGATCTTCATCGAAAGGACGTGGAATTCGATATAGGAGATCATGTGTTGTTAAGAGTTGCTCCATGGAAAGGAGTTACAAGATTTGGAAGGAGAGGAAAACTTAATCCTCGATTCATCGGTCCATTTTAATCCTCGATCGAGTAGGAGCGTGGCCTATAGACTCGCTTTTACCGCTAAATATGTCTCGTGTTCATAACGCTTTTCACATATCTATGTTACGTAAATATGTGAAAGACCCGAACCATATTATTGAGTTAGAACCGGATTTAAATAGCGAGAAGATTTGACGTATGAAGAGGTTCTGCTCAAATTTTGGATAAGAAAGAACATATTCTACGCCCAAGGTTATACCTCAAGTCAAAGTTTTATGGAGGAACCACGATGTTGAGGAAATGACTTGGGAGTTAGAATCAAATGAAATCAAGGTATCCTTACCTCTTCGACATACCAGTATCGTACCCTAATTTCGAGGGCTTAAATTTCATAAGAAGGGAGGTTGTAAGACCCCAAACTTTTATAAATAAAGATGAATTTTTCTATAAATATTATTTTTGAATATTATGGAATAAATTTGATATAATGTTATAGTTGTGGGTAATATTTATAAATTTTGCAAAGTATGCAAGTTGTTATAAAATATTCGTTTGTCTGGGAATATTCTTTTTGTTAGGGAATATTCGCATAAATGGCTCAATCATTGGTGGACCCCACAACATTATCATTCGGATTGAGAAAACGATAAAAATATTTTTATAAAATAACGGCGGAGGTGTTACCGTTAAAACCTGTTGAACTACCCGGTGGTAAAAGTACAATGAATATGCTGGGTTGGTTGCGTAGTAGCACTGCAGATTGATTATTGATGCTTACGTGAGAAGTCACTCACCTATGCTCAATTATTGCTACATGATAATTGCGTGATCATATCTCTTATATTATTGATTCAATTATTGTCACAAAGATCATCTCAGATAATATGTTATAGTATTAAATCAATAATTGAGACGACAAGTTATAAATGATTAATAATTATTGAAAGATTAAAATGTGTTATGATTTGTGGTAAGTTTGATTATTTTATGGGGGCTATATGTCATCATCTAAGAGTCTCTTCATCAATAGTAATTACCCTTGTGAATAGTATTTACCTTAAATCAATAGTAATTACCCTTGTGAATAGTATTTACCTTCACAATAGTATTTACCTTCGTTAATAGTAATTACCTTTACCAGACGTCGAACCACTTGTCGTTTCACATTACAAAAGCGCCGAACCACTTGTCGTTTTTCACATTACAAAGGCCAAACCAAATCGTCGCCAAGCCACTTGCCTTTTCACACACGGAAGTGCTAAGCTAGAAATCTTCTATAAATAGAGGCCTAGGGCTTCATTATTTTCACTTAATTCATTCAAGTTATAGAGAGAGAAAGTATAGAGAGAATAAGAGAGAAAGAAGAAGAGTATTTTGTTACTACTAATCGCTGCGCAGATTCAATCTCCTACCAAATGTAAGGGTGTTATTCTTTCTTATTCATGAAGAGAACTGTTGTTATTCCATTGCTTATTATTCGCGTTGGAATAACTTGTATAAGTGGTTTACCCTATACTTGGTGACATTCTTCTATTATTCATTTGGAACATCACATCTGTGTGTTTTACAGGACTGGTTCCGCTCTTTATCATTCTGTTGGAACATCCACATGCATGTGTTTTACACCGGACCGGTTAAAATCTTTATTATTCTGTTGGAACATCCCTGCTCATGTGTTTTTACAGGACTGGTTAAAATCTTTATTATTCTGTTGGAATATCCTATCGTGTGTTTTACACCGGATCCTGGTTCCATCTTTATTATTCATTTGGAACATCCCTTGTGAATTTCACCGACTGGTTCCGTTATTTATTATTCATTGGAATAACACATGCATATGATTCTATCGCATGCATGGTGATTTCTTTTGTTATTCCATTCTTTATTATACCCAAATTGGTTAAAACTTTGACTTCTATATTCCATGAAATTAGTAGAATATCCTTGATATTTGCGTTTCATCCAAAGATCTTTTCATGGAAATATTCTTCCGATCATTCTTGAATTTTACTCTACAAAACAAAGATCATGTTGACAATTTGGACGTTAATAATTCCGGATAAAATAATTCTTGAACTTGTTTTATTGAATTCTTATATCATTGTCATCATCCTCATGTTTATATTTTTTGAAAGTCATCGTGGGCCTGTAGTGCATAGATGGACTTGGTATGATTATGACCGAGAGACTATTCTAAGTGTAATCATGACCGTAATGTTACAAATGATGTGATAAAAATCCTCGATGGTCAGTAGTGCATTGATGGGCCGATTGTTGGCATGATCATGACCATTAATGAATACACAAATATTCTTGGCCAGTAGTGCATGAATAATTGTGGTCGTGATACTAAAGAATATCCTCGTCAGTAGTGCGGGGTGATTCGATGATGTGGAATATTTATTAAAGCCGAGTCTCGGCTATAATAAATGATGAAAAACCTTTTAAAACCTAAAAGATAGTAGATTATTATTTTTTACTTGACTCTTTTAATGGATCAGATATTCACCGCAGATTAAACTGGTTGTCTATTGTATTTTATCGTTTAACATTATTGAAGACTATTGATAATTTATTCGCATTATCTTAGTCATAATATTTCTTCTTGGGCTAGTTGAGCTCACCCTTTCTTTTCACCGTTCTCTTGAGAAATGATAATATATTTGGGACGAGCCTGGGAAACGAGTGATGGTCCCGAAGATAGCATTAGTAGTCCTCACTATTCGTAAAATAGTGTGATAATAATCGTAATGAGGACTTTTTGTTTGAGTTTGTATAATATCTAGTAGATTTATATTTGTATTTAAACTCACGGTTTATGTCGTATTGTACCTACGCAGTTATGTTAATAAGTTGTATTTAAATTACGCACCATGTAAGTGGCGACTCAAGATGGGTGATGTATACCTAATTTTGGGGGCATCACAATGTATACCTATTTTGGGGGCGTCGGGTTTGGTCACCTAAATTGCTTGGCGCCAAGAAGGAGAAATTCTTATTGAAAGCCCTCTTTTCGGGAACTACCGATCATCATAATTGTGATTTCGTAATATTATTTGTGAATAATTAATTATTGATTTATATGATAAGGAAATATTTATTTGATGTGGATATAAATGATGGATTTATTTATGTGGTTATAAATGAAGGAATTAATGTTGAGGTATTTTATCAGTATTTTTGTCGGAATGAAGGTATTAAAAATTAAACCAGTGTTTTTGAGATATATTGCGGGGGTTATAATTTTTAATCCGACCGTTGGATCGTGGTAATTTTTGGGTATGTTATACATATATAAGTTGAGTATATGTCCATAAATTTTGAACCGTTAAAAATGAACGTATGTTATAAATTTTAAGAGGTGACTGGTTCAGAAACTGTTGAAGTATCCGAATTTATCATTTTGGTGAAAAATTCTAGAATAAGTGAACCCCACTTGTGGTTGGTGAAGAAATGCGCTGAATTTTATTTCAAATGTGGTGGGTGGGAATAGTAGCAGGTAAAGCCATCAGGTTGCAGGTCAAGTCTGCTAAAATTTTCCTATAAATAGAGGGCTAAGTTAAAATTGAAAATCACACCAGAAACATAAGCTTTCTCTTTTTCTCTCTCTAGATTATTGAGTGTATTTTGTGATTATTTAGATACTTGGTGAGTTGATATTCATTAGTGCAAGTTTCCTTCAGCGTCATATCCGATATCCAGTCAGAAGTGCTGCTCTTTTGAGGTAAAGACATGTGATGAAAATTATATTCGTCCTGGGTACGAAGAGGAATTTAGAATCACAATTATGATTACGAGATATTCATATGATTGTGGAAAGGGCTGTTGATTGATGTTCTGAGGATAAAACATTGTTGGTGGACTTTTAACATGGAGAAGATAATAGATTGTATTGTCTATTTGACTCTTCTAATGGATTGCTTGTTTCGCCGTAACTATGGTTGAAATTTTTATCATCTACCATATGTTCTAAATCTCTGATTTGTTATTGATGAAGGCTATTGATAATTTAATTATCTTTAGTCATGATATTCTTTACTGAGCTAGTTGTGCTCACCCTTTTGCTTCACAATTCCTTTCAGGTAATAAAAGTGTAGCTGGGTCGAGCGGGGGTAACAAGGGAATAGAACGGTGGTCTCTAGCTGTGGAGTTCTCCCTAAACAGTATAGACAAGTGTGTTGTATACATCTTTTAGTAGTTATATTTGGTGAATCATATAGGGAGAGGCGAATCCAACGTTGGAAGGGTGTTTTGCCACTATCATACAAGATGTCTAATGACATACAATCTCGTGTCATCATAAGACAGGGTTGTGCTCATCCACTTGCTGAGTATATTTACGATCACTACCTATATAATCTTGGTGTTTGTTTGAAGTATAATTCTCAATTTGAGACAGTGGAGATAATGATAAATCAAGAGAAGACTCACCATTGGGAAGAATATGATAGTAATCTTCTCATTTTTCTTTGGGGTCTATTAGGGTCACCAAGGATAATTTCGTGGCCATATGATATCTATCATAACCTAGAAGCATGGCCTCCCATGTACGAAGGTTTCCTTGAGCACTTCCCAAAGATTTTAGTTTCTAAAATAGTTTTTGACTATACCTTTGTGTAAGGTGTCATTGTGAGGTGCTGTCCACGGTTGGGACATGTGTCACATTTGGTATATATTTGTATCCAAACTCATAGTATATGTGTTTTTGTATTTTGCACGACAATTGTTGTAATAAAGTTGTAGTTATTTTCTGTACCATGTATTTGGCGACTCAGAATGGGTTGGATAGAATGGACCTATTTTGGGGTCATCACAGTTGGTATCAGAGCTATAAGTAAAGAGCCCCGAGCCTCTCGCTGGTGACTTCCTATTGATGGGGGATGCACCAAAGCCAGACTCTCCGTAGGGGACGCCGTTCTGCGATGGAAAACTGATAGGTACCAATGTGAGGTGCTGTCCACTGATGGGACATTTGTCACAGTTGGTATCAGAGCTATAACTAAAGAGCCCTGAGCCTCTCGCTAGTGACTTCCTGTTGATGGGGGATGCACCGAAGCCAGACTCTCCGTAGGGGACGCCTGATTTCTTGGTGTGGCGACCGATAGTACCAATGTGAGGTGTTGTCCAATCGTGCCGACATTAAATCACGGTTAAGTATCGAGCTTAGGGATATGATCTCTGGCGGAGATCGGAGAATAGAACTAGGAGGGGAGAGATGAGTAAATCCTTCGCTAGTGTGTCCTACCTAAGCTTATTTGTTGGTCAGTCATAATATCGGGATATTATGTGATATGTTAATTTGTTCAATTAACCCTTGTTTTGAAGTTGTATTCTAGAATGATATCTGAAATACAGGAGATGAGCAATGGAGAAATCATAATGACAGGGAAGATGGAATCTGAAATGAAAACAAGGTATTCTCAACTCTTTGCAATACCAGGTACGTAAATTTCGGGGACGAAATTTCATTAGGAGGGGAGATTGTAAGACCCCAAATTTTATGAAATAAAAGTATTCAATTTTCCTATTTAGTAAATGGTTAAATTGATAAAAGGTTAAAGTTAAGGGTGATATATGAATTTTTTCAAAATACGCAAATGGTTATAAAATATTCATTTTTGTGGGGAATATTCGTTTGGTCGTGGAATATTCTTTACGTGGGGAATATTAAATGCACGGTAGCGATCATTCATGGGGCCCATAACGGATAAGCGTCGGATAAAGATAACGACAAATTTGAGTTTTTATAAATACTTGGCGTAATCGTTACTGCAATTAACATTGTTGGAATACCCGATGGGTAAAGTAAAGTAATCTGGCGTTGTCAAGACAAGAAATACACGATTTTGCACAAAGATTTTTGAATTATTGATTCTTACGTGAAAAGGCACTAATCAATAATTGTTACAGTAATTACTGTTCAATATTTTATTTTATTGATTTAATAATTGCTACGTTGATATTTTATATTATTGTTGTTTCAATAATTATCACTACACAGTATCTCCATTATCAGATCAATAATTCATATTATTTGAATAATATTATTAGATAGCATTATTGGCAATGTCTAGAAAGTTCTATCAAGGAGAGGTTTGGTCACCTAATTGCTGCGCCATAAAGAGAAATTCTTATTGGAAAGCCCCCTCTTTCTTGGGAGCTACCGATCATTATAATTGAGATTCTGTAATATTATTTGTGAATAATTAATTATTGATTTATATGATAAGGAAATATTTATTTGATGTGGATATAAATGATGGATTTATTTATGTGTTTATAAATGAAGGAATTAATGTTGAGGTATTTTATCAGTATTTTTGTCGGAATGAAGGTATTAAAAATTAAACCAGTGTTTTTGAGATATATTGCGGGGGTTATAATTTTTAATCTGACCGTTGGATCGTGGTAATTTTTGGGTATGTTATACATATATAAGTTGAGTATATGTCCACAAATTTTGAACCGTTAAAAATGAACGTATGATTTGTTATGAATTTTAAGAGGTGACTAGTTCAGAAACTGTTGAAGTATCTGAATTTATCATTTTGGTGGAAAATTCTAGAATATGTGGACCCCACTTGTGGTTGGTGAAGAAATGTGCTGAATTTTATTTCAAATGTGGTGGGTGGGAATAGTAGCAGGTAAAGCCATCAGGTTGCAGGTCAAGTCTGCTAAAATTTTCCTATAAATAGAGGGCTAATTTAGAATTTAAAATCACAACAGAAACATAAGCTTTCTCTCTTTCTCTCTCTAGATTATTGAGTGTATTTTGTGAGTATTTAGATACTTGGTGAGTTGATATTCATCAGTGCAAGTTTCCTTCAGCGTCATATCCGATATCCAGTCAGAAGTGCTGCTCTTTTGAGGTAAAGACATGTGATGAAAATTATATTAGATTCGCCAGGTGCGAAGAGGAATTTAGAATCACAATTATGATTACTGAGATATTCATATGATTGTGGAAAGGAGGCTGTTGATTGATGTTACTGAGGATAAAACATTGTTGGTGGATTTTTAACATGGAGAAGATAATGTACGTATTGTCTATTTGACTCTTCTAATGGATTGCTTCGTTTATTTGCAACTATGGTTGAAATTTTTATCATCTACCATATGTTCTAAATCTCGATTTGTTATTTATGAAGGCTATTGATAATTTAATTATTTTTAGTCATTGATATTCTTATCGAAGCTAGTTGTGCTCACCCTTTTGCTTCACAATTCCTTTTAGGTAATAAAAGTGTAATTTGGGTCGGAGCGGGGGTAACAAGGAATAGAACGGTGGTCTCTAGCTGTGGAGTTCTCCCTAAAAAGTATAGACAAGTATGTTGTATACATATTTTAGTTGTTATATTTGGTGAATCATATAGGGAGAGGCGAATCCAACGTTGGAAGGGTGTTTTGCCACTATCATACAAGATGTCTAATGACATACAATCTCGTGTCATCATAAGACAGGGTTGTGCTCATCCACTTGCTGAGTATATTTACGAGCACTACCTATATAATCTTGGTGTTTGTTTGAAGTATAATTCTCAATTTGAGACAGTGGAGATAATGATAAATCAAGAGAAGACTCACCATTGGGAAGAATATGATAGTAATCTTCTCGTTTTTCTTTGGGGTCTATTGGGTCAGCCAAGGATAATTCTGTGGCCATATGATATCTATCATAACCTAGAAGCATGGCCTCCTATGTACGAAGGTTTCCTTGAGCACTTCCCAAAGATTTTAGTTTCTAAAATAGTTTTTGACTATACCTTTATGTAAGGTGTCACTGTGAGGTGTTGTCCACGGTTGGGACATGTGTCACATTTGGTATATATTTGTATCCTAACTCACAGTATATGTGTTATTGTATTTTGCGCGACAATTGTTGTAATAAAGTTGTAGTTATTTTCTGTACCATGTATTTGGCGACTCAGAATGGGTTGGATAGAATGGACCTATTTTGGGGTCATCACATTTGGTGTCAGAGCTATAAGTAAAGAGCCCCGAGCCTCTCACTGGTGACTTCCTGCTGATGGGGGATGCACCAAAGCCAGACTCTCCGTAGGGGACACCGTTCTGCGGTGGCAAACTGATAGGTACCAATGTGAGATGCTGTCCACTGATGGGACATTTGTCACAGTTGGTATCAGAGATATAAGTAAAGAGCCTTGAGCCTCTCGCTGGTGACTTCCTGTTGATGGGGGATGCACCGAAGCCAGACTCTCCGTAGGGGACGCCGTTTTGCGGTGGCAAACTGATAGGTACCAATGTGAGGTGCTGTCCACTTACAGGACATTCGTCACAGTTGGTATCAGAGCTTAGGGATATGATCTCTGGCGGATATCGGAGAATAGAACTAGGAGGGGAGAGATGAGTAAATCCTTCGCTAGTGTGTCCTACCTAAACTTATTTGTTTGTCAGTCATCATATCGGGATATTATGTGATATGTTAATTTGTTCAATTAACCCTTGTTTTGAAGTTGTATTCTAGAATGATATCTGAAATACAGGAGATGAGCAATGGAGAAATCATGATGACAGAGAAGTTGGAATCTGAAATGAAAACAAGGTATTCTCAACTCTTTGCAATATCGAGTACGTAAATTTCGGGGACGAAATTTCATTAGGAGGGGAGATTGTAAGACCCCGAATTTTATGAAATAAAAGTATTCAATTTTCCTATTTAGTAAATGGTTAAATTGATAAAAGGTTAAAGTTAAGGGTGATATATGAATTTTTTCAAAATACGCAAATGGTTATAAAATATTCATTTTTGTTGGGGAATATTCGTTTGGTCGTGGAATATTCTTTCTATCGGGGAATATTAAATGCATTGGCCATGATCATTTGTGGACCCATAACGGATAGCTCGTCGGATGAAGATAACGACAAATTTGAGTTTTTATAAATAACTACAGTAATCGTTACAGAATTAACATTGTTGGAATACCCGGTGGGTAAAGTAAAAGTAATGCAGCGTTGTTGCATTGCGATATTTTTGAATTATTGATTCTTACGTGAAAAGGCACTAATCAATAATTGTTACAGTAATTACTGTTCAATATTTTATTTTATTGATTCAATAATTGCTACGTTGATATTTTATATTATTGTTGTTTCAATAATTATCACTACACGAAGATCTCCATTATCGGATCAATAATTCATATTATTTGAATAATATTATTAGATAGCATTATTGGCAATGTCTAGAAAGTTACATCAAGGAGAGGTTTGGTCACCTAATTGTGCTTGAAGAAGGAGAAATTCTTATTGGAAAGCCCCTCTTTCTCGGGGGAACTACCGATTGTCATAATTGTGATTCGTAATATTATTTGTGAATAATTAATTATTGATTTATATGATAAGGAAATATTTATTTGATGTGGATATAAATGATGGATTTATTTATGTGTTTATAAATGAAGGAATTAATGTTGAGGTATTTTATCGGTATTTTTGTCGGAATGAAGGTATTAAAATTAAACCGGTGTTTTTGAGATATATCATGGGGTTATAATTTTTAATCAACTGATTGGATCGTGGTAATTTTTGGGTATGTTATACATATATAAGTTTAGTATATGTCCACAAATTTTGAAGCAATTAAAATGAACATTATGATTTGTTATGAATTTTAAGAGGTGGTGGTTCGTAAAGCTGTTGAAGTATCCGAATTTATCATTTTGGTGGAAAATTCTAGAATAAGTGGACCCCACTTGTGGTTGGTAAAGAAATGTGCTGAATTTTATTTTAAATGTGGAGGGTGGGAATAGTAGCAGGTAAAGCCATCAGGTTGCAGGTCAAGTCTGCTAAAATTTTCCTATAAATAGAGGGCTAAGTTAGAATTGAAAATCACACCAGAAACATAAGCTTTCTCTCTTTCTCTCTCTAGACATACAACCTCGTGTCATCACAAGACAGGGTTGTGCTCCTCCACTTGCTGAGTATATTTACGAGCACTGCCTATATAATCTTGGTGTTTGTTTGAAGTATAATTCTCAATTTGAGACAGTGGAGATAATGATAAACCAAGAGAAGACTCACCAATGGGAAGAATATGATAGTAATCTTCTCGTTTTTCTTTGGGGTCTATTGGGTTAGCCAAGGATAATTCTGTGGCCATATGATATCTATCATAACCTAGAAGCATGGCCTCCCATGTACGAAGGTTTCCTTAAGCACTTCCCAAAGATTTTAGTTTCTAAAACAGTTTTTGACTATACCTTTATGTAAGGTGTCCTTTGTGAGGTCTTGTCCACGGTTGGGACATGTGTCACATTTGGTATATATTTGTATCCAAACTCACAGTATATGTGTTGTTGTATTTTGCACGACAATTATTGTAATAAAGTTGTAGTTATTTTCTGTACCATGTATTTGGCGACTCAGAATGGGTTGGATAGAATGGACTTATTTTGGGGTCATCACAGTAAGACTGCATGGTATGCCGGTATCCATAGTTTCTGATCGAGACCCAAGATTCACTTCACGATTTTGGGTTAGTTTGCAAAAAGCTATGGGCACAGACTTACGATTTAGCTCGACATATCATCCTCGATCCGAGCAGACATGGAGAGGACTATTCAAACTCTTGAAGATCTATTAAGACTCTGTGTCCTTGATTTCAAGGAAGTTGGGATAAGTTCTTACCATTGGTGGAGTTTTCCTACAACAACAGTTATCAAACAAGTATTGGCATGGCTCCATTCGAAGCGTTGTATAGAAGAAAGTGTCGTTCTCCAGTATGCTAGGATGAGGTGGGTGAAGCAACGTTTTTGGGTCCGGAGTTGGTACGTATGACTACGAAAAAGATTCAAACGATCCTACAACGTATAAAAACCTCACAAGATCGACAAAAAGAGTTATGCTGATCTTCATCGAAAGGACGTGGAATTCGATATAGGAGATCATGTGTTGTTGCGTGTTGCTCTATAGAAAGGAGTTACGAGATTTGGAAAGAGAGGAAAGCTCAATCCTCAATTCATTGGCCCATTTTGAATCCTCGATCGAGTAGAAAATGTGGCATATAGACTCGTCTTACCGCCAAGTATGTCTTGTGTTCATAACGTTTGTAATGACCGAGAAATTCAGATCTTATTGTAAAATGATTTTATTAAATTAAATAATAATAAAATTCTATTATATGTGTTATCAAGATGGTTGTTATTGTATGACCTATTGATGTTAGAATGTCGTAGTATTTGAGCTACGTGAATGAATTAAAGTGTTTGAGCTCGATTCATCGGCCCATTTTTAATCCTAGATCGAGTAAGAACTGTGGCCTATAGACTCGTTTTACCGCCAAGTATGTCTCGTGTTCATAACGTTTTTCACATATCCATGTTACGTAAATATGTGAAAGATCCGAACCATATTGTTGAGTTAGAACCGGACAAAATAGCGGAAGATTTGACGTATGAAGAGGTTCCTGTTCAAATCTTGGATAAGAAGGAACATATTCTACGCTCCAAAGTTATACCTCAAGTCAAAGTTTTGTGGAGAAACCACGATGCTGAGGAAATGACTTAGGAGTTAGAATCTGAAATGAAATCAAGGTATCCTTACCTCTTCGACATACCAGGTACGTACCCTAATTTCGAGGGCGAAATTTCATAAGAACGGGAGGTTGTAAGACCCCAACTTTTATAAATAAAGATGAATTTTCTATAAATATTATTTTTGAATATTATGGAGTAAATTTGATATAATGTTATAGTTGTGGGTAATATTTATAAATTTTGCAAAGTAAGTAAGTTGTTATAAAATATTTGTTTGGTCGGGGAATATTCTTTTTGTCGGGGAATATTCGTACGACGTCACAATCATTGGTGGACCCCACAACAGAATTATTGTTGGATTGAGAAAACGACAAAAATACTTTATGAAAATAACGACGGAGGTGTTACCGTGAAAACTGTTGAACTACCCGGTATTAAAAGTACGATGTCTGGCGTGGTTGCATAGTAGCACTGCAGATTGATTATTGATGCTTACGTGAGAAGTCACTCATTTATACTCAATTATTGCTGAGAATTCACGATCATATCTCTTATATTATTAATTCAATTATTGTCAAAGATTATCTCAGATAATATGTTATATTATTAAATCAATAATTGAGACGACAAGTTATAAATGATTAATAATTGTTGAAAGATTAAATATGTGTTGATTAAAAATAAAATGATTTGTGGTAATATTTATCCAATCCTTGATGTATATAAAGAGTCTATTATGAGGCGTTTGTGGTAAGTTTGGTTATTTTATGGGGGGCCCATATGTCATCATCTAAGTCTCTAAATAATAGTAATTACCTTTCGTCAATAGTAATTACCTTCATCAATAGTAATTACCTTCGTCAATAGTAACTACCTTTACCAGACATCAAACCACTTGTCGTTTCATATTACAGGCCTCAAACCAATTGTCGTTTCATATTACAGGCGTCGAACCAATTGTCGTTTCACATTACAGGCGTCAAACCACTTGGTGTTTCACATTACAGGCGTTAAACCACTTTTTTTTCACATCACCAGTCGTCAAGCCACGTGCCTTTTCACATTTCAAGTGCTAAGCTAGAAATCTTCTATAAATAGAGGCCTAGTGCTTCATTAATTTTCACGAATTCATTCAAGCTATAGAGAGAGAAAGTATAGAGAGAATAAGAGAGAAAGAAGAAGAGTATTACATTACTACACTTCTTTGCGAGATTCAATCTACTACTAATGTAAGGGGTGTTATTCTTTCTTATTCATGAAGAGAGCTGTTGTTATTCCATTGCTTATTATTACATTGGAATAACTTTGTATCTGTGATTTACCCTATACTTGGTGACATTCTTCTATTATTCTGTTGGAACATCACATGCGTGTGTTTTACACGGACACTGGTTAAAATCTTTATTATTATTCTACATTGGAACATCACATGCATGTGTTTTACAGGACTGGTTAAAATCTTTATCATTATTTCATTGGAACATCCATTCGATTGCAAATTTTGCCCGACCTTGTTCCGTTATTATTATTCTGTTAGAATAACCGTCATGCAAAGTACCGCATGCATGGTGATTTCTTTTGTTATTCCATTCTTTATTATACTCGGTTGGTTAAAGTTTTGACTTTATACTCCATGAAATTAGTAGAATATCCTTGATATTTGTGCTTCATCCAAAGATCTTTTCATGGAAATATTCTTACGATCATTCTTGAATTTTACTCTACAAAGCAAAGATCATGTTGACAATTTGGACATTATTAGTTCCTGGATAAATTAATTCTTAAACTTGTTTTATTGAATTCTTATATCATTGTCATCATCCTAATGTTTATATTATGTTGAAAGTCATCTGTGGCCTGTAGTGCATAGATGGACTTGGTATGATTATGATCAGGGATTATTCTGTGTAATTATGACCGTAATGTAATAAATGATGTGCTAAATGTTATCATTGGCCCGTAGTGCATTGATGGACAGTTGTTGGCATGATCATGACCATTAATGAATACATAAATATTCTTGGCTTGTAGAGCATGGAAAATTATGGTCGTGATACTAAAGAATATCCTTGGTCGTAGTGCAGGGGTGATTCGATGATGTGGATTATTTATTAAGCTGAGTCTCAACGATAAAAGTCATGAAAAACCTTTTAAATCATAGAAGATAGTAGATTTTATTCTCTACTTGACTCATTTAATGGATTTCTTGTTCCGCTGCAGTTAAACTTGATGTTGTTATATTTTATCGTTTTTAACACTTGTTGAAGGCTAACGATAATTTATTCTCGCATTATCTTAGTCATAATATTTCATTGGGCTAGTTGAGCTCACCCTTTCTTTCACTTTATTCTCTTCTCGTGAAATGAGAACATAAAGAGGACTAATGGAAGCGGAGTGACGGTCCAAAGGATAAGATTAGCGCATCCTCACTATTCTGTGAAATAGTGTGTTAATAATTGTAATGAGGACTCCTTTTGAGTTTGTATAACCTCTAGTAGACAATAATTGTATTCAAACTCACAGTTATATTTTGTCGTATTGTACACGATAGTTGTATTAGTAAGTTGTATTTGAATTTTGTACCATGTATCTGACGACCCAAGATGGGTGATGTATACCTAATTTTGGGGGCGTCACAAATAAAGTGGAGTTTATATTAAATAATTAAGTTAAAATGTAACTAATGAATGTCGTGAATACATATGGTATGTGTGTAGGATTTGTGGTGAACGGAAGTAGTAATCGTTTAGCCTACGCATGAGGCAAGTTTCTCAACCCTACTTGTCATTATTGTTCAAGTTATTAGTTATCTCGAGTAAATTATCGTTACTATTATTCAAGTTCAATTGTTATATTAAAGATTTATTATCTTTTCAAAGCATGATTCAGTTATACAATAATTGTTCTATTGTATACTTCTTGAGATTATTATTTAAATCGAATATCATTATTGTTGAACCTTATTAGACTAGTGAACTTTATTGATTCAACTAGTCCTTAGTTGATGAACGTTCTAAATTTGAGAACCCTTATTGAATTATTCAAACCAAACTTCCTTTAGTGCGGACTTGAATGTCAAATCGAGATGAACAACCCTGCAAAGGATTTACTTATCGTTAAGCGTTAAGATATTGTGCACGAAGATGGTACTAAGGGTGATCCCCTAAGGCACGAGAAGAAAGGTCCATAGTCTTATAATTGTTAAAGGTTTTAAGTATAACCCTTAATAACCTAGGGACATAGTTTAAGGTCTTATGACCCTCGTAATTCTTTTTGATTCTTGTTATTCATTCTTGATTCAAAAGTTGAGCTTTCATTCGAGATATTTTTGATTTACTCGCATGTTATTATCTTTGTTATTTCATTATTATACTTGTGGGCAATAGTGCTCACTCTTGCTTATTAATAACATTGCGATTAAGAATGAAAGAACCAAGCGAACCTTCCACTAGTAAAGGCAAGGCAAAGTTAGCAAGTGATGAAGACTTGTTGTTTATTTGATGATGTATTTTGTTTAAGACTTGATTTAATAATGTTGTTAAGACTTATTTGTTTATGATTAAAATATGAGATGTTTAAGGTTAGTTTAACCTGGGATTGTATTATTATTATTCAGATGTTGTAACCCTTAAGGGGAAGATTTTTATTCTATCTATTGTATGGCTTGCATTTATTATGGGTAGATAGATAGATGATATTTGTTAAGTGAACAACAAATCCCGTGGAATTAAAGTACCCGAATTTGGGGGTGTCATAGTTCCTTATTTCAGCTCCAGAAATTGTACTTCCAACTGATTCCGAGAACTCGCTGGAAAGTACATTTCGAAAAACATCTCCTTAAATATATCCCAGGTTATCACTCCTTGTCCCCCACGAACCTTATTTGCTTGCCACCAGTAACTAGCTTTGGACTTCAGCATGAACGTCGCAAATGCAATCTTCTGATCTTCGTTAACTCTAGCAACATCAAACACTTTCTCCATTTCCATGATCCAGGTTTGGGCTTCCACTGGATTCATAGACCCTTGAATCTTTGGTTGTCCAACCGCTTTGAATTCCTTGAAGGTCGTAACTTGAGCTTGCGGTTGATTCGCAAGTGCTCCCATCAATAAAGTCACCAACTGTTGAACTAGGTTAGCATTGGCCTCGTTGTTATTGTTAGTAGACCCCTCAGGAGGTGGTTCTTGATGTGGTTGTCTTCTTCTAGGAGGCATTTTCTGTTAAAATATATGCTTATTAGTTCATTTATTCAATTCCTTGAATATTTTAAATTTTAACTTTAAACATTCTAAGATTAAAGCTATAACACATAACATTTCAAATAAATTTGATATTTTACTCATTCATAATGCTTTAAAACATATAAAAGATAGCATATCTGCTATTAACATCCATTTTCCTGAACTAAACAAGTTTCAGGATTACATACTCATACTACCCATTTATTCATCTAAAAATAAGGATTTAAAACTTTATTTATTCACATAAACAACCATATATTATTATCACTCTTATTTTCTATCTATGCATATTAAGACATCGAGAGGCTTCCTTGCGTTCTTCCTTCATAATACGATACGCCTTCCTACGATCCATCACGAACCACGACGAGTCTTCAAATTAAGGCGGGTAATAAAAAACTCAATCCTGGGCCCTATCAATCGCAGAATTAAAGGCATGATCCATTTTGTTCATTTTGGCCTTCTTCACTTGGACTTTAGCCTCAGCACGGTCTGCACGTTGAGTCGCCTTCATCCAAGCGTCCTCTGCTCTTGCACGTTTAGCTGATTCCTCTTTGAAGTTATCTTTTAATTTCTCCATGTCAGTCTTCATCTTCTCATTCACTGCCAACAGATCTTTATGTTGACCCTTAGTATGAACTAGGTCCCACTTTGTGTTTCCATGTTTTGAGTCAAGTTCCTAAATCTCTTTATCCTTCTGCTACATCGTAGCGTGATGCATCTCAACCAACTCCTTCAGTTCTTCAACATTATCCTGTAACTCTATGTTACGGTCGTACAAAGAATCATACATCTCAGCCGATATAGAGTTTGGTGGAAACTCCACAGGATTCTCTTCCTCATCATCCTCCTATATCTCCTCAGAACTATCCTCCTCGGGATCGGTCACAGGCTCATCCTCCTGAATCAACTGTTCCCGTACAACGTGAATATCCCAGGGTTCGTCATCTCTAGGTATCTGAGGTATCACCTCCCTAGCTGGACTGGATCCTACTACGTTAGACATCCTAACAACAAAATATTTTAAGTTTTACTTCAAATTATCGATACTCGCGAGCACATAAGTTATTAATACATAGCACATAATGTCTTTTATTGTTTAGCTTCAATGGATGCCTTAATCCATTCCTTAAAACCCGATAAGAGTTAAACACCATTATGTTTTCTGACTCCTTAAAGGCTACTTCCTAAGGTTTCCCCCACCTAAGGTTCATATCCTAGGGCTTTGATACCAACCTGTGACACCCCCAAATCCAGATACTTCATTCCCATAGGATTTGGTGCTCACTATCAAAATAATTACATCTAACTACCCATAATAAAGGATAAAAACATTAATTAATTTAAACAATAATCCTCCCCATTATAGGGTTACATCATCTCATAAACAATCCCAGGTAATCTAACCTTAATTTATTACATAAGTTTACGGAAAACATCATAAAAGAGAACAAGTCTTATAACATAATGCATTTAAACAAATTCTAATAATTCTTCAACACTTGGACATCTTGCCCTTTCCTTTGCTAGTAGATGGCTCACCGACTCTTTCAACTTTAGCTGCAGTGTTAATTGCAAGAGTGAGCAAACAATTGCTCACTGATATAAAGAGTAGTAATAATAACAATATGAGAATGAACAACGAATGCTGAATAATAATGAACTTGTTCTACGAATTAAAAAAAATAAAAAATAAGTTCAAACTTTAATATATGAGGGTCTTAAGACCACAAACTATGTCCCCGGTGATAAGGTATTACTACCCCAACCTTAATAGTCATTTAGACTATATAGACCCTGCTTAACGTACTTAGGGGGATCAGCCCTTTGTACCATGTATTGTGCACAACCATCTAAACGTTACATGTACAAAATCCCCTATGTTAGGGTTGTTTGTCTCAGTTTGAATTTAGAATTTCCACACTAAAGAAAGTTTAGCTCGAAACTAACTTATCAGTGGTTCTAGAATTTTAGAACACTATTCATAATAGACTAGTTCAATCAATAATAGTTTGTGTACTACTTGGAGGTTTAATATAATCAATATAGAATTGAACAAGTTTATCAAAGTCAAAGAATAAATAACAACAATGTATAATTGAATAACTATAATATACATGCAAAGTGCTATATCCAAAAGAGTTAGAACAATCCCATTTGAATCGATGTATTAGAACAATATATGCTTTGAATAATAATATCAAGATTTAGAAAAGTAAAACTCGCTCGAGGTAACGAATTAGGTTACAAGAGTTTGTACAAACATATGCAAGATAGATTATGTTTGCTCAATTTCAACATAAAAATTAGGAACTTATACAACGAGAATTTAGGAATAGAAAACTTGCATAAGTATAACATAACAATGATAAGTAAACCTTGTTGAATAATTAAGTAGCATAGGTTAGGGATACTTGCTCAATAAAATATTAGGATAAGAAACTTGCCTTGTATGTAAGCTACACAAGTATAACAATGTTCTCCAATTACCCTACACATATCATTAGAATCGCAATAACAATTAGTTGTGTTAATATTAGCTTTATGGGCTTAACCCATCATTTAGGTCATAACCTTACTTAACATCTAATCATGTTGATTAACACCTTTAACGAATCTAAACTTACATTATAAACTAACATAAACCTCATCATTTACCTCTAACTTTCATAACATCACTTTTTGATTCATTACAAAACTTAATTAACAAACACTTACAAATCTTCACACTTTGTATTATAACACATTACAATCTGTTATTGTAGTCTATGATATGTCTTAACATTATTAACATGCTTGCTAAACTAGATTAAGTCCATTAATCATGACCTATAAATAGGCAAATCCCACCGCTTAGGCTCGAGGCACATGGCCTTGGCAATTTATTCTTCTGATTTATAGAAGGCCTATGACACCCATTCTGTCAAGATTTACTCGCTATGGTAATGTGCAAGCAACATTGCCACGCATTTGACAGAAACTCAAAGAACAGCTCCGCTACACAGTTGACACCCAATTCAACCCAAAACCACAGAAATTCACAACCCAAAACATCTAAAACTCTGTAATAACATAGTTAAGCATGCTATACACCATTTTAACCACATAAACATCACATATACACAAATTTGAAGAATCAAAACCACAATTTTCCAAATTTCTCCTATTTTTACACGTTTAGTGAAATCAATCTTAACATACTAACATAATCCAACATCAATTTTCAGATTATCATACATATTAAACATGAAATTTTGTACTTTCTTAAGCCATTTTCATAAACATACACTGTTATTTACTTTTCTCCGTACAAACCTAAATTTCATGTATTCTAATCATCAAATAGCACTCACATAAGTTGATTAACATATTATAAACCCTTCATACATGTATATATAACAATCTAACATAACTACTAATAGAAATTACAACAATAAAAGTTAAGATTAGAGTATGTTATACCTTGATTTAGCAACCCTTCTCACAAAATCACTGTGTTTACTTTCTTCTCCAAAACCTCTACAATTCTTTTCACCAAGCTCTCTCTAATCTCTGTGTTTCTCCCTTGTAGTTCTATTATCTATCCTTAGGAAAACTCACGCCATATACACTGACTCCCTTTTCCCAATGTACGTCAGGTGAAAAATCAAAAAGGCGTCAGTTAAAATAAATTAAAAGCCATGAGGCTGTGTTTGGTTACACACCTAATCCCCCAAACTAGATTATTTTAATAATATTATATTACATGATTTCATGTGTCACACTCTAGTTAATTTAAATAACTTTTGTTTAGTTAATTTAAATAACTTAAAATAGTAATTATGATAATTTCTATTATAATTATATTTATAAATAATAAATAATTATATGTCTAATTTAAATTAATAAATTAGACTTAAACATAACTTTATTTAATTTACTTATTTTCTTGAATATTAAACAATTCATTTAATTTAATTACTTTCATTAAATTAAATCCTCAAATAATAAAATTACTATTCATTAATTTAGTTAACATACATACTCAACTAAATTATTACATCACAATTCATCAAAATGTTTATTTTTCCAAATAAATAAATTATTTAAAATATTTATTCAATCAATAAATATTTAAATTAAATTACAAATTTCTCGATCGTTATAACAGCCAAGTAGTTCAAAGAGTTGGGAGCACTAGAATTTATGGGAAAGCCGGATCCGATCAACGAGGAAACGTGGGTTAAACAAATTACCAAGATATTTGATGTCTTGGGATACACGGAGGAATAGAAGGTTCCATTCATTGTGGACACTCAGTCTCTGTCCCGTAAATACCACCGGGAAAGATAGTATCAACCTCAAAGATAACCCCGAGGAATGCAATTGCAATTCCAAAAATAACCCCGAAAATGCTTGTTTCAAACCCATGAAATCAGCTTCAAACACTCGGCAATGGACCCGAGGCACTCATCTCTCAAGTCCAGAGATAACCCCGGGATGTCAGGCACATCTCAGAAAAAACACTGAGGACGGTCAACACCAGAGATTTATAGCATGAGCAGTCCAATCTCAGAGATAACCATGAGCAACGACCGGTAAAACAGCTCAAACCGGAGTAAACCCCGGTGAAGGACAAGTCCGTTATTTTTCCATCCCAATCCCACATTGCGCCGTCTCAACATTCATACATACATTCTACATAGAAATGTCCCACAAGAACCAAAGAGCGCCAATCCAGAGTGACTATTACACAAGACAGCACACCGGATAGAATTTGAAGCTTGAAGACCAAGGGCATGGTCCCATCTTCCTGACTTCGTACAACCTCTAATCCCATGTCATTGTGTAGCTCTCGACAATAGCATGCTGTAAAAGGTCTTATACACTTTGATCGGATGCCCGGATTGAAGTTCTGAAAGTTCAAACAGACATCACGTTGCACGCGTGCACGTACTTTGAGACGATGGGACCCGCGAAACTCGGGGCACCTCGGCGATCAAGTAGTGCATCTGTGGTATCGCGCAGTACACACTATAAATTGAGTGCTTGGGGCAGCCATTTTGCAGAAGAAAAGGCGAGGAAACCCTGTCCAATTTTCTCTGTATACACTATAAATTGAGTGCTTTCTCATTTTAAACACTTGTGAGCTTATATATTGTACACACCGTTCTTCACGTTGAGAATCGTGTTGCGTGTGTATGCTCGAACTTTGGTCTGTGGCTTTTATTTCTTTGTATATATATATATATATATATATATATATATATATATATATATATATATATATATATATGGACCAACATTATCGAGTTATGTCTCGATTGAGCCTAGATTCACGTCCGGAGCATTTATTTGCTTTATATATATATATTTATATATATAAACTGTTGTTGAACTTTGTTTGATGAGCCTGGATTTACAAATGGAGCGTTTATTTCTTATATATATATAAATACTTATATATATGTTGTTGCTATCAAACTTTGTTTGATTGAGCCTGGATTTTACATTTGGTGCGTTTACTGCTTATATATATATATATATATATATATATATATATATATATATATATATATAATGAAAAATCACCGAAATGATAAACCGAGCCGAGATCGATATATAGCCTTTTACACCTTTATTTACATTTAGTCCTGCCTGGAGTTTACTTCGTGGTGGTTGATCGTTTTTACTGCTTTATTTACATTTAGTCCTGCCTGGAGTTTACTTCGTGGTGGTTGATCGTATTTATTTCTTTATTTACATTTCTAATCCCCCATGGAGGTGCTTCGTGGTGGTTGATCATGTCTCTATATATATATTTACCACTTTTATATATTTACATTTCCGATCCCCCGTGGAGGTGCTTCGTGGTGGTTGATTATATATATATATATATATATATATATATATTTACAATTTATATATATATATATATATAACTGCTTACTGCTTTCATATAAATTGCGGCATCATGTGAGCCTAGGAATCATGTGATCACATATTTAGTCTACTGTATCTACATTCGGTTCCCGTGATGGACATTTTCAACTGTAAGCAGCTTGTAAATTTTTCACGGTGTTTGAATTTCCTTAGATGGCTCTCATGCCCACAAGGAGTTCGGCATTGCTTTGTACATTATTTTCTCGAAGATGCTTCGTATCTCGAAAATAAAAGCAACCAAACAGAACACATAATAAAATGGAAGTATCAAAGGCCTCAATTACTATTGAGCATAAGGGTTTGAAAAACCTCTTTTTACAAAACATCACTGCTATATCTTGTTTAAAACTGAATTTTTATATAAATTCAAACCCTTTGTATATAGGTGAAAATGAGGCATAACACTACTTCCAAATAACTGCACATTGACCCACACACACACACACAAATTCATATAACAGTTTCTTGAAAAGTGGCGGTAACCGTAACAACACGGATGTCGGGGGGTGCCTAACACCTTCCCTCTGCATAAGCAAGTCCCCGGACCCTAATGAATCTCGGTTTCGCAGACCCGTTAAGCAGTGTCACATCACTGGTTTAATGTGCAAACCTTTTCTCGGTTGTGTTGGTACAACCATTTAAAAACCAACTGACGACTCTTACAGTCCAATCGTCGACATATAAATGTCAGACCTTTTCATAACTTATTTTTTCAAACAAATCTCACCTAACATGAGAACACCAAAGAAAAAGAACAGAAAAGGGATAAATAAAATCCCAACGTCGACAGGTGGCGACTCTGCTGGGGACTTAAGTAAGAGGACTTAAGCCGCTATTACAAGCTTTTCAAAACTATTATATGCTTGTGTGTGGATGTTGCATTTACATTTGATGGATGTGTACGAATGCATTTACTTACTGTACTTAATGCTTTACACTATATATGCTTGTGATATTAGTGCTTCGCACATGTCATCATTTTCATAAACGGTGAGACACGTTGTATGTGAATGTATGTTGTGTGGTTCCTCCATCAGGAGCCTATCCTGTTGGTGTTTGATTACTTGACTCGTTGGAAGACTAATTCCAACGAGGCTAAGGAAAGGCACCACCCAAATTCGCTCCAGTTGAAAGACCGGATTAACTTCCCGTCGAGTAAATTGCGATGATTTGGGAACCTTCATGCCAAAAATCGCGAGAGTAGCCTAAGATAGGTCAGCCTCTAATAAACCAAACGCAGAGGAAAGTCTCTTCATACTTTCCCATTTCAAATTACTCGTAATTTACTTGTAATTTCATTACATATTAATCTCAATGTAATGGGAAATATGAAGAAATATGTGTACATGCATATTTAAATATTCACATGATATCATGTATTACAAACAACTAACATCCGTGTTGTAGGATAATACTCCTAAAACTAATACATTATATAGCATGCAAACATTTTATAAATTCCCTAAAACTAAACTACGTTAGTTTTTCGTAGGGAAACAATCGAACCTATTACCTGGTCATAATCCAAAAAGGCCACGAGCCTACAGCTACTTATGCCTTCATCTGACCAGGCTCATCTTAATCCTGTCTCCCGCGAAGAATTCAACGGATTAAGTAAACAAATCACAGATTTGGTTGTTCTACTTAAAGAACTACACCAGTCTACTCAGGGTACGAGGATACCTATACATACTGAATCCTCTGCACATAGAGGAACACAAAGTGTGGACAAAGAAGCTCCCGTACCTGATGCTCAGTTGGATACAACCA
The DNA here is from genome assembly GCA_020205615.1 of Panax quinquefolius. NCBI lineage: Eukaryota > Viridiplantae > Streptophyta > Magnoliopsida > Apiales > Araliaceae > Panax > Panax quinquefolius. The sequence continues at coordinate 53,200,472 of CM035160.1, forward strand.
ACAAACTTCATGATACCACCTATCTCAGAGAAGATCTAGACACCGGTGATATCAGAAAGAAGGTTCTTCAAATGGAAGAGTCCTTCCATTTTATCAAAGGGATTGGAGCACATGGGAGTGTTTCATATGCTGACCTTTATATATTCCCTAGTGTGCATTATCCAGAGAAGTTCAAGACTCTTGACTTGGAAAAGTATGATGGGTTAGGAGACCCTTAGACATATTTGAAGGTATTCATTGGAGAACTCGGATCTTATGTTGAGGATGAGAAGCTCAGGATGCAGCTGTTCCAGAAGAGTCTAACTGGAGAAGCCCGTTCGTGGTATACAAGATTACACAACTCCAAGATCCATATCTGGGAGGAGCTTGCTCATACCTTCCTCACTCAGTACAGCTTCCAGTCTCAGATGGCCCCTGACCGGTACCAAATTATTAAAGTCAGGAAACAAACCAATGAATTTTTCAGGGAGTATGCTCAAAGGTGGAGGCGCCTTACTGCTCAAGTAGTTCCCTCTATGAATGAGTCAGAGATGGTGATGACTTTCATAGACATACAAGAAGCTCCTTTCTATGAGAGAGTCTTAGATGTTATTGGCAAACCATTCTCTGAAATGATTAAACATGGGGAGATGGCTGAGATGGGATTGAAGTTAGGAAAAATTCAAGACCTAACTGCTGCCCTCAAGGCTGTTGCCGAACACATCCAGTCCGAAAATTATGGAAACAACCCCTGGAGGGTCCATAAAAAGAAAGAGGAGGATGTTTCCTTGATACTACAAGGTCAAAAGGGCAGTCAAAATATGCCTATCCAGAGGAGAAATTACTCCCCCTTCCAAGCACAGTCTTCAAACCCTCCATTACCTAAAGGTGGACAAGTCAGGCGCACTCGAGTGTTCACACCCCTGGGGAACTCACTCGAGAACATTCTCAATCTTCTGACCACTCTGAAGAAAATTACTTATCTTCTTCCACCAGCAAACCCGAATGGGAAAGGTTTCAATGATAGTAAAAAATGTGCTTATCATGCCAGGACTCCAGGACATGATACTCAGGAATGTTGGGCCTTGAAACACAAGGTTTAAGACTTAATAGACAGCGGTGAGATCATGGTCACCAAGCCCGATCAACCCCATGTGCAAGACAACCCTCTTCCTTAACACAAAGAAGAAGAGGTCAATATGATTAATTGGAGCAATGGACAGAGTTCCAATTTTAATGGTGGATCTTCCCAGGCCAGCAAGGATGGTGCTGACAAGTGGGACTATGCAAAGTTCCAGTTTACAATGGAATGGAAAATAAATGATCTGCGTGAGCAACTTAACCAATTAGCAAAACTGGTGGTCCATCAGCACCAAGTCACACGCCAATTATTTAGTCAGGAGCATACAAGTCTCCTTCCTCTTGTTACGAAGACTCCACCGCATACTCCATAAAATGAAACATTGGATGATAAAATTGCAAAAAGCGCAAGTGCTAAAGCCCATCGGGATGTTGCCCACAAAAGGAAATTTATATACCTAGGCCAACCAATGGAAGAAATACTGCAGATGTTGATAAATGAAGGAAGAATCACAAATCTGCTACCTCCAATCAGCCCACGTTCAAGATGGTTTGATTTTAATGGAGTATGTCGGTATCACTCCCAATCTCGCGGTCATAGCACAGAAGAATGTTGGGCACTCCGCCACCTTATTCAAAATTTAATTGACAGCGGTGTCCTGCAGATGGAAGACGATGATGCTTTAGTACTAGAGAGTGAGAACGCATTTCGTACAAAGTGGAAGGAAGTCGAACAAGTCATATCTGATGAAACAGATTCAGCTACTCCCTCGCATATAATCCAACCAATTTAACTCAAGGGAGTTGACAATCCTTTGAAAGTGGCTGCTCCAGAGCCAATTATCTTGCCATGCAGGCTACAATAACCTATTGTTAGCCTAAAGAAAGTTCCATGGAATTATAGAGAGGCTGGAGATTTCACATCGCACATAACTGCTGCAATGTCGAAGGATAATCCACGGTATCTTCCCCAAAGGGTGATGAAGCCTACCATCAAGGCAAAGGGGAAGATTCCCATGAAAAAAGTGGAAGAATTTCTCCGTACTATGGGCCATAATTAAGCCAATGTGGTTTTAAGCTTGCGAGAAGCTCCATATCACATTTCCATACTGGACCTGGTTTTCTCTTCTAAAGATCATAGGAAGGTCTTGCTCAGGGTTTTGGAAAAAGCCCAATTGCCTAAATCAAAAGATGTTGAGAAATTTCAGCATCTGGTGGAACACATTTTTAACAACAATGTGATATCTTTTACTGATGACGATATACCTCCTGAAGAGATCGGTCATTGCAAGCCGTTGCACATTGCAGTTTTGTCCTCTAGATATATGGTAGGGGGAGTCTTGATAGATGGAGGTTCGTCTCTGAATATCTGTCCTTATGCTACTTTGGTGAAGATGAACATTAATCTCAATCGGATCCGAAGCAGCCATACGGTTATCAAAACTTTTGATGGATCCCGATGAAACTCTATCGAAAAGATTGAACTGCCAGTGGAGATTGGTCCACATACATTCTGCGTGTCTTTTCAAGTTCTCAAAATAGTTACAAGATACAACCTGCTCCTGGGAAGACCGTGGATCCATATGTCCGGGGAAGTCCCCTCCACTCTTCACCAACAACTTAAGTACATTATCAACAACAACCTAGTCACTGTCAACGCTGAGCCGGAATGTCCTAAACAAGGTGACATACCACTCATCAGCTTTAATTTAGAAGTTGAGTTGTTCAGTTTTCATGCCCTGGAGGTGAACAACACTCACTACCACCCTATTGGGGCGCCACCTCTCATACCCCAAATTTCTGTTGAAGTAATGTTGGCCACTCAAGAAATGATGTCGTTGGGATATCAACCTGGACAAGGGTTAGGCAAAGACAATCAGGGCATCAAGCGTCCCATTCAAGTTTCCAGTCAAATAGGGATAGCCGGACTAGGCTATACTGCTAGTTGCAGTCGCAGGAATCCTCATAAGCACAAATAGATTCCTTCAGCTTCAGCCACACGACAATTATCTCCACCTACAGTTCCTGAGCCTGTACGGTCTCCGGTAAAGGTGCTAGCCCATGTAATGGCCATTTTATTTCCTAAACCGATACCGGTAAAGGGGAAAGAAGTCTTGGTTCCAAATCCCGAAGTGGAAGAAGAGGAACGGAGACGTAGATAAGACATCCCCCGGATGATGTCAAACATACACATCATTATCCATGATGAACATACAAACAGATACACCCCAGACGACGATTGCCTAGACGTAATGGTCATCATTCGGGAGAAGGAGGACGATGACAGCCCCTCCATCACTGCAGTCCATCAGGATTTCACCTTTGACAATTGGAGCAGCACTACTTTGTATGATAATAATAATAATTGCTTACTTTTCTGTACAGTATTAGCAGTTGTTTTGTCAGTACATGCTAACACTTTGTATGATTGAAAATTTTCATATATATTAAGTGAAAGCATATTTTGTTTCGGGACTCTAAATTTAGATGTGCCTTTTCTCCACGAGGATTGTAACTTTGATGAAAAATTGAACTCATACTTGATGGAAATACAAGAGGACATTGAGATAGCTCAAGAGATCAAAGAATGGGTCGAAGACAAACCCAAACCCAACCTTGATCAAACCACTTCCTTCAATCTCGAAAACTTAGAAAACCCTAAGCTAATCCAGATTGGTTCAGACCTCACTCCAAACCAAAGGAATGACATGGTTACACTATTAACCCAATTCGAGGATATGTTTACATGGTCTCATAAAGACATGGTGGGTTTGTCCACTGACATCTTCATTCATCGCCTCCCCATCAAAGAAGGAATCAAACCAGTCAGGCAGGAGCTCAGACGATTAAAACTTGAGTGGAGTTTAAAGGTTAAAGAGGAAATTATGAAACAATTGCAAGCAGACATCATCATGGTGTCCACATACCCTGAGTGGCTATCTAACATAGTCCCCATTCCTAAACCAGGAGGGAAGGTGCGAGTTTGCGTGGATTACCAGGATCTGAATAAAGCTTGACTTAAAGATAGCTTTTTTGTGCCATTTATCCACATTCTTATTGACAATACTACTCAATACGACATGTACTCCTTTGCTGACTGCTTCGCAGGGTACCATCAAATCATGGTTGCTAAAAAGGATTGTGAGAAAAATTTATTCATCACGCCTTGGGGAACCTTTTGCTATAGACGGTTGTCATTCGGCCTCATCAATGCCGAAGCTACCTACCAGCGAGCCATGATAGCTCTTTTCCATGATTTAATGCATAAGGAGATAGAGATCTATGTGGATGACATCATTATCAAGTCTCGGAGGGAGGAAGACCACCTAGACCATCTCAAGAAGCTCTTCAACAGGTTGCGTAAGTACACCTTGAAGTTGAATCCAGCCAAATACGCCTTTGGCGTTAAATCAGGCAAGTTGCTAGGATTCCTAGTCAGCCACAAGGGGATTAAAGCTAGATCCTACCAAAATCCACGCCATCACAGAAATGCCCATTTCTCAGACAGAGAAGGAAATACAGTGATTTTTGGCAAGAATCAACATTATTAGTAGGTTTATTTCTCAACTCATAGCAACATGTGAGCCTATCTTCAAATTATTAAGGAAGAACTCTGCCATGAAATGGAATGATGAGTGCCAGAAGGCTTTTCTTACAATCAAAGAGAAGCTAGTCAAAGCTATTATTTTGGTACCACCCAGGGATGATGTTCCCCTTTTCATGTACCTGTCCATAAGTGACAATGTCATGGGCTGCATTTTGGGATAGAAAGATGACAGAGGCCAAGAGCGAGCTATCTACTACCTCAGCAAAAGATTCAACATCAGTGAACACAAGTACATTCTGATTGAGAAGACTTGTTGTGTTTTAGCATGGGCTTCCATGAGGTTACAGCATTACCGCCATAGTCACACAACCCATCTCATATCCCGCATGGATCCTCTCAAGTACGTGTTCAGTAAACCCATACTGAATTGCCGACTGTCCAGATGGCAGTTGATCCTACAACAATTTGACATCGTCTACGTGACGCAGAAGTCCATTAAAGGACGAGGAATTGCTGATCAACTGGTCGCCGTACCTTCAGGGGATTTCAAACCCTTGCAAACATACTTCCCTGATGAAGGGGTAATGGCAATTCAGCAACACCATCAGTACGATGCACGCCAATCATGGAAGATGTATTTTGATGGAGCTATAAACATGGAAGGTTCTGGGGCTGGAGCAGTTCTAGTATCCGTTACGAGGGAGCAGCATCTCGTCGCCATCAAATTGTAGTTTGCCAACACCAACAACACAGTTGAGTATGAAGGTTGTATCATGGGGCTAAACTTGCCTAATCAATGGGTATCAGATGGTTAACTGTCTTTGGAGATTCCGAGTTGGTAATCAGACAAACCACAAGAATCTATCACACCAAAGGTCTACATTTGTTGCCTTACCATCGGCAGGTTCTACAGATGGCTTCAGAGTTTGAAGAAATATCCTTCCTCCACATTCCTTGAATATGAATGATTTTGTGGATGTGCTAGCAACCTTGGCCTCCTTGATCAACATAGACAACAAGGAAGACATGTCAACCCTCACATTTGCCCAATAAAAGGCTCCAGCTTATGGGAATTACATTGGTGAAGTATCAGATGAGCTACCTCTCATCTAACACCCTTGGTATCTGCATATTAAGGAGTACTTGCAAGATGGATCTACACCCGCTGAGGCAAGCCCAACTGAAAGAAGGCGGATCCATCGATTGCTATAAAATTCTACCTGAGCAAGGATGCACTCTACAAAAGAGATGCAGGATTAGGTCTCCTCAGATGTCTGGACAAGGACCAAGCTCAAAGGCTCATGGATGAGATCCATGGTGGAGTATGTGGCCCACACATGAGCGGCCCCTACTTATTAAGAAAATTCTCAGAACATGGCATTACTGGCTATCTCTCAAGGCTGACTATGAGGACCACATCAGGAGATGTTATCAGTGCCAAATTCATGGGAATGCTATCCATGCCCCTCCGAGGGAGCTCCACAATATGAGTTCGCCTTGGCCCTTCTCAGTGTGGGGAATGGACGTGATCGGACCCATCGAGCCCAAAGCCAGTAATGGGCATCGGTTTATCTTCATCATGATCGACTACTTCACCAAGTGGGTAGAAGAAACCTCCTTCCCTAGTGTTACCAAAGAAGTCATCATTTCTTTCATCATAAACAATGTTATTTGTCGATATGGACAACCAGAGGTCATTATATTAGACAATGCTAAGAACCTCAACAACATAATGATGGAGGAGTTATGCAGTAAATTCCACACTCCGTCATCTACCGTCAAAAGATGAATGGTGTTGTTGAAGCGGCTAACAAAAATATCAAAAAGATCATGCAGAAGATGTTCGCCAACCATAAAGGATGACCTGACTTATTGCCTCTGACTCTGTTAGCCTATAGAACATCAATACACACTTCCACTAGGGCAACCTCCTATGCATTAACTAATGGGATGGAAGCAGTGCTCCCCATAGAAGTGGAAATGGAAATGAGGCGCTCTCTTATTACAGGAAATGGATGGCGATGAATTTTCGTAACTCATTAACTCGGACAACGTGAAACAGTACTATGTCTGAAGATACCATGAAGCAAACATCCTGGTTTTGGATCACTAGATCCCCAGGCAATTCAGGTTTTCCAAACCCTTCACTGCATTAAACTTTCTTCACACCCATTTGCCCCATCAGGGATAATAACACTTTCCAACCAGCAGCCTGGTTTTAGGATCACCAGATCCTTCACTCCCCGTAGGTTTTCAAAACCTTTTACACCTTCAGTTTGTCCCACCAAGGATTAAACTTTTCACACCTTTAGTTTGTCCTGTACATGGGATTAAACTTTTCATCTACAATCCGTCCTGTACATGGGGTGAACTACGTCGACCTGATCTCCCCAATACACGGGAGTACGTAGGCAGCCATTTTTATGGTTCGATCGCACCACAACAAAAACAAAAACATCTTTACACCCTTTTTTAAACATACAGCGTTGAACCTCTACACTAGGTTCGAACTACGCAGACCTGATCTCCTCTTCAATAAGAGTACGTAGGCAAACATCCTTGTTTTTGATCACCAGATCCCCAGTCATTTCAGGTTTTCTAACCCTTCATTACATATAACGTCTCTTCACACTCATCTGCCCCGTCAAAGACAAACAAATCTTCTACCCAGCAGCCTGGTTTCGGATCGCCGGATCTTTTCCTCTCCACTTGGTTTTGAACCCTTACTCAACTCCGGTTATCCCACCAGGGATTGAACCTTTCACACACACAGTTTTACCCCACTAGGGATAAGACTTTTCACACCCACAGTTTGTCATGTACATGGGATTAAACTTTCTCACCCGCAGTTTATCCTGAACATGGGATCAAACTTTTCATTGGCTGCAAACCGTCTTGAAAATGGGGCGAACTACGCCGACCTGATCTCCTTGATACACAGGAGTAAGTAGACAGCCATATTTTATATGGTCCGATCGCAATAAAATAAAAACAACAAAAACATTTCTACACCCTTTTCCTTATAAAAACAAAAACAACAAAAATATCTCTACACCCTTTTTGCCACATACAACATTGAACCTCTTACACCAGGTTTGAACTACGCGGACCTGATCTCCTCTTCAATAGGAGTACGTAGGCAACCATTCATGGTTCGGTCTTACCCCCTACCAAAACACAAACACTTGTCAACGGTACTGGAATCAACCTTCAATCCATCACATTTCATCGACTTTAGACTAAAGGGATGGAACTACCTGACCTCCCCCTAAATGGGAGGATCTACGACCATCTAAGTTGCTGTTGTTCCTTAAAGAGAAACACCAATCCATAAGAGATAGAACTAATTGGGCTCCCCCGTACAAAGGAGTACTGGCAACCATCTGTGGTTTGGTTAACCTCAGATAGGAAAGCCATATTCCTCTCCACATACATATAGAAACCAGTCCCAAGATACCAAAGATGGTAGGGAAAACACACAGATCAACGATCCATTCTGAAATATCCTAAGACAACTCAATGTCCATCCATCAAGGAGGAATTCAGAATACATCAAGATCACCATCCCTGAACAAAAAGGCAAATATCAAGCAAGCAACAAGGCATAACTAAAAGGGAAGTGATCAAAAATATATTTCCCAGCTATATATAATATTGTTTGATATATACAATATGAACTGTACATGACAAAATGGCTAAGCTAGTCTGTGCAGGAAAATACAAGTCCATCTACAAATCGGTGTATGTGCGAGCTATCAAGCCCAACATGGCATCTCTCTCAGAAGAAGGAGGTAACGTTGTGGTCTCCTGCACAAGGGTATCCACACTAGCTAGTAGATCTACAGCCATCTGCATGGTGACTCTATGCTCATCAATATACGTGTTCATCTCTACGATCATGCCAGTAGTAAAGGACCTCAATGTGGTACTATCTATAACGGCTACATCCTGGGCAGATATGGCGCCATCCCGCTCAACTATCACGGCATCTTTGGCTGATCTGGCCTCATCCTGCTCCTCAATAGCGACATCTCTATGAACTAGTTCCTCGTCTCTCGCTAATAGAGCGATATCTCTCCCATCAAGAGCTATCAACATCAAGGCTCTAGCCAGATCCCTCTCAAAGGTCATCAGATGGAGACTCTGCTCAAAATACTGTGTTGAATGCTGGATCGCGACAGTGCTAGTACTAGGAGAATCTAAAAGAGCTTCTGGCAACCCAGTGAATGGCTCCTCCTCGGTGTGGCAATCAACCCTCCATGGGCTCTCCACCATCTAAATCAATACCCGGCACTGTGGATACTGCCGCAGCCGATGAAGTCTCTGTCTCCATCCACGCAGAATACTCTGGCGAACAGCCCGGATGGCTAACAGAAAAATTAGCTATCTCACGTTGATCCCAATAAGCATACACCATTGATCGGTCCTCTGCTGACAAGTGGTGAGAAGCTAAACGCTGACCTAACTCCCCATTAAAAGGATAAAAGTCCTAGAACTGGTCAAACTATGACATCACGGCCAGTGGGTGGTAGGTAATCATGCCCCTCAAACCAGCCAGGGGGAAAAATCCATACTCGGAGCATGAGTAATGAAGCTATAGGGTGAGCTGAGCCCTGAACACGGCAGGATACCAAATGGATCTCTGATCCCTGCTAAGAATACTGACCAAGACATAGCGTCTGTACACTCTGATGGCTGAAAGGAGTAAGACATAGCTATATCATGGGTAAAATAGTACTCGTGCCGACGAAAAGTACCAATCAATCTCAAGTGTGACATAAACCACACGTATAACATGACTGAACTACCTGTAAATACCCCTGTAGGGTAGATGCTGGAAAATGTTGCTGACCTCAACGTCTCCATCACGATCATCGGGATGATGGTATAACCCTCCCTGAGAGCTTTCACTGCCATGATGATACCTATGTCCATCTCGTCCATATACCGTGGCATGTACACATACGCCACCACGCACATCACGAGTACATCCACTCTGGCCAAATGCCACTGATCCTTTGGTGTGGTGAAAGCCCTAGAATGTCATGTGTAGTGTCTACCGAGCCAAACCTATCTATTAGGAAACGCTAGGACAATACATGGCCGGATGTAATCTCATCCTTTATTACTCTCACGTAGTAACTTTGGTGAAGGTCATGAATCGCTACAAGATATCTCAAGCAGATATATGAGTATGAAGGTGCAATACTATAGGCGGAGCCATCAACCGCTCGTACTCCTCTAAAGTAGGAGTCAACTCCTGGGTACTAAACTGGAAAACCTGTCTCTCCGGTATCCAATGCTCCAGCATACCCTCCATAAAGCCTGCGGGAACTGCTTGACTGATTCGGATCCATAATATTTGGACACAAGTCTCCAAATCACCTCAAAAAAGGTGGGGTATTTTCTAAACCTGGAGCTTTTCAAAATGCATTTAATGACTATATGCATGCATGCATTATTTTAACATACGCCTACAGTAGAGTTAAAAATGCATGACTAACCAATGCCTATATTTTGAAAATTTTGCCATAGTTTCCTCTATAAATAGGACTAGTCACATGCACATAAGCATGACTAGGTGGAAATTCAGTAGCACACCTGCCCACAGTCATATACATACTATATGTATTAAAAAGTCAAAGTCATCAATCCATAAGGGTAGCCTAATTACCAGGATTACTTTGCTTTATTACCTTTGCTCATTTGTCCTTAAATAGGATAAGAAATAGCAAAAAAAGGTACAAATTTGATTATTTCAAAAGTCAAATTTTTTTACATCATTATGTTCAGCATGGTGTAATACTAACATTTACTATGTTGAATATTTTTTATCAAAACATATGAGCATGCATATTCACTACTATGTGTTTAAACGCATTTCGTATAAAAAGTCATTTTTCAACGGAAAAAAACTAGAAAAAAAAAGACATGCATACATTACCGGGATGATGTAGAACACTTATGCAAGTAACAAATTTTCAAAAGAAAGGCCTTAGAACTCAATGAGATCTGAAGAAGATCTCTTAGATTTCCTTCGCGACGCAACTTGAAAATGACTTGTGAAAGCAACCAGCCCATTTAAGGACATCCACGGCTGGCCGCGAGTCCACCTGCGGCTGTAGCAAGTGTACCTATGGCTCCCCTGGGTGGGGCCTAACCCTCCAACTTGGTCCAGTTCGAGTTGCAAAGGAGTTCTCACAAGCTAAAAAAACCAAATTAGGGATAAAAATGCTACGCGATTGAGCAAAATAGCCTAAAATCCTAGTTTTCCTGGGCCAAACTGTGGCTTTCATATCATTCATTGGTATTCGTCCAAACACAAGGTATACTATACCGATGATCTCAGCAGTTGCAAATCATATTCGACAATACCTCACAAAGGTCCAATGCCATCAGATTGGGGTCATAATTTCAAAGTACACATCCCCGACGAGGGCATCACGTATTCTAAAGAACACATCCCAGGCGGGGGCATCACGCATTCTAAAGAACACATCCCCAGTGAGGGCATCATGCATTCTCAAGTAGTTTCCCCGGCGGAGGTGTCACACATTGTCATTTATTGAACATATCCCCAGCGGGGGTATCACGCATTTGCATCCATTGATGCACATGTCAACGAAGGTCAAGCAACCTTGACATCACTTCAGCCGTTGGCAAGTAAATCCAACGAAGCGTCAGAAGCCATCTGATGATTTCATTCGTTGATGCACATGTCAACGAAGGTCAAGCAGCCTTGACATCACTTTAGTCGTTGGCAAGTAAATCCAACGAAGCGTCGGAAGCCATCCGATGATTTCACCCGTTGATGCACGCGTTAGCGAAGATCAAGTAGTTTCCCCAGCGGGGGTCTCACGCGTTTTATATATCAACGTACATATCTCCGACGGGGGTATCACGCATTTGCATCCGTTGATGCACATGTCAACGAAGGTCAAGAAACCTTGACATCACTTCAGCCGTTGGGAAGTAAATCCAACGAAGCGTCGGAAGTCATCCGATGATTTCAGCCGTTGATGCACACGTCAACAAAGGTCAAGCAGCCTTGACATTTTTCCAGCAGGAATTTCATCCATTGATATACATTTCAGCAAGGGTCAGGCAATCCTGACAACACAGACTGTTGGAAATAACTCCAACAAAGCATCCTCATCGGGGAGGACCGATGATGGAATATGTTATACACATCCTCAACAGACAGAGCGCATCCCCACAGAGTCTCTTATACATTAGAGATATATCTTCAGTGAAAGTCTGTACCAAGGATTAAGGGCTTTGGTGACAATCCCAACGTCAACATCCTGGAAGTTTGTGGTAGATTTAGATTATACGTCCAAACAGTTTACCAGAGTGGTCATGAATAAACCCTGATCCCGGTAGAAGCCAAGAGGAGCCGGCAATCATCCCACCATGTTGGAGAACAATCCAACAAACCACATACATTTGCATCATTCTGTTGTACATTGCATCGTGATGATCTTGTTACATTTCAAGTGTCTAGTATTCTTTATCCTATCCATGCCATTGCATTGCATGAATATGATAAAGAGGGGCATCTGTAGACACTTGAAATTTTCTGCATACCTGTTACTAACATTGCAGGAGGGCAGAATCGTCTTTCAGAGATAACCTTGGAAGACAGCTCAGTTCAATCCCAGAGACAACCCTGGGATATTCAGTTATTACCATCTTGGAGATAACCCCGAGACATCCAGCTCAGACTCGTAAATACCACCGGAAGTTTCAACCTCAACCCCGAAAACAACATCGGGAGTTTCAGTTTCAACCTCAGAGATAACCCCGAGGAATGTAGTTCAAATACCAGAAATCACACTGGAGAATACCGTGTCATCTCGGAGATAACCCCGAGATACTCAGTCTCAGTCCCAAAAATACCACCGAGAAAGATAGTATCAACCTCGGAGACAACCCCGAGACATACAGTTGCAGTTCTGGAGATAACCCCGAAAATGCTTGTTTCAGACCCATGCAATCAGCTTCAAACACTCGACAATGGCCCCGAGGCACTCATCTCCCAAGTCCGGAGATAACTCCGGGAAGTCAGGCACATCTCAGAAACAACACTGAGGACGGTCAACACCTACAGTAGTCCAATCTCAGATATATCCCTGAGCAACGACCGCTAAAATAGCTCAAACCGGAGATAACCCAGGTGAAGGGCAGAACCATTATTTTGCCATCCCAATCCCACATTGTGTTGTCTCGACATTCATACATACATTCTAAACAGGAATGTCCTACAAGAACCAAAGAGCGCCAATCCTGAGTGACTACTACACAAGACAGCACACCAGATAGAATTTGAAGCTTGAAGACCAAGGGCATGGTCCCATCTTCTTGACTTCGTACAACCTCTAATTCCATGTCATTGTGTAGCTCTTGACAACATCATGCCGTAAAAGGTCTTATACACCTTGATCGGATGCCCGGATTGAAGTTCTGAAAGTTCAAGCGGACATCACGTTGTACGCGTGCACGTACATTGAGACGGTAGGACCCATGGAACCCGAGGCACCACAGGCGGCAAGCGAGTGCATCTGCAGTTGCCAGCAGTACACTGCTGACTCCCCTCTATAAATAGAGGGCTTGGGGTAGCCATTTTGCAAGAAGAAAAGGCGAGAAAGCCTTGTCCAATTTGCTCTGTACACACTATAAATTGAGTGTTTTCTCATTTTAAACACTTGTGAGCTTATATATTGTTATATTATTACCGACGGGAACCGAGTGTTCATCTATTCAAAGTCATTGAAGTCTTTTTTGGCAGTTCACTATAAGCCTTCTCACACACTTTAAAGCCTTTCTCTTTATCTTTGCACACACCGTTCTTCACGTTGAGAGTCGTGTTTGTTACGTGTGTATGTCAGGACTTGATTAAAAGTGGCTTTTACTTCTTTGTGTATATATATATATATATATATATATATATATATATATATATATATATATATATATATATATATATCAACATTATCGAGTTATGTCTCGACTGAGCCTGGATTCACGTCCGGAGCGTTTATTTGCTTTTATATATCTATATAATAAAATAGAACTCATTTTGAATATTTCATTTGACAAAGCACAAGGACGATTCAGATTCATTCT
>CM035160.1:53816703-53992845 GCA_020205615.1 Panax quinquefolius
GAGCATGAAGGACAGAGATGAGATTCATTTCCAGGTTGCCACGAAACAAAGAGAAGTTGTTCTTGAAAAGCAGAAAAATCAAGAAGTTCAAAATAAACTTATGCTGGAGAACTTCATCAACTTGAAAGCCTCAGTCCAAGAATTCCAGAAATCCTATGTCAATCAGGAATGTCAAAATGACATTGTTCTCACTGCCCTTCGAAACAAAGAAGCAAGATCTGAAAAACAGCTCAAGGAAAGTCGAGAGGACATTGCTCAGACACAAAGCCAACTGAATGAGCTTGTTTAAGGAGTCAATAGACTTTCTGCAGACATTCGAACCCTTGATGCTGACATAAAGGGGGAGAATAAAGGGAAAGGATTTTAAGGAGCACAAAGAGATCAGGGAAGAGGCAGAGGAGGTCAAGGACACCAAGAAAGGGAAAAAGGACAATTTCATGCTCAAGCATCACGAAGCCCTCCTGCAAGACAATTCCACCATCAGACTCAACGATCTGATCAGCAGGGAATTTTAACGGCTATACCTTTAAGTCGTCAGGAGTCAACTCCCAGCTCATAAGATGTGTCTACTATACGCATAAGAATGCCAACTGGAGATCCTGCATTCATGTTCAGGCATGGAGAAAATCCAAGACTAAGTCCAAGCGAGCTGGAAGAGGTAGCCAGAAACGAGGAAGCTTGCAGAAAAAGAAGGGCTGAGGAGTATGCCAACCCACCTACAAGAAATAGGTCAAAGAAATAGAGATAAGTTTAAATTTTTGATTGATGTAAATGCTAAACTGTAATATCTCTTGATCATTAATAAATTCATGCTTATCCTCTAGAAATTTCAGCTGCTCACTGAAATACTAAGACATGTTTAAATATCCTGCAAATGCATCTAGTCACTAATAATCATGACAACAAATCTCCTTGGTTATGTCAACATCAAATAGAGGGAGATTGTTGGGTGAATGCATATTATGATTTGATGTTTTAATGTATATGCTCATGATTAATTGTAAAGTCCTTCTAAGTAATATATGTACAAGGACTTAGTGATAGATCAAATTTATTAGGTTGATCTAAGCTCTAAACGTGTATCATTCTGTAATGGAATGTATAGATAGAAAGATAAAAGCTGTTAGGTTGATCTGGAGATGTAATAGATAGGCTTTGAAGAAATCGTAGTGTATCATCTGATCAACACTGCAGAAGTCAAGGCAGAAACGTAGAGCTTAGAAGATCGTAGTGAGCCTGCCTTGAAGGGACTCTTCAGAAATCGTAGAGTGGTCTAACGTTTCTTCGAGCCATCTCAACGATCGTAGTCTTGCCAAGGAAACATGGAGTTTACAAGTCAACGATCGTAGTGTGATCTCGAAAACGTAGAGTCTACAACACGATCAAGTGAAGATCGTAGTGTGCAATGGTTTAAGAGAAATCGTAGTGCTCTTGGCTGATAGCATCAGATCAAGCACCAAGGCGACAAGTAACTACGATCTGAATCGTAGAGTATCACGATACAAATCGTAGAGCATCACCTGTCTTATGTCAGAAAACGTCGAGCCTTATGATGTGTGTGAAGACAGATTCCAACATATGAGGAATGGATTTTAGACGTTGCAATACTCATCAGTCCCAAAGTAATCTGAAATATCCTTAGTATGCAACAAAGAAGCGTATTGAAGAAGTTAAGAAAAGTACCATTGGTAAGGGGGCAAAACACCTTTTCAGGTGTTAGGTGAGAAAGCAGTCTGCTGTGTTAGTGGGCCAGAATGCATTTTCAGAAGATGTGCAGAAATGTCTCCATCAAAAATCAAAAAAGTCAAATGTATTTAATGTCTCAACGGATGGATCCAACGGATAGCTTTCAAGATCACATATATGTAGATCAGACAGATGAGAGAGAATTAAGCAAGCATTAAACAAACAACGTGAACATCTCTCTCAAGCTTAACTCTACGATCTGAGATATTGCAAAGCTTGCTCAGCTACTCAGTTCTTTAGAATAAGTGCTTACACAACAACTGAGTAGCAACCATCAGAAACTCAACATTATCAACAACCTGAAGAAGTGTACCAAGTCTGCTGGACTTAAAGAGTTCAAGAGTGAACTAAGAAGTTCCTAGACTGCTGGTCTAGAAGGAATATGTGTGATTCAGAAGTTGTAAAAGACATCCTTAGTGGATATCTTACTCGTTGAGTAGAAGAGTGGACTAGGAGCTTTAAGTGCTCTGAACCACTTAAAAATGACTATGTCTTTTACATTCATACCATAACTGCTATATCTGTTATAACTGCCATAACTGCCTCACACTCATAATTCCATTGCTTGGTAAAGAAGATTAAAACAAACATTTATTCCGCTAAGTTTTAATCATTATCAAAGAACAAGTTTAAAACGAAAAGATTTTTAAATATCTATTTAACCCCCCTTCTAGATAACTATTGTGCAAACTAGGAACTAACAATTGGTATCAAAGTAGGTTCTATTTTATAGCTTACAAGCTTTAGTAGATCCAGTGGCACTCGTACCAAGTGAATCCAGGACCGGGGGAGGAAGCAAGCCACCAATGTGCAACAAGGATAAATTTGCTAACTGGAAAGTCAGGATGCAAGCGTACATGGACTCAATAGATGAAGATCTATTTGAGACCATTCAAAATGGGCCCTATATTCCAACCAAGCTTGAACCAACCACTGACGATCCAAACTGAATACAGATCAAAGTTAAAGAAGAGTGGACAGACAACGAGAAGAGAGCTTACCAACTTGATAAGAAGGCTAATAACATCTTGTTCCAATCCTTAGAGGACGATCTGTTTGAAAATGTTGTAAACAGCAAAACAGCTATGGAAGTTTGGGAAGCACTGTTGATCATGGACGAAGGAACTGAAGAAGTTAGAGAGAACAAACAGTCTCTCCTAACACAGCAGTACGAAATGTTCGCTCATGTGCAAGGAGAAAACGTAACTTCCACCTATGAAAGATTCAACGTTCTGCTCAACTCTCTACTAGTATATGGAAAGGTCTATCCTAACAAAGATCTGATCATAAAGCTCATGAGAGCCCTACCAAGCAGATGGAATGCCAAGACCACTGCAATAAGAGAGTCAAAGAATCTTAACGAGATGACAGTTCAACAACTATATGGCAATCTCCTGACATACGAGCTGGAGCTGACCCAACGTGCTGAAACCCTATCAGAAGGAAGAAGGAAAGACAAGGGTGTTGCTCTCAAGGCAAATGAAGGTGCATCAAAAGTCATCACTGAGATTGACTCTGATTATGATGAAGACGATGATGAAGACGATGATGAAGACTTTGCTATGCTGGTAAAGAAACTAAGAAGGTTCATGCGACAAGGCAGAATCAGCAAGCCAAAGAAGGTCAGCAATTACAGCAGCCATGAGCAAATGAATGACCTATGCTACAATCGCAAAAAGCCCGCCACTTCATCGCATTAACCGCAACAAACCTATCAAAGAAGAACTAAAGAAGAAAACATATGCAAAGAAGGAATACAAAGGAAACAAGAGGCCTCGGAAAAGAGACAAAGGCACGGTAGGCGGAGGATCGTGGAGTGATTGGGATAATGACTCAAATCGAATCAGGAGATCGGAGATGAAGAAGAACCACAAATGGCCAATCTGTAATGGCCAAATGGCCAAACATACAAAGGATGACAAAGCCTCAACATACATGATGTAAGTCTCGACGAGGTATTTGATTTCAACTCACGATGTAGACATGAATGACTTAAGGCTGCACCGCATGGCATAACCAGCGATCTACATCAATATATGAAGTGGTTCGAGTCTTGTCTAAAGATCATTCACTTCTTCAAAAGAAGAAAAGAAAGTTCAAGAAGAGCTTGAAAATGTTCTTCTAAGTACTAATCTTCTTTCCAAGCTTCGAGGTGAGAATGAAACGAAACTTTAAAACAGACAAACACACTCAATGCACAAAGAGAATCTAATCTAACCTCTAAAATTGAGGATCTAGAGAAGACTATCTCTGCATGGAACAAATCCTCATCATTCATGGACTGTCTGCTCTCTAGTCAGAGAAGCACATTTGCCAGAACATGTCTAGGCTTTGGGGAATCCATCTCAGAGCCTTGTGTGGAAAAGACAAAGGAAACTAGCACTAGTAATGCCTCAAGTTTTAGTAGAGGCATTGCCTTTGTGAAATCCTCACAGTTAGAAGAACCAGTTAAACCTTGTCCTACTGTCTCTATTCTTATTCATAGGAGTAAAGGATCTCATACTGGTCTGGGGTTCATAAAAGAGAAGAGTAACCTAACCTCTACTCACCAACCTCGAAGAATTGTAGAGTCAAGAAAGACCAACTCTACGAATCAACCGGGAAGGTACAGTAGAGGGAAGGCACACTCATCACTATTTATGATATCCAAGGACACGTGGAAAAATGAGAATCAGTTTAACAGAAGGATACTTAAGGAACCACACAAGTCCAAGTGGAGGATGAATCATCATACACACACGCTGATGCATGCATCATAATAGATGTTTCATATCTGATAAATATGGTCATAGGGCTGCCAAGTGTTATTATAATTCCATGCATTTGAGACCCAAGATTAGACAGATTTGGGTCCCCAAAGATACTAACAAAGAAGGACCCATGCAAATATGGGTACCAAAAAGAAAGTTCAAATGTTTTGACAGGAAAAGAGCTCCACGATCTCAACATGGTATCTGGATAGTGGATGCTCAAGGCATATGATAGGGAACAAAGCTCTACTATCTAATTACATAGAAAATGAGGGTCCCTCTGTCATCTTTGGAGACAACGGCTAGGGCAAGACAAGAAGAAATCCATTATACATGCTCTGAGCATATCTTCTAGTGTTTGGATAGTTCTCTCACTTTGTCCGTCAGTTTGTGGATGGTACGCTGTGCTCATTCTCAGCTGTGTTCCCAAACATTCTTGTAATCGTTTCCAGAAATTAGATGTGAAACGTGGATCTCTGTCTGATACAATGGACACAAGTACACCTTGTCTTGACACAATTTCCTTCACGTACAGTTTTGCCAACCGATTTAGGGTAAATCTAATCTTGATTGGTAAGAAGTGTGCCGACTTCGTCAATCAATCAATAATCACCCAAACTGCGCCATAACCTTGTTGGGTCGTTGGAAGACCTACCACAAAATCCATTGTGATATGCTCCCATTTCCATTCTAGTATCTCCAACGGTTGTAACAATCCGCTTGGCCTTTGATGTTCAGCTTTGACTTTCTGACACGTTAAACATTTTGCCACACACTCAGCCACATCCTTCTTCATATTCGGCCACCAAAAATGATGTCTAAGATCCTGGTACATTTTTGTACTTCTAGGGTGAATCGAATATCTTGAGTTGTGAGCTTCACTCAGAATTCCCTCTTAAAATTTTGGTACTGGCGGAACCCAAATTCTCCCTTTGAATTGAAGTAACCCTTCCGAATCGATTTTGAATTTGCTTTCCTCCCCTTCAGATATCTTCTGTTTTTATCTTTTTACATTCTTCATCCTGAAGTTGTGCATTCTTCACTTTATCTACCAACGTTGAATCATTTCTTATCTGGAACAAATTTTCATCAAATTTTGTCGGATATCTAATTTCCAACTCCATTTTAGCCATTTTCGACACTAGCTTCTCCTGAGCAGTCAACAACATTAATTTCTCCTGCCCCTTCCTACTTAAAGCATTAGCAACAACATTCACCTTTCCGGGATGGTAGAAATTCTCGCAATCATAGTCTTTGATTAGTTCCAACCATCTTCTTTGTCGCATGTTCAAATCTTTTTGTGTAAAGATATACTTCAGACTTTTATGGCCGATATATATCTCACACCTCTCTCCGTAAAGATAATGTCTCCAAATCTTCAGGGCAAACACTACGGAAACCAACTCTAAGTCATGAGTAAGATACCCCTTCTCATAATCTTTTAATTGTCGTGATGTATATGCAATAACTCTGCCGTTTTGCATAAACACACAACCCAGTCCTTTATGCGATGCGTCACTATGCACTACAAAATTCCCTGTATCATCAGGTAATGACAACACAGGTGCTGAACTCAACCTCTTCTTCAACTCGTGAAAACTTTCCTCACACTTCTCCGTCCAAACAAACTTAGCTGCCTTCCGGGTTAAATTTGTCAACGGAGTCGCGATCTTAGAAAAGTCCTGAATAAAATGCCTATAGTAACCTGCCAACCCTAAGAAACTCCTTATCTCCGACGGTGTCTTCGGCTAATCCCAGTTTACTACAGCTTCAACTTTTGATGGATCTACCGAAATTCCGTCTTTATCAATAACATGCCCGAGAAACTGTACACGTTCCAACCAAAACTCACATTTTGAAAATTTTGCGTACAACTTCTCCTTTCTCAATGTTTTCAACGTCACTCTTAAATGTTCAACATGTTCTTCCTTGGTCTTAGAATACTCCAGGATATCATCAATAAACACCACGACAAATTTATCTAAGAATGGTTTAAATACCCTGTTCATCAAATCTATGAACGCTGCAGGTGCATTGGTTAAACCAAATGACATAACCAGAAACTCGTAATGACCATATCGAGTTTTGAATGCTGTCTTCGGTACGTCTTCTGGCCTCACCTTCAGTTGATGATAACCACTCGTCAAGTCTATCTTTGAAAAATATCTCGCACCCTTCAGTATATCAAACAGGTCGTCGATTCTTGGTAACAGATACTTATTTTTAATCGTAACCTTATTCAATTCTTGATAGTCAATGCAGAGCCGCATCGATCCATCTTTCTTCTTAACAAATAACACTGGCACTCCCCATGGCGATACACTCTGCTGGATATACTTCTTGTCGAGCAATTCTTGCAGTTGCACCATCGACTCTTTCATCTCTACCGGGGCCATTCTGTATGGTGCCTTAGATATCGGGCCTGTTCTTGGTACTAAATCAATCACAAACTCAATTTGTCGATCTGGCGGAAGACCCGGAAAATCGTCTAAAAATACTTCTGCAAAATCTCTTATGATCGGTATCTCTTCTAACTTCGCACTTTTCTTTTGTGTATCAACTATGTAGGCTAAGTATCCTACACATCCTTATCTTAACAACTTCTTGGCTTGCATCACCATCAGACAACTTGCTTGTCGAGGTGATTTGTTGCCATAGAACACAACCTTTGACGGAGTCATAAGGTTAACACACTTTCTTTGGCAATCAATTACTGCTCCGTGATTGAATAACAATCCATTCCAAGTATAACATCAAACTCACCTAGTCTAATTGGTATAAAGTCTACCCTCATCTCTTGACCCTTTATAACCACTCTACAATTCTTATATATGAATCTAACAGGAATCACTTCCTTATTTGCAATCTCTATGCTCAAAGGATAATCTAATTTTTCCTGTGGCAAATCTAAGTTTTGAGCAAATTCATCGGATATAAATGAACAAGTAGCACCCGAATCAAACAGTACATAAACATTAATACCATTAATCGGAATGATACCTAACACCACATCCTTAGACTGAACAGCATCCTGCACAGTCATATTGAAAGTTCTTGCAGTAGGTCGGCTTGACTGTGTTGGTCCAGTGATAATCAATGCACCACCACCATTGTTGTTTCCCTTTCCTCCACTTGCACTCCCCGCTGGCTTTTTAGGACAATCACGAGCCATGTGATCCTTCAAACTGTAGGTAAAACATGCTCCTTTCTTCGAACTAAAATAGTCTAGTGCAATGTGTCCCTCCTGACCATAGTTGAAACACACTCGTTTTCCCTTCGAACATACTCCAGTATGATTCTTTCCACACGTCACACAAGCTTCAAACTTTTTCTTCTGCTGACTTCCCTGCTGTCCTCCTGTAGTCGAATTCTAGTTCCACTTCCTCTTCTAATTGTTACTTCCAATATTACTCCCACCAGTCTTATTCTCGTTATCATTCTTCCTCTTCTTCTGTTCTTGGTTGTACTTGGTCAATGCATCGCTTCCACCTTCTGCGATGATTGCCTTTTCCAGTACAGCCGTAAATGTATTTAACTGAAACATTGAAACCTTTCTATACAGCCAGGGTTTCAATACTTGTTCGAACCTTCTTGCCTTACGCTCATCCGTATTGACTTGATAAGTGGCAAACCTTGCCAACTCGTTAAACTTCACAGCATATTCTAGCACCGTCATAGTTCCTTGCTTAAGCTCCAGAAATTGCACTTCCAACTGATTTCGAGAACTCGCTAGAAAGTACATTTCAAAGAACATCTCCTTAAATCTCTCCCACATTATCACTCCTTGTCTTCCACGAACCTTATTTGCCTGCCACCAGTAGCTAGCTTCAGACTTCAGCATGAACATCGCGAATGCATTCTTTTGATCTTCATTAACTCTAGCAACGTCAAACACCTTCTCCATTTCCATGATCCAGGTTTGGGCTTCCACTGGATTCATAGACCCTTGAAACTCTGGCGGTCCGACCGCTTTGAATTCCTTGAAAGTCGTAACTTGAGCTTGCAGTTGATTCGCAAATGCTCCCGTCAACAAAGTTACCAACTGCTGAACCGGATTAGCTTTGGTCTCATTATTATTATTAGTTGACCCCTCAGGAGGTGCTTATTGACGTGGTTGTCTTCTTCTAGGAGGCATTTTCTGTTAAAATATACACTTATTAGTTCATCACTCCACTTCTTGGGTATTTGAAGTTTAACTTAAACATTCCAAGATTAAAGCTATATCACATAATATTTCAAATAAACTCCAATATTTTATTCATTCATAATGTTTCAAAACATACTAAAGATAATATAACCGCTAAAAACATCCACTTTCCTGAACTAGACAAGTTTCAGGATTACATACTCATACTATCCCTTTATTTATCTCAAAATAAGGGATTCATAATTTATTTATTCACATAATTAACCACATATTATTATCACTCTTATTTTATCTAGGCATATTAAGACGTCATAAGGCTTCTCGACGTTCCTCCTCCATGATACGATAAGCCGTTCTACGATCCATCACGAACCACGGCGAGTCTTCAAACTAAGGTGGGTAATAATGGACTCGATCCTGGGCCCTATCAATCGCAGAATTAAAAGCATAATCCATCTCCTTCATTTTGGCTTTCTTCACTTGGACTTTAGCATCAAAGACGATCCGCACGTTGAGTCGCCTTCATCCAAGCATCCTCTCGCTTCAGACGCTTAGTCGATTCCTCTTTGAAGTCATCTTCGACTTCTCCATATCGGTCTTCATCTTCTCGTTTCATCGCCAATGTGTCTTCTTCATGTCGACCCTTGGTATGAACTAAATCCCATTATGTGTTTTCGAGTTTTGAATCAAGTTCACGAATCTCTACATCCTTTCATTTCAAACTCAACGTGATGCATATCAACCACCTCCTTCAGTTCCTCTACATTATCCTGTAACTCTATGTTACGATCATACAAAGCATCATACATCTCAGCCGTTACGGAGTTTGGTGGAAACTCCACAGGATCCTCTTCATCATCATCCTCCTCTATCTCCTCAGGACTATCCTCCTCGAGATCGGTCACAGGCTCATCCTCCTGGATCAACTGTTCCCGCACTACGTGAAAATCCCGGGGTTCATCGTCTATAGGTACCTGAGGTATCACTTCTCTAGCTGGACTGGATCCTCCTTCGTTAGACATCCTGACAACAAAATATTTTAAGTTTTACTTAACATTATCGATACTCGTGAGCACATAAGTTATTAACACATATCACATAATGTCTTTTATTATTTAGCTTCAATGGATGCCTTAATCCATTCCTTAAAACCCGATAAGAGTTAAACACCTCTATATTTTCTAACTTCTTAAAGGCTACTTCCTAAACCTAAGGCTTTGATACCTACCTGTGACACCCCCAAATCCGGGTACTTCATTATCGTCGAATTTGGTGCTCACTATCAAAATAATTACATCTAACTACCCATGATAAAGGATAAAACATTAAATAACTTAAAACAATAATCTTTCCCATTAAAGGGTTACATCATCTCATAAACAAGCCCATGTAATCTAACCTTAAATTATTACATCAGTTTGCGGAATACATTATAAAATAAAATAAGTCTTATAACTTCATGCATTTAAATAAACTTTAATTAATTCTTCAACACTTGGACATCTTACCCTTTCCCTTGCTAGTAGATGGCTCATCACCTCTTTCGACTTTAACTGCATTGTTTAATTGCAAGAGTGAGCAAACAATTGTTCACTGATATAAAGATAGTATAATAACAACATGAGAGTGAACAACGAATACTGAACAATAAAGAACTTGTTCCTCGAATCAAAATAGAAAACAAGTTCGAACTTTAATTATCTGAGGTCTTAAGACCACGAACTATGTCCACGGTGTTTAGGTATTATTACTTTAACCTTAATGATCATTAGGATGCATGTGAGACACTTCTTAGCGTACTTAGGGGGATCAGCCCTTTGTACCATGTATTGTGCACAAACATCTAAACGTTACACATACAAAATCCCACATGTTAAGGTTGTTCGTCTCAGTTTGAATTTAGAATTTCCGCACTAAAGAAAGTTTAGTTTGGAACTAGCTTATCAGTGTTTCTAGAATTTTAGAACACTTATTCAATTTCCATCAATAAAAGTTTAATACAAGAATGTATAACTAAACAAGGCTATCAAAGTCAAAGATTGGATACTAACAATATATAACTAAATAAACATAATACACATGCAAAGTACTATGTTCAAAAGATTTAGAACAATCTCATTTGAATCGATGTATTAGAACAATATATGCTTTGCATAATAATTAGAAAAGTGAAACTTGCTCGATGTAACGAATTAGGTTACAAGAGCTTAATCAAACGTATATAAGAATAGAATCAATAATATTGCTTAATAGATTTTAGGAACTTGCACTCATTAATAAAAGAGTGAAGTTTGAAAGCTTGCTCAATGTAAAGAGTTAAAGTTTAGAAACTTGCACAATTATGAAAGTAGAGTAAGAGAACTTGACTTGTTTGTAAGCTACACAAATGTAATATAATCTTCAATTACCCTACATAGATCATTAAAAATCGCAACAACAATTAGTTGTATGAACATTAGCTTTAGGGGTTTAAACCATCATTTAGGTCATAACCCTACCCTAGCACCTAACCATGTTATTTAACACCTTAACGATTCTGAAATCACATTACAAACCTTATCATTTATATTTAACTTTTGAAAACATCACATTTGGTTCATTATATAACTTACTCAAGTAATCACTTATATTCTTTTACACTTTATATAACAACGCATGACAATTTGTTATTGTAGTTTATATTGTGCCTTAACATTATTAACATGCATACTAAACTAATATAAGTCCATTACATATGACCTGCAATTAAGCAGACTTCACATCTTCATGTGATGGCTACTCTCATACATAGAGAGATATCTAACTGGCTATCGCACGCTAGCGACCAAATGTCTGCATCGCTCAGACGACGATCAGCAAGGCCAAGGCGGTAATTAAGCATGTGATGCACAGACTCAGATTTTTCTGAGACGCGAACTACTACTCTGTTAAAGGTCAAAAATCCCAATTCAACAGAATTTCTCCCAAATTCAACATCTAAAACTTTGGGATATCCTAGTTACACATGCTAAACACCATTCTATATACAAAACATTACATATACACCATTTTGAAGAATCAAAACCATAATTCTTCCAAATTTTCTTCATTTTTACACTTTTAATGAATTTGATCGCCACGAACTCGTTTCTTAATCAATTGTCATGTTTTAAACTTCGTTGTTTTCGTTTCTTACCCTAGCAACACATTCCAACAACAAATTTCAAATTACAACACATATAAAACATCAATTTTCGTACTTTCTAAAGCTATATTATATGAACATAACACTGTTATTTATATTTCCTTCTTACAATTCAATTTTCACGAATTTGAACATCAACCAAGGATTATAGACGATAACTAACAAGTTTAGCAATAACATACATATATATAATTCAACATCTTAACCCTATTCAACGAAATTTCCAATTAACAGAGAATAGGTATTGTAAAGAAAATTAAGATAAATTATACCTTTAAAACCCTAGTTGAATGCTAGCAAAAGATGATGACCCTCTCTCAAAATCACTGTGATTCTTCCTTCTCAAATCTCTGTGGTTTTTCCTTTTTTCTCACCAACTCTCCGCTCTTCACCATTTTTCTCTTTTCACTGACTATAGCCTTAGGAGGAAAAATAAGACGCGTATAATAAACTGATATGGCACGTTCTCTTTTAGTTAGAAAAATAGAAAGACGTCAGTTGGAATAAGCCAAAGGCCACAAGGCCTTGTTTGGCTAAGCACATATTCCCAACACTAGATTATTTAAATAATTTATATCATATAGTTTCCAATTGTCACACTTTTAATTTAGTTAATGTAAATAACTTTAGTTTAGCTAATTTAAATAACTTAGTTTAATTGATTTAAATAACTTATCTAGAAATAATAAAATCTTATTATCACTATACTTATAATTAATAAATAATTATATATCTAATTTAATTAATAAATTAGGCGCATCACTTTCTTTAATTTATTTATTTCCTTTAAATTAAACAATTTATTTAATTTAATTATCTTCTTAAATATTAGGCAATTAATTTAATTTACTTATTTCCTTAAATTAAATCCTTCAGATAAAATTATCAACACTCAATTTAGTTATCAATAATCAATTTAGTTACTAAATTAATTCACCACAATTCATCAATTATTTATTTTTCTCAATAAATAAATTATTTAAAATATTTATTTAATTCCATAAATATTTAAATTAAATTAAAAATTTCTCGATCGTTATATTTATTTAATGACTTAGAGGTCTTGTGTTCAACCCTCACAAGTAGCTATATAGTATTTATTCTTTTATAAAAAAAAAGAAGCTGCTGGCTGGACCCAACCCAGGCCACGGGCCTCACAATTCCAGCCCATGAAAAGTTGGGCCATTTTAGCCCAACCCAAATTTGGCCCTACCGCTTTTACTATTAACCCGTTTGGTTTTACCCTACTTGGTTTGTCGTGTATAATATTTATATCAAAACATAAGATTTCCCCAATATATTCCTTTCTTCTCCTCCACTACATACCATAACTAATTGCGTGATAATAATAATAATAATAATAATAATAATAATAAAAATAAAATAAAATAGTAATAATAATAATAATAACAGTAAAAAATAATAATAGTAATAATTAAAATAAAAAAATCATTTTTGAGTTCTATAATGTGGCTAAAGAATTGAATAGCCAACTAGCAATTAAAAAAAATCCCAATTAGACACGACAAACGCGGGTTGGTCAATGAGGTAGAGGTAAAGGCGAAATTTTGAGCCAAAATGGCCCGGGTTTTGGTAGGCTGAAATTGTGAGTCCTGTGGTCCGGGTTGGGCCGGCCCGGCCCTCGGGCTTCTCCCTTTATTTTTATTTTGTTTATTTTTGCAAAATCTTGCTACACGTAAAAATAATAATAATAAATATATTAAAATAATAAAATAATTAATAATAAACAATAATACAAAATGCATACACGATTAATTAATTACCTACATTAACTACATATCTCAATCAATTAAAATTTTAATAATATTATAAATTAGTATTATTAATTAATTATCTACATTAACTACATATCTTAATTACTCATGTTCTTAACAAATCAATTAAATCTTTTTAAAAAATGGTAATGCTCATAAATATTATAAATACAACTACGTCATTTTTATTTATGAGTCATGTGATTTTCTGACATTCATTGTGCTTGGGTTTGATGCTATTAGAGTGTAAATAGGAATGAGAAATTTTATTCGAAAAAAAATTTAGACCGTAAATGCACAAATTTGAACAAATTTGTTGGAATGTTTACTTCTATATTATTGCACAAATTTAAAGTAAAATATATGTTTCTAATCAATCCTTATATATAAAGGGGCGTAAGGTGATCCTTCAATTGAAAAATTCAGTGAGCCAACTTTTAATTAATTAAGAGTTAACAATTGAAAAACTCAAGCGAGTTTGGAATTGATTCCATCGTTCGATCCACAAAACCGACGGTGTCTCTTCGTATTGCTCCTCTTCTTCCTCTTCCTTTTTCAGTTTCTTCCCCTTTCTTCCATCTTCTCAAATTACCGACGGTGTCTCTCCATATTGCTCCTCCTCTTCCTCTTCTTTTTCTTCCTCTTTCAGTTTCTTCCCCTTCCCCTTTCTTCCATCTTCTCAAATACGTGCGGCCTCTGTAGTGGTGGTGGCCATTGAAATAACATAAACTACGCCCATAAAAGATTATTGTTGATTATATTTCGGTACCTGCGTGTGGAAAAAATTCAGTGAGCCAACACTTAATTAATTAAGAGTTAACTCGATTGATTGAAAAACTCAAGCGAGTTTGGAATTGATTCCATCGTTCGATCCACAAAACCAACGGTGTCTCTTCGTATTGCTCCTCTTCTTCCTCTTCCTCTTCCTCTTCCTCTTTCAGTTTCTTCCCCTTTCTTCCATCTTCTCAAATTACCGACGGTGTCTCTCCATATTGCTCCTCCTCTTCCTCTTCTTCTTCTTCCTCTTTCAGTTTCTTCCCCTTCCCCTTTCTTCCATCTTCTCAAATACGTGCGGCCTCTGTAGTGGTGGTGGCCATTGAAATAACATAAACTAGGCCCATAAAAGATTATTGTTTATTATATTTCGATACCTGCGTGTGGAATAAAGAAAAAAGAACATAAAATTATCGCTCTCAGAAATCGACAACCGCCGGTGACGGTGGTGAGATTCCGGTAAACGGCCTGGGTCTTTTCTTCCTCTTTCTAAATCTTCAAGTATTTTCATTTTAATTTGTTTTCTTATTGATGCATCTGAGTTTAGTTTGTTATTCAAATTTAAAAAACACATAATTGGTTCATTTTTTCTTGATTCGACTCCTCTCCTTTTGTTTAGTTTTTATGCATTATGCAATCAATATTATAAGTGAGCTCATTGAATTTACATTGTTGGCATAGATGATGCATAATCAAGGATAGGGAATTACAGATTTTATTTTTTCCTAATTCAAAAGATTTTTCTCACAGGTTCCAAATTGAACAAACTTTCTTCCCCGTTCACTTCTCTTATGTGTATCAACATTCAAACCACAAATTTCTTAGATGTTGCGATGTTATCTTAGTCAGGTGTGTGTTATCATTTGTTAATTTTTGTTTGTTGTTGATTTTATCGATTAAGATGTAGAAATGAGTTGATTTTTGCTGTATTATGGTTAATTATTGATTAATTATTTAAATGTGTGGATTTGTTTGGATGTTTGTTGTTTTTTATGTGAATTTCATATCTGAAACATGGTATTGCATGTGTGTGATGGGATGTGAAAATTGGGGGTTTTGGTGGAGTGTTTGAATTAAGGAATTCTAATGGAAATTAGTGTAGAAAAGGGAGGAGGTGCTCAAATTTCGAAGAAGAGTAGGTCTGTTGATCTTTAGAGACTGTATACATCTAAGGTTTCAAATTAAGGGAGTGGTAAGAGGAGTGGTGACCTTAGATGGAAAAAAAGTGTTGGTTTGAGGTAGTCCGCATTGAAGATGTACCAATTGTTCAGTATGAATAGGAACAAACCTACCTCTCGCTAGCTAACTTTTGGAAAGGCTTGAATCCCCATCTTTCCCAACCTTTAAGTGTGATTGCGAGGAGCTCGGACGCTAAGGTAAATTACTCCCTCCCTAAATCTTTTCCAGTACTGAGATTTGACGCATCCAAAATCTCTCATTCTGTATCTCTAATTTATCCTAAACATCTTTTGTAGGACAAATGAATACGAAGTCGGGTAGGGATTTAGGCTCGATAATATTATATGCTTTAATTTATCCGGCGTCAATCGCAGATCAGGTATATATTGTTCTTCTACAATAATCCAAGAGTTTCAAACTCTTGGATTTGTTCATCTTTCACCTTTAAGATATTTGGTTATAAATAATCAATTAACAAAACTTTTTGAGATTTACTTATTAATTCTGTTTGCTAACTTATATCTTTAACCTATTATGTAATAATTTGTAATTTTATATGGTGATTTTATGTACAAAGCATAACAGAAAAAATATAAACCAGTGATATACTAACAGATATAGAACAAGACCTCAAATTTAAACAGAATGGCCAAATCTTTTTCATATATTCATAAAGAAATGATGGGGTGGCTCAACCTATTCATTCTCTTATCCTTATGCATGTGCATAACATCATGGACATTTACATTAAGAATATAAATAAGGGGGTTTAGATGATTGCTTTAGTCATGAATACATTTTGCGTTCATTAAATTTCCAAACTATGCATTGTGCCTATAACTTCTTTTTACAAAACAGAAAACTTGGGAATTTTGCCAACTGAACATTGTGAACTTGACCTTACGAGCTTGAACATCAGTTGCGAGAGTGATTATTAATGCTAAGATTTTATCTCTTTTGTCCTGGACTTCATAAATTAAGTTATCTATTTCACATATGAATGTATTAGTTGTTTAATCTGACTGTATCACCCTTTTGTTTGTTTGAAACGTTAGACCTTTAAGGTATATTGGGAAATAAAATAAAACATTATAAAGTACTCATTTTTCTTTAGGTATGTGCCAAGAATCCATTCTTTCCATCCTAATAAGCTGCCTGATTTTTTGATGCTAATTTATTTATGTTATTTCATGTGAAATTGTTTTTTGCACTAAGGAGTTCACTTAATTTATTTTAGCTGATTGTGTTGGACTTATTGACTATTTGACATGTGGATTTTGTTAATTTTGCTGGAATTATGGAGTTTCCAATATCATTTATTAGTTTTGTGTAGCTTAAGTTAAAGTTTGATTTTTCAAGTAATGTATTGTATATACGTGTAGGAGGATTTATTAGGTTAGTAATGGAAGGTGAAGTTTTCTTATTTTACTAACCTGTACATGAAATTAAATAGTTTTACATAATTGTAAATTGTTTATTTTTACTTTTTTTTATAATTTGTAGCATTTATATTTGTGTGCAATTTGGTGACTCCTATTGCGTTAATTTGAAGTTGGATTGTGCATTTTGGTGACTCCTATCGCGTTAATTTATAGCCTTTATATTTGTGTGCAATTTGGTGAATCTATGGCATCGTTTGAAAAAATCGTGATTGAAAAAATCTCACGATTCGTTCAAACCCAGTTGTTCCAAATCGTTGGCTTCCAACTGAGAAGCTTCTCCAATCCACAATTTTTGTAAAGGTACCCACTTATCTTCTCATCAATTAAATCCATCGAAAATACCATATAATTTGTAATTGTGCTGAGGTAAAGAACTGAGAAGCTTCTGCTTAGTAAGTGCTTGATAAAAGTTCTGATTAAAGAACATGATATGATTTTATTGCGATTTTCCCATTATTCATTGCAATTTGTTTTATTTGATGATTATTACGTGTTAATTTTTCAACATAAATTTCATGGCATTACTCCTTTTACCCTCCCCAAATCTTATTTTTGTTATTCCAATTTGACCTTGAGTTGACTATTTATACTAGAGAATGAGTATTTTAGGAAGACGAAAGAACCTTGATTGGACTCGAATATTAATCTTGAAGCATAGAAAAGGTTCATATTTATGTTTAATTTTGAATCAACTGTAGTACTCCTTTGTTACATTAAAGAGTTTAATTTGTGTAATTTATGGCACAACTTTAGTTTCATACAATTATTGTTGAGTTTTGGTTTCAGGCATTTGAGGCACCTGTATTTGAGCATCCAGTGGTAGACACAAAAAAGTAGCTTCAATTATTTTGGGTGGATGTGTTGGGACCCGTCACTTTCTCTTACTAGCAAATGAGCTAAACCAACTGTAGGTGACTTACCATTTGTGTTTCCTTTGCAATAAATTTTCACATTTTGGTTGGTTATTGTAAATTGAGTTATTTTGGGATGCATGTGTTATTTTCTAATTGGCAAATTATTGTGAAATTATAAGCCCTTTACCTATAATCAAATTAGTGTTTCTATATGTACTTGATTTTAATAAGATTTTTTTTCCCGTCAATAATGATAACCAAACTGATAGTCACTTTCAAAAAATATAGTAAGGAAAAACCAAAGATCGACAACGAAAACTAAATTAGATAACAGAAAACAGAGAAAATTTTCTATTAAAACACAAAAAATTTAGTGGTAGGTGGATGAAATTTAGCTGTCATTGCTAGGGATATAAATATTCAGGCAACAAGTTATTTTTGTAGCAGCAATCGTTCATGTTTAGGCATAGATATATTAATTAATGTAGTGAAGTTTGGCCACAAGTAAGGGGTTGCGGTGAAAAATGTAGACATTGACGAATATACAATATCTTGAAGTAGATTACTGCTAAAGATTGCTCATTTTAATTTTAAACAGTTGCCTTACAGTTGTATCATGAATGTTTTCTATTAGTTGTGTTATATGTTTATTAAGGGCATCATTCTTTAGTTATCCTCTTTACATGTCATGTAGTTGAGATTTATATTTATGGTCAATGTATGAACAGGGCGTAAGTATGGTAGACAAAAACATGACTGCATGGTTCAGGAAAATGTTTCACCATATTCATTCAAGTTTTCAAAATTATGTTTTCAATTTGATAATGTCCTTTATTTTCATTCGTCTTTGCTTTTTGAGAAACCCACAAAACCTATTTTATAAATGGAGTCTTAAAACATGTGTGTTTTAAAAATGCAGACAAGACTGTTGGAAATTCTCAAGGACTTCATGTTGATTCAGATCAGTCCTTGAGTTCAAATAATGTGAGATACTCATCTGGTGGTATTGATGAAGCATTTGAATATTCACTTGAGAAAGTTGTCTCGGGGTTTAATTCTCCACCTCATGCTGAGTATGCTGTTTCTAGAGTAAATAGTGTACTCAACATCTTAGAAAATAAACATGTATTATAAAGTTAGCAAAAATAGTAACACAAAGGTTTTAAAATTTAATTTTTTTAATCGGAATAATATCTTCTTCAATTGTTTTATTTGTTTGATCAAAGTTATTGTTAACACGAGAACCAAATTATGCATGTGGATACGTCTCTAAAGTTGCTTGAGGTAGGAAAGCATGCTCTTCAAGGTGAATACGTTTAAATCTTTTTGTCTTTTGAATTAGGACCCTCATTATGGGAATAAGGTAGTATATATAGTTTTGGATGGTTTTCTTCGAAAGTGTTTGGTTGCTCTCAAAACTGAAATATACGTGTGTGTATATATGTATGCATGTTGAATGGTCATATATTGTTTAAAATGAGTGCAAGTTATTAATTTAAGATAATCTCTTGATTAAAAATGAGCTACACAATTCAGTTGAGAAAGCTACTTCGACTGTCGGTAGTGATATAAACCAACTAATATCTGATATGGAGCTGCTAGGGAGAGAACTCAAATAAAGACGGCATGGAATGTCAGCACCACACCTTGGCACTCAACAGCTAGGTGTGTACAAATAGCAAGTCCTGCATAAAGTTGCTCATTTTGTTTCTTTAAACATGTAATATACCTGTTTTCTTTAATTCTTCTTCTTAATATTGACTCAACAAATTATTAAATCCATTATTTAAACTAGCCCGTGCATTGCACGGGCTATCAACTAATAACATATAGTTTGAAGTAAAATATTTAAAATTATATTATATAGGAGTCATTTTGGGAGAGTGGAAGTATTTTCTTATCGGAATTAACAACTCTAGGCCTAAATTAAAATTAATTTAGTGTAATATCAAAGTCAATTATGGTTCAAAATGAGTTTGATTTCAAGTAATTGTGTATTACCATAACATACATCTTTACATTTTAATTTGGAAATTACCAATTGAGGCTTACTGTCAAGTTTTTCCATAATTTAAATATTTTACTTCTATATTATTGCACAAATTTGTTGGAATGTTAAAAGCTGAAAGACCGTAATTTAATGATCCTCCTTTAGCATTAAGAATCATGTTTTCAATTATAGTTAGAATATATTGAAGAGATTACATTAAAATAAATAGTTGTTGTAGTTCAGTTGGTTTGAACTCTTATTTATTTACTTACAAGTCTTGTGTTTAAGCCTCACAACCCACAAGTAACAATATTTTATTTTTTTAAAAAATAAGTCACGGATCGGGTTAAAATGGCCCGCACTTTCATGGGCTAAAATATTGCGGCCCATGGCCCATGTTTCTACGGGCCTGGGCCTAAATTGCCAGGTCTAATCTTAATCATCATTTTCAAGAATGCCAAGAAGAGTTACGTTGAACTAAAAATCTGAAGACGTGCATGCATGTAGGTAGACCTGGCAAAGATGGCTGACCACTACCAAAAAATCAGAGTTTTTTGGCCTACAGCTTTTTAGTTTACCAGTGAAGGCCCTACACTTTAAGTGGCCCGTGATTTTTTTTTTATTTTAAAATGTTAGTACTTGTGGGTTGTGAGGCTTGAACACAAGACTTGTAAGTAAATAAATAAGAGTTCAAACCAACTAAGCTACAACAACTATTTATTTTTAATGTAATCTTCAATATATTTTAACTATAATTGAAAATTATAATTAAGATATGTAGTTAATGTAGGTAATTAATTAATAATACTAATTTATAATAATATTAAAATTTTAATTGATTGAGATATGTAGTTAATAATTTTAAAGTATAAAACTATTAAACTAACAATTATTAGTTTAAGTTAGATAATATAATTATAAAAATTTAAAATTATCTATATATTAGTATTAATTACAAGTATTTATTATTTTTAAAAGTTAAATAAATTATATTAATTTTAAAGAATAAAATTTGATTATATACTTTGAATTACTAGCAATATATAATCCAGAATCAACTAGCATTATATAATACTTTGAATTACTAGCAATTTGGAAAGTAAATCAATCATTATCTCTTAATTATGCATTCCCCTACTTATTTGGAATGTAAATCAATCATTATCCCAAATCATGCATTTAGAATAATATCTAAAATTATAATACTATTAAAATTTTAATTGATTGAGATATGTAGTTAATTTAAGTAATTAAAATTATTATTTATTATAAATTATTTTATTATTTTTAATATTTATTATTATTACTATTTTTGGTGTATCAAGATTTTGCAAAAAAAAAAAAAGAAGAAAAAAGCAGTGTTAATTACTACCTTGATGACGAACCCACAGGCCTAACAAATGTAAAAACTTTCGGCCAAAACCGGGCCTTTTGGCGGCAGGCCACCGACCAGCCATGGTTACCAAGTCTACGTGTATGGGGTGTTCATCGGTAGGGTGTTCATCAGAAAGAACCGACCAACCAAAACCAGGATAGAATCTGAGAAAGTCTCAAAATAGAAACAAATGCAGGAAGCCAGATATACCAAATCGATTTCTTGGTTTGGTTAGATTTTTACCTTACTAGAACCTAGCCCCAAATTTAAATCATTACTCATTCAATTTTAAACAAAAACAAGCCAAGAAAAAAGCACCTAAGACTTATTTTTGAGCCAAAATTCAGCTAAAGGAAGTAGCCCATGACTTGTACCAAACTCAAGTTTTTTCAAGCTAAAATTCAGCCCAATAAAAAAATATAAGACTTGGAAGTCTTTTTATAAGAAAAACTTCCTTAGACTTTTACAAAATAACCAAGGTGGAACTTGGCTATTAAACTCTCAAGGAAATTTTCACTTGATAGTCTTTTAAAAGAAAAACTTCCTTATACTTTTATAAAATAACCCATGTGGGACTTAGCTATTAAAATCTCACTTGGTAGTATTTTTATAAGGAAAACTTCCTTAGACTTTGATAAGTGAACCAATGTGGGACTTGGGCACTTGGCTATTAATATTTGGAAGTCTTTTTATAAGGAAAACTTCCTTAGACTTTTATAAGTAAACCAATGTGGGACTTGACTATTAAGATTTCACTTGGTAGTTTAGAAACAAGTTAAGTAAAATAGTGCCATAAGTTCCCTTATGTTATGTGATTTTTTTGGCATTCATTAGTGTCGGATTTGATGAGAGTCTAAGTTGGTATTTACATTCCAATATTAAATTTACACCCCTATATTAAATAATAATTTGATTATGTGTTATCTTGAATCATTATTACATGTAATCAATTTATAAGGAAAATTTAGAAACAAGTTATGTAAGATGGTGCCATAAGCTCCCTTATGTGATTTCTAAGTTGGTATTTACATCCCTATATTAAGTAATAATATTTTGATTACTTGTTATCTTGAATTCATTATTAAATGGTAATCAATTCTCAACTAAATAGTAAAGGCTTCACACATTGTAGTGTTTTATAAAGAAAACTTTCTTGATGTGGGACTTAGAAACAAGTTATGTGAGATGGTGCCATAAGTTCCCTTGACAAGGGTCAAGTTGGTATTTACATCCCAATATTAATTATTAATTTAATAATAATAAGTAATAATAGTTTGATTAGTTGTTATCTTGAATTCATTATTACATGGTAATCAAATTATAAGGAAAATTTCTTTAAAATTTTACTAATTTAGCCAATATGGGACTTTGAGACTTGGAGACAACCAAATACTAAGGATTTCAAATACATCCCACATTGTCTAGTATGCCATCTCTTATCTTACCCCTATTCTATAAATAGATGAGACTTTCAAGTTAATTTTACATGGTTAGACATCCCATATTGTCTAGTATGCCTTCTCTTGTCTTACCTCTATTCTATAAATAGAGGAGACTTTCAAGTTAATTTTTTATGGTTAGACAAAAGTCTTGAAGAATTGATTTTTCAAGTTATATTTTATTTTTTTAATATATTATTTAAAAAATAAATACAACTGTTGGTTCGATTAAAGATTTACTTGACCAAACCAAACACTCTCTCTGAAATTGGGCCGAAAATTTGGTATATGTCTGATCTTAGAACCCAGGTATAGCTTTAGACCGAATCGAATTAGGATTTGAATCCAGGTTCGGTTTCCTAAAACCGAAAAAATCGACCGATTTGAACACCCCTACATGCATGCATGCTCATTTTTTTGTTTTTTGGACATAAGGCAAAGGTGATGAATCAATAATACTAACTATTTGTCATGTAGTAATATATAGAGAATAAGGTTCCTCAATCATGCATTTCGATCACCATGTTAAAGATGCTAGTAATTATATGTTTGTATGTATATATAATATAAGTTGTCACATACATATATAATTAATTAGATACTACAATGTTTATTATATATTTAATTAGTTTAATAGTGAATAATTAAGTGATATAAAATAAATTATAATGATAAATTTAAGACGGTGACATCATTTTATATATATTAATGTTAAAATATTTAGACTTTTTTTCCATATAAATAAATAAAATTGACAAATGGAAAAAATAAAATTTGATCAAGGAATATACATTTTCTACTAGTACTGTAAATATTAATTCTCTTTCTATATTATGAATTGAAACTTGAAATTCGGTTTCATAAAAATTGAGCACATAATAATTGAGCACATGATTATTATTACTATTATTATTATTATTTTATTTTATTTTTTATTTTTTATTTTTATTTTATTTTTTATTTTTTATTGTTATTGTTATTTTATTATTATTATTATTATTATTATTGTTATTATTTATTATTATTATTATTATTTATTATTATTATTATTATTATTATTATTATTATTATTATTATTATTATTATTATTATTATTATTATTATTATTATTATTATTATTATTATTATCATGCAATTAGTTATAGTATGTAGTGAAGTAGAAGAAATGAATATATGGGGGAAATCTCATGTTTTGATATAAATATTAATTCTTGTAAAATTTTAACAATTGACCCATGTTGCTCCAGCAGTCATATAACCAAAATTCCAAATGCGAGGTTGCAAGTTTGAATCTGTGCAATGGTAATTTTTTGGAAAAAATTTAACAGACGCCACGTCAGCAACGGACACGTGTCAAATTATAATATTAAATACCATGTCAGACCTGCCACGTGTGCCACGTAGGCGCCACGTGTGCCACGTCAGCAGGTCAACACACATGTGGCGCCAATGAGTTCAAAGTCCAAATTTTTTAATAGAAAGTGGCTCCGTTTGCGTTGATCGAAAGAAAGGGGCTCAATAACCAAATTTTACAAAAGTTCAGTGGTCGACTTTGCATTTAACCCTATAAATTTTACATAAACTAATGTTTCACTATAAATTCGTTTTACAACCAAAACAATTCGTTTAACTCATATTGTTTTCGTTTCTTCATGTATTTTTACAATCAACAATCAATGTATATATTAAAATATGAATTGATCACTAATTTTAGCATCAAATAAGCTATATACAAATATACTTCACTGTAAATTACTGTAAACATGATTTCTTCATAAATATCATATTTTCATGGACTACTCAACCCTAAATCACATACAAACCACACAAAATAGATTATATATACAAATTAACATATACCAACCATATATTCAACAAATTAATCATCAATATCAATTAAAGAGAACTTTTAAACAAAACAAAAATAAAAACTTTAATACTAAAATTATACATTTGGTTACTTATTTATACTCTGTTAGATGATAGAGAATTATTTTGACCCCTTCTTCTCCTCAAAACATAGCTTCAAAATCACAGAGAATGCTTTTCTCTTCTCTCTACTCTCTATTTTCTTCTTTTTCTTGTTCTTCTTTAGAGTTAGGCTTAATACTGATAAAACTAACGTAAAATATATACTTAATACAGTATAATACATATACTTAATATTTATTAGTTATATTTTTTAAAAAAATCAAAAGTCATAAGGTTTGTTTGACAAAACTAAATTAAAATAAGAATTTAAAAAGCTAAAAGTCTTGTTTGGTAAAACCAAATTTAAACTCCTTTTAATTTATTTTAATAATTCACTTGCTATATAGTTTAATTGTCACACTTTATTTAATTAGATTATAGTATTCTAATTCAATTAAATTAAAGCTAACAACAACTTATTAATTAAAGATGCCACATATTCCAATTGCTACATAATTATAATTTTCATTATAAATTATAATTTTATTTAATAACTTAGTACATCACTTTTAATTACTAAATTAATTTAAAACAACATTATAACAACTCATTTAATTATTATCAACCCTCTAATTTAATTATTAAATTAAATTATAATATTACCACTATGTAACATAATAATTAATTTAATACTCATTTAATTTAATTAACTTTAAAATACAAAATTACCAAATGCCAACTTAATTAATATATTACACTTAATTAAGTTAATTCCCCACAACTCATGAATTATCTATTTAACTAATAAATAATCAAATCAATCAAATATTTATTTAACAATAAACACATCAACTAAAATATTTATTTAATTGATAAATATTTTAAATTACATCTAAAAATTACGGATCGTTACATCATTCCTTCCTTACAAGGATTCTGTCCCCAGAATCACAACTCAAACAATTCATTCGTTACATTCTTCCCTCCTTACAATGATTTTGTCCTCAAAATCGAAGACATAGATTAAACAAATAACTTAGGATAACTTTTCATCATCTTATTTTCGAGTTCCCACATAGCTTATTCAGCATTGTGGTTCCTCAACATTACCTTAATAAAATGTATCACTTTATTCCTGAGAACTTATTCTTTTCTGTCAACTATCTAAATAGGAATTTCCTCGTAAGATAAATCTTTATCAAGTTGTAACGGTTCGTACTCTGTAAGACCCCGAATTTTATGAAATGAAAGTATTCAATTTTTTATAATTATTATTTTATTTCGTAAATGGTTAAATTGATAAAAGTTTAAAGTTAAGGGTGATATGTGAAATTTTTGCAAAGTAAGAAAATGGTTATAAAATATTCGTTTGGTCGGGGAATATTTTTTTTGTCGGGGAATATCCATACGACGACACAATCATTGGTGGACCCCACAACGGAAGTATTATCGTAGTAAGAAAACGACAGAATTATCTTTTTATAAAAATAACGGTGAAAGTATTCCGAATTAAAAGCATTGAACTACCCGTAGTAGTAAAAGTACGATGTCTGGCGTGGTTGCATAGTAGCACACGGTATTGATTATTGATGCTTACGTAAGAAGTCACTCAGTTATACTCAATTATTGCTACAGTAATTGCTGCATCATATCTCTCATATTATTGATTCAATTGTTGTCACAATATCATCTGTATAATATGTTATATTATTAAATAAATAATTGAGACGACAAAGTTATTTATATTATTATTTGTAATATTGACAATATCTAGAAGTTCTGTTAAGGAGAGGTTTGGTCACCTAATTGCGCGCCAATAAGAAGAAATCCTTATCGGAAAGCCCCATCTTTCCTAGGAACGACCTGGTTGTTAAATATTGTGAGTTATAATATTAATGATGAATAAGTTCGTGTTGATTAAAGATGAAATTGATAGTTCCATTGTGTGAGAATTATTAGTGTTAGTAGAAATCGACATTTATTTCGATAATAATTAATGTCTGGAGGTTATATTGACCAATCGGGTAATTAATCGGATAAATGAGCAATTAATTGCTATTAATTCACATGCTTATAACTATGTGTTCACATGTGTGTACTATTGATTCACATGATTTACTATTAGGGGAGTTGGTACAAGATTGATAATACTTGCATGACTAAATTAAACATGGAGGTATAGATGAAGGTACTATACTGTAATTAGTTTTTTCACATGATTATATTATTAAGTCACGTGATTGAACTATTGATTCACATTATTTACTATTAGGGGAGGTGGTGCAAGTTTGATAATACTTGCAGGACTAAATTAAAAATAAAAAAAGAGAAAGGTATTATTTGTTATATTACGAGCCCCAAAACGTGCAATTATCAAAACTATATTTTTCTATAAATAGAAGCTCATTCCTTCATTATTTTTCACCAATTCACTAAATCTATAGAGCAGTTATTATAGAGAGAAATTATAGAAAGAAAGAAGAAGAGAAGTCCGCTACCTCACTATTCCAGTATCCAGTCTTTTTCTTAGGTAAGGGAAATTATTATTATAGTAAGGGATATTATTATTATAGTAAGGAGTATTATTTCTTTCGTATTCATAAAGAGAGCTTCTGTTATTCCATTCTTTATTATTATGTTGGAATAACTTTTATATCTGAATCACCGTATACGTGGTGAAATTCTTACATTATTCCATTCTTTATTATTTTGTTGGAATATCACATTTGTTCGGATTACGCATGACTGGTTCCATTCTTTATTATTACATTGGAATATCACATGCATGCGTAGACACGCATTTGACACAGTTCCATTATTTATTATTACATTGGGAATAACTGTTTGTGCTGATCTATCGCATGCACGGTGAATTCTTTTGTTATTCCATTCTTTATTATTACATTTGAATAACTTTGCTTACTTGGACTACCGCATGCATGGTGAATGACCTTTCATATTCATTTTTTATTAAATTATGGAAATGATGCATCTACGTGGATTCTGCGTGGCGGATGAAAATCCATTTGCGGTTCGAGTATATTCTATTATACTCGTATGAGATATCATTTCTTTTGTACTAAATCATGAAATATCATTTTATTTGGTATTTTATTTACGAGTTACTATTCACCTAATTACTTATTCACTCTAGTATTATTCACTTTCGGTATTCGGGGCACTTTTAGGTGTTTGAGTACTATTTATGGGTTACTATTCACCCAATTACTATTCACCCAAATATTATTCACTCGGATATTTGGGGTACTTTTCATGTCGGTACTATTCACGAGGTACTATATTCAAGTACTATTCATTGTGGTACTTATTCACGAGGTACTATTTACCCAAAAAAATATATTTCTTTTACATTCCAAATTATTTTGATACATGAATATTATTTTTGAATTTTACTCCACAAAGCAGTATCATGTTGACAATTTAGATATTTTTAAACTTTGGATAAATTTAAAGTCTTTAATATTTATCCTTGATTTCGTTTGATTAATGCTTATATCATTGTCATCATCCTCATGCTTATATTATGATGAAAGTCATCTTTGGCTTACGTGCAAAGATGGACTGTTGATTATTGATTTTACAGTTGTATATCTTTGGCTTACGTGCAAAGATGGACTGTTGATTATTGGTTTTACAATTGTATATCTTTGGCTTACGTGCAAAGATGGATCGTTGATTATTAGTTTTTCTGGTTGTATATCTTTGGCTTACGTGAAAAGATGAACTATTGATTGATGAGTATCTTTGGCTTATGTGTATAGATGAGCTATTTTTATTGGTATGATTATGACCGAGGATCATTCGGTATAATTATGACCCGTAATGTTATAGATGATGTGGTAAAAGTCCTCACTGGCCCGTAGGGTATTGATGGACAGTTATTGGTATGATTATAACCATGGATTATTCGGTATAATCATGACCATTGATGATTACATGAATATCCTTGGCCATAGTGCAGGGATGATTCGATGATGTGAATTATTTATTAAGTGAGTCTCAATTGATAAAATATTGATTATACACTTTTAATTAAGTAAAAGATAGTAGATATCATGCTCTACTTGACTCTTCTAAATCTGGTTGTATGTCTTT
This sequence comes from Panax quinquefolius, assembly GCA_020205615.1. NCBI lineage: Eukaryota > Viridiplantae > Streptophyta > Magnoliopsida > Apiales > Araliaceae > Panax > Panax quinquefolius. Next base: position 53,845,386 of record CM035160.1, read on the forward strand.
GGCACTGTAGTGCAAAGATGAATTGTTAATGAATATCTTTGGCCGTAGTGTAAAGATGAATTTATTAGTATGATTATGAGCAAGAATTGTGATTTTGTATAACCATGATTTTTGATGTTTTAAATAAAGATAGGTAATGAAAATTATCTTCATCCTGGGTGCGAAGAGGAATTTAGAATCACAATTATGATTACGAGTTATTCATATGATTGTGGACAGGAATTGTTGATTGATGTTACAGGGATAAAAAATTATTGGGAGACTTTTAACATGAAGAAGATAATAGACATGATGGTCTATGTGACTCTTCTAATAGATTGCTCGTTCCGCTGCAACTATGGTTGAAAAGTTTTATCATCTACCATATGTTCTAAATCTCTGATTTATTACTGATGAAGGCTATTGATGATGTAAATTATCTTTAGTCATGATATTCTTTATTGGGCTAGTTGTGCTCACCCTTTTTGCTTCACAATTCCTTTCAGGTAATAAGAGTGTTACCAGGTCGAGCGGGGATAACAGGGGAATAGAATGGTGGTCTATAGCTGTTGAGGTTCTCCCTAAATATATAGTATGGAAATAATTTTGTTGAGAACTTTAGATAAGTGTGTCGTATTGTATACGTCATTTGATATTTAATTTTGGTGAACCGAATAGGGTGAGGTGAACCCAACTTTGGAAGGGTGTTTTGCCACTATCATACAAGATGTCTAATGACATACAACCTCGTGTTATCATAAGACATGGTTGTGCACATCCACTTGCTAAGTATATCTACGAGCACTACCTATATGATCTTGGAGTTTATTTGAAATATAATTTTTACTTGGAGACAACAGAGATAATTATATGTCAAGAGAAGACTTACCATTGGAAAGAAGATGATAGTAATCTTCTTGTTTTTCTTTGGGGAGTTTTGGGTCAACCAAGGATAATTCTGTGGACATATGATATCTATCATAACCTAGACGCATGGCCTCCCATGTACGAAGGTTTCCTTGAGTATTTTCCAAAGATTTTAATTTCTAAAATAATTATTGACTGTACCTTTATGTAAGGTACCATCGTAAGGTCTTGTGGTCAAGGCACCACGAGAGTTATATATATTTGTATTAAAACTCACAACTTATTTGTTGTCGTACTTTTCACGACAGTTCAACAATTGTATAAATGAAGTTTATATTTGATTTTTATAGTGCGATATCTGGCGACTCAAGAATGGGTTGTGTGGACCTATTTTGGGGGTGTCACATACTTGATCACATGATTGTAGTCGGGCTTGTACGACCGTAACACTAAAATATGAAAAACATTGTGAATGTGCTCTAACTATATTGGTATGGCTACCTCATAACCATCTCTTCCCTCTCTTTGTAGTACATAAAAACTAAGAACCTCAATTTCATCTTTCTCTTTTTACTAAATTTTATATTTCCCTTTCACTGGGACATTCTCAAGAAAACGAAACTACATACTACAAACACATGTTTCCTTTTGTCTCATTTGAGCAGCTAACGATCTTGTTCTTGAAAGTAGTATGCATACAAGCCAATCATGAATGATGATAAAGCATATACTTTGTAATCAATCTTATTTATTTATCAATAAAAGAATGAATTATTAAAGGCATTTATTATCTACATGGTGCTGTTTTAATAATATGTGATAAACCCATAGTTTTAAGCAATGCTTTTAGAATCATGATGAGATCATGCTAATGAGATCTAAATTCTTAGATAACTTAAAACTAAAATGTTCTCAATCAATGGAATACTAAAAAGGGGATTAGTGAATCTAGATAGATTGGTACACACGTTACTTGCTCATTAGATGAGTATGATTGATCTCATGATCATTTGTGTGGAGACACTAAAGCAAGTATGTAAGTGCTTCTTGGAGAATAAGTTCACTGAACGTGACTCACTAAGGAATACCTAATGGAGTTTTACTTGCTTGTCAATAGGAATTCCTGTAGTGATACTAGTACAAATGATCCTTAGACTTGAGACCATCATAGCATCTTATATATGATAAATTACACTTTGACTTATTCTTTAAGACTCTTAGAGTATATCAAAGGGCATGTTGGGGGTGTAATAAGTTATATATGGAGATAATGAATGATCAATAAAGAATCTATCACTTCTAGTAAATGAAGAGAAATGTCCTATGTGATTCGATAAATGGCAACCCAAGAATTCTTGGCCAAGGTGGAATGAAATTAGAAAGTAGTTTCTAATTTGCATTCATTAAGAGTTGTGCATTTAGGAATCGAAATACATATAATTAAATAAAATAAGACTTGTTAGTAATTTCATGTCTTATATTTAATTGGGACATTATATGGTAGAATGATGAATTGAATTATCAGTAACTATTTACTCAAAGGTTCTTTTATGATTAATGTTGAAATCTATATTATCTGGAAAGTCGTTGATCGCTAGGAAGGCTTATCCCTATTGTAGAATAAATATTATTTATTTAAATAAATTAATAGTTTAATTTATTTATTTAAATAAGATTAGAATTATTCTAATTAATTTATTCTATTTGGTTTAATATGGAGAACCTAAAGGGTCACACCATAAAAGGAAGAATACTTATTTAAGAAGTTAATGGTATAATCATAATAATATGTTAAGTATATTTAATTTAATCTATGGTGATAGAATAAATTAAATAGCTTAATATTATTATTTAATATTTTGAAAATATTAAATATAAATTAATAAGAGAGTCTTATTATTATTATTATTATTATTATTATTATTATTATTATTATTATTATTATTATTATTATTATTATTACTAATTTTAATTTCTAAAAGAGTTTAGAAATTAATTTAATATAAGTACTCTAATTTATTCCTAATAGGATTAGGAGGCAAAATTAGTTAAAAGAGTTTAATTAATTATCCCTAATAAGATTAGGGAGCCCAATTAATTAAAGGAGTTTAATTAAATAAATAATACCTTATTTTGATTAAATACCTAGTATCTTTATAAGAGGAGTTTTATATCAGATATCAAATATACGTGATTTCAATAGTTGGAGAGTACACCCCTTTTTCTATAGAGATAGGAAAAACTAGGGTTTGAGCCAATACACCATTCTTCTTGAAAATTCTTCTTCCTTGGTGAATCACCTGTAGGGGCCATACACTTGGGTGGCTAACATTGATCAAAGGAAGAAATCTACCCGGAGATTCAAGGAGATCGCGAAGAAGTAGGAGTTGAACTTGTACTTTTGGAATCTCGTATTTACAAGGGTATGATTCCATAACTTCTTGTTCTTCGTTTTAATTAATAATATGTATAAAGGATGATCCGGATAATTGGTTTGTGGAAAATTTTAAAATCTAATTTTACTTTGCTTTCGTTAATTTTGCAATTTGATTGCTACTTTGATCTTTACAAAACCTTACAGTGGTATCAAAGCCAAACTTTATGCGAATTATTAATTGGTATGATTCCATATTTGTATGAATATGTATTTATAATAATTTATTGGGAATAATTTGTTGTATAAAATTATTTTTTATGAAAAACGAAATTCATTCGCGAACCTAATTTTTTTTTCTTAAAAAAAAAAAATCATAAAAAAGTCGAGTCCGTGGTTTGATCTGATCATCTGGACATTGGTTATTATTATATTATATTATATATATATATATATATATATATATATATATATATATATATAATATTCCTAATAATTTTATAATTAAAATAAAGAGTTTATTTTAATTTTGAAATTGGATTTCATGCAACTTAAAATTGCCCATTAAATGATATTCATGAGATGAATGTTTTATTTATTGATACATATGATGATATGTATGATAATAAATGAGATTGATTATAGACTATTGACCAATGTGATTGAATTTATTTTGGTTGAATACTTGAATGAATGGGTTTTATTAAATGGGGTCTGCGTACCTTGTCTTTTCTGGTTTTATTCTTGATGTAAATTCTATCTCTCTCCAATGTACTTCCACTTGATTGTTGATCAATGTTTCTATTTAAATTAAATTGTTTATGTAATAGGATTAGTTAGAATTTTTTGAAGAACCGGAGATTAAGGTGCAAAGAGCGTTTGAAGACCCATTTGTAATGGAGCCCGGATTTAAATGTAATAATTATATTTAAATGTTAATTCTTGCACCCTAGGGTTTGACCTCTTGGTTCACTTGGTGGCTCTAGTGAACCAAACTAGAATAAAAGTCCATAATTAATCTGGGTAGAATATAGTATTCTATAGGCTTAAATATGAATTACTACCTTGAACTATAGGCCATATTCCACTTTGGTAATCAAAGTTTTAATTTTGTCAATTAGATGATTGAACTATCAATTTTTTTCTATTTTTTCAATTGTGGCTGCCAGTTAAAAATTACTGACGTGACTATCTTAGTGGGACACATCTCAGCTGATGTGTATAGAAAAAATAGTTTCTTAAATTGTGATAAAATATATTTGATATATTGAAGGGTAAAATGGTCACACCCTATTCACTTAATACATCAAAACTAATTAAAACTTCCAAACAATCAGAAATTGATCAAATCAATCAAAACAAAAAAAAATTTAAAACCATTAAAAATCGATCAAAAACTCCTCTTAGCCAAACATTGAAGATCAAGATCTGCAGCCAAAAACTCCTACAGATCGACCTCTGGCGACGACTAAACACTGCTGTAACATCGTCTGGCCTCGATAGTCTATCTCTTTCTTCCGACATCGTAATGAGTTATTACAACTAAACAGAAAAATAGATCAAAAAGAAAAATAAACAATAAATACATAGATCTGAAAATGGGGTTTCACTGAAAACCACCTAGATTCAATTCTCGACAAGCAAAATGACAAGTCCCCTACTAGTTTATACGATTCCTCAGCAACCATACTTGATTTTAAACAAGAAATGGGGGCATTCGGCAATCCAGAAATATGAAATGGATGGTCTTTTAGTCTTTTAGTTCAATAATCAGCAATACGAAATGGATTATTTCCACATGAAGAAGATGTTTTAGGTTTCAACTGTGATTGCTTAAGCGAGAGTTACTTTGCTACTCCTGTTTTTCTCCACAATCATCACCAACAACCAACCATGTTCCCCACCTGCGATTAACCACTACCTACAACAAACATAAGTAAACTCACTTCCATCTGAAAGCTGAGATCTCTCTTTATCCCGTTCTTTTCCTTTTGTGTTTTCTCTTGAAGGCGAATGATGATATGGGGAATGGGGTGTGGTTGCGTTCTGCATATGGATCTCTCTTTGTAGTCGAAGAAGAAATGGAAAGCTTTGAGAGAGGCAAAATGGCAAATTTTTTGTATGGCGATCACCTATTATCGATTTTCACCTCTTCCGCCCCATTTTCGCTCTCCTCCGACCACAAAAATCCCCATCATCGATTTTCATGGAGGTTCTAAATCGGCTACTTTTTTCAACAGAGACTTTGGAACTCACGACATGTTTGATTTGGATTCCCATAGGCTTTTTTTATTTATAAATTGGTTTAATTAAGTATTTGACAAATTTGCCCTTTCATATACAATAATTGTATAACTAAACATTAAAATACACTTTTTAATTACACATCAGCTAAACAATGGCCTACCCAAAGAGTCACGTCAACAATTTCTGACGTGGCAGCCTCAATTGAAAAAATTGAAAAAAATTTATAGTTCAATCATCTAATTGACAAAATTAAAACTTTGATCACCGAAGTGGAATATGACATATAGTTCAGGGTAGTAATTCATATTTAAGCATATTCTATAGTATGCATGCTAGTATTATATATATATATATATATATATATATATTATGCAAACATGCTTCGCATGTTTAATAATATGACACGTATTTTATATATATATGTGCATGCGCGCTAAATAAGATGAGACTAATAATAACAAATCCCTCAAAGATATTATATTAAGTTGTAATGTTCAAAGATATTTGGAATATGGAACGTCGCTTTCTATGTGACGACCCCAAAATAGGTATACATTGTGATGCCCCCAAAATAGCTATACATCACCTATTCTGAGTCATCAAATATATGGTACAGAATACAAATACAACTTAATTATACAACTGTCGTGTAAAGTATGACAAAACATAAGTGTGAGTTTTAATACAAATATTGTAAATGCCAGACAATATACAAACTCAAATTCAATATTATTACATTTATTTTCCACTATTTCCTTGAATAGTGAGGACTACTAATCTTTATCATGCGTCCGTCACTCCGGTTCCCGACTAGTCCACCTACGTTCTCATTTCAAGAGAACAATAAAAGTAAAAGGTGAGCTCAACTAGCCCGGTAGGAAATATTATGACTAAGATAATGTAGAATATATTATCGTTAGCCTTCAACAATGTTAAAGCGATACAATATAACAATCATCAAGTTTAAGCTGCGGTGAACAAGCAATCCATTAAAAGAGTCAAGTAGAGAATAAAATCTACAATCTTTTATGATTTAGAAGGTTTTTCATCACTTTTATCATTTGGGACTCGATTTTAATAAATAATCCACATCATCGAATCACCCACGTAGATTACTGACCCAAAGATATTCTTTAGTATAACGACCACAATTATCCATGCACTACGGGCCAAGAATATTTGTGTATTCAATAATGGTCATGATCATGCCAACAACTGTCCATCAATGCTCTACGGGCCAATGAGGACTTTTTCCACATCATTTGTAACATTACGGTCATGATTACAAGAATAATCCACGGTCATAATCATACCAAGTCCATCTATGCACTATAGGCCACAGATGACTTTCAACAAAATATAAACATGAGGATGATGACAATGATATAAGAATTCAATAAAACAAGTTTAAAAATTAATTTATCCAGGAACTAATAACGTCCAAATTGTCAACATGACATCGCTTTGTAGAGTAAAATTCAAGAATGCTCGGAAGAATATTTCCATGAAAAGATTTGGATGAAGAGCAAATATCAAGGATATTCCACTAATTTCATGGAGTATAGAAGTCAAAACTTTAACCATTTGAGTATAATAAGGAATGGAATAACAAAAGAAATCACCGGGCATGCGATAGATCAGACATGCAGTGAGTTATTCCAATGAGAATAATAAATAACGGAATCGAAGTGGCGTAAAAACGCACGCATGGATAGACGGGATATTCCAACAAAATAATAAAGACGGAATCAATAATAAAGACGGAATTCATCGGAGTCCGGGTCGAAAAGATGAACATGATATTCCAACAGAATAATAAAAGCGGAACCGGTCCCGTAGAACGCATGCACGAGGATGTTCCATGAGAATGATAAAGAATGGAACAACGGAAGAATTTCACCAAGTATAGGGTAGCAGCGATATCTGAGTTATTCAACAAAATAATAAAGAATGGAATAATGAAGTTTCTTCATGGATAAGAAAGAAATAATACTCTCTACCTTGGAAAAACTGAATACTGGAATAGTGAGGTAGCAGACTTCTCTTCTTCTTTCTCTCTATAATTTCTTTCTATAATAATCGCTCTAAAGCTTTTGTGAATTGGTGAGAAATGAAGGAAAAATGAGCTTCTATTTATAGGAAAATATAGTTTCGATAATTGCACGTTTTGGGGCTCGAAAAATTACAGTACAATACCTCCAACTTTTCTTTCATTTTTAATTTAGTCCTGCAAGTATTATCAAACTTGCACCACCTCCCCTAATAGTAAATAACGTGAATCAATAGTAAATTATGTGAATCAATAGTTCTAGACATGTGAAAATACGAATTATAGTATAGTACCTCCATCTATACCTCAATTTTTAACTTAGTCATACAAGTATTATCAATCTTGCACCAACTCCCCTAATAGTAACAAGAATGTGAAACAATTGTACACACATGTGAACAAATAGTTATAATCATGTGAAATAATAGCAATCAATTGCTCATTTATCTAGTTAAATACCCGATTGGTCAATATAACCTCCAGACATCAATTATTATCGAAATAATTGTCGATTTTCACTAACACAAATAATTCCAAACACAATGAAACCATTTTATCAAAAATATAAATTTTGAAATTTTGAAGTTTGATTTTTTTCCGAAAAAAGTCAACTGTTGACTTTTTTTGACCAAATAGTGAATTAGGAAAATTTTGTGTTTATAGACTATTTTACTAATTTCATCATTCAGGACTCAAATATCACATCTGCGTCTCCAAATTCAACTCCGAACACAACTTCAATTTTAATAACATTCATCATTAATAATATAACTCACAATATTTATCAACCGAAGTCGTTCCAGGAAGAGGGGCTTTCAATAAGGATTTCTCCCTATTGGCGCAATTAGGTGACCAAACCTCTCATTGACTGAACTTCTAGACATTATAAATATAGCAATTTAATAATATGAATAACTTTGTCGTCTCAATTATTGATTTAATAAAATAACATATTATGCAGATGATATTATGACAATAATTGAATCAATAATATGAGAGATATGATGCAACAATTACTGTAGCAATAATTGAGTATAAGCGAGTGACTTCTCACGTAAGTATCAATAATTAATCTGGTGTGCTACTATGCAACCACACGATTCTGTAATTTTACTACGGGTAGTTCAATAGTTAACGGTAAAACTTTCGCCCTTATTTTCATAAAGTATTTTTTGTCATTTTCTCAATCAAATGATAATAATTCGTTGTGGGGTCCACCAATGATTGTGTGCGGTTTATACGAATATTCCCGATTAAAGCGAATATTTCCGACCAATTGAATATTATATAACAACTTGCGTACTTTATAAAATTTGTAAATATTACCCACAACTATAACATTTTATCAAATCCACACCATAATATTCAAAAATATATTTCGAGAAAATTTAATCTTTATTCAAAAAGTTGGGGTCTTACAACCTCCCCTTCTTATGAAATTTCGTCTTCGAAATTAGGGTGCGTACCTGGTATGTCGAAGAGGTAAGGATATCTTGATTTCATCTCAGATTCTAACTCCCAGGTCATTTCTTCCACATCGTTGTTTCTTCATAAAACTTTGACTTGAGGTATAACCTTGGAGCGTAGAATATGATCCTTTTTATCCAAGATTTTAACAGGTAACTCTTCATACGTTAAATCTTCCTCTATCTCGTCTGGTTCTAATTCAATAATGTGGTTCGGGTCTTTCACATATTTACGTAACATAGATATGTGAAAAACGTTATGAACACGAGACATACATGGCGGTAAAGCGAGTCTATACGCCACAGTTCCTACTCGATCGAGGATTAAAATGGGCCAATGAATCGAGGGTTGAGCTTTCCTCTCTTTCCAAATCTCATAACTCCCTTCCATGGAGCAACACGTAATAACACATGATCTCCAATATTGAATTCCACGTCCTTTCGATGAAGATCAGCATAACTCTTTTGTCGATCTTGTGAAGTTTTTATACGTTGTCGGATCGTTTGAATCTTTTCCGTAGTCATACGTACCAACTTCGGTCCCAACAACGTTGCTTCACCCACCTCATCCCAAAACATCTTTGGAAACGACACTTTCTTCTTCCATACAACGCCTCAAATGGAGCCATGCCGATACTTGTTTGATAAGCTGTTGTTGTAGGAAAACTCCACCAATGGTAGGAACTTATCCCAACTTCCTTGAAGTCAAGGACACGAGTCTTAATAAATCTTCAAGAGTTTAAATGGTCCTCTCCGATCGCCCGTAAAATTCGAGGATGATATGCCGAGCTAAATCGTAAATTCGTGTCCATAGTTTTTTGCAAACTAACCCAAAATCTTGAAGTGAATCTTGGGTCTCGATCAGAAACTATGGATACTGGCATACCATGAAGTCTTACAATCTTGTTTATGTACATATGAGCAAGACGTTCAAGTGTATAAGTTTCTCGTATAGGTAGGAAATGAGCAGACTTGGTCAATTTATCAACAATGACCCAAATTACATTTTTGCCTTGAGAAACCTTGGGAAGACCAGTAACGAAATCCATAGTAATGTGTTCCCACTTCCATTCTGGAATTTCAAGTGGTTGCAATGGACCTTTTGGTACTTGATGCTCCGCCTTGACTCGTTGACAAGTTAAACACCTTGAGATAAACTTTGCTATCTCTCTCTTCATGTTGCTCCACCAAAATGTATGTCTAAGATCACGATACATTTTGGTACTCCTAGGATGGATTGCAAACGATGTGTTGTGTGCCTCCATCATGATTTTATACTTTAAATCAAGGTTGTTAGGAACACAAAGTCTGGAGTTGACTTGAAGTATTCCTTCTCATCGATTCTTGCTTCCGACATAGCACCTTCTTGCACTTTCTTCTTCATACGCATTAGCTCCAGGTCTGTAGCTTGAGCAGTTTTAACTTTATTGATTAAAGTCGGTTCTACTCGTATGTTTGCCATCATCATGTGGGTCCCTGGAGTCTTTATCTCTAACTCCATCCTTTGCAAGTCATACAAAATGGGTCTTTGCGTTGACAATATTGCACTCGTACTCGCATATGATCTTCTACTCAGTGCGTCAGCTACCACGTTCGCATTTCTAGGATGGTATTGGATGGTATGATCATAATCTTTCAATAGTTCAAGCCAACATCGTTGTCGCATGTTGAGTTTCTTTTGGGTGAAGAAATATTTGAGGCTTTTATGATCCGTGTAGATCTCCACCTTCTCTCCATACTGGGTAATGCCTCCAAATCTTAAGCTTAAAAGCAGCATATTTGCCAACTCTAGATCATGAGTAGGGTAATTCCTCTCATATTCTTTGAGTTGTCATGAGGCATAGGCTATGACTTTCCCATATTACATGAAAACACATCCTAACCCTTTACCTGAAGCATCACTGTAGATGACAAATCCCTCCGAGCCAGATGGTATTGTCGAGCAGTCTTTGAAATGAGTCTCCTCTTGAGTTCTTGAAAACTCTTCTCACATTCCTCACTCTAACCGAACTTTGTATCTTTTCGAGTCAGCTGAGTTAATGGAGTAGCGATTTGAGAAAATCCTTCCACGAATCTCCGATAATAACCAGCTAATCCGAGAAAGCTACGTACTTCGGTCACTGATTTAGGTTGCTCCCAGCTTTGAATAGCTTCAATCTTTGTTGGGTCAACAGATATTCCATGACTTGATATCACGTGCCCAAGGAATACAACTTCCTCAAGCCAGAACTCGCATTTCTTCAACTTGGCATATAGCTTGTTTTCACGAAGCTTTTGGAGTATCAGCCTCAAGTGTTTCTCATGATCTTCACGGCTTTTGGAATATATGAGGATGTCATCAATAAAGACGACCACAAAATGATCCAAATATTCCTTGAATACTCGGTTCATCATATCCATGAAGGCAGCAGGAGCATTAGTCAATCCAAAAGACATGACTAAGAATTCATAATGCCCGTACCGAGTTCTGAAGGCAGTCTTTGGAATATCCTCAGTTTACACCTTGGTGATGATATCTAGAACGAAGATCGATCTTTGAAAAAAATTGTGCTCCTTATAATCGATCAAACACGGTCATCAATACGTGGCAATGGGTACTATTTTTGATGGTGACATGATTCAACTCCCGATAATCAATACAAAGTCGCATACTCCCATCTTTCTTCTTCATGAATAGAACAGAAGCACCCCAAGGAGACGTACTAGGACGAATGAAACCAATGTCTAACAATTCCTGTAATTGGGTCTTTAACTCCTGAAGTTCTATAGGAGCCATTCGATATGGGGCTTTGGAAATGGGTTTTGTACCGGGTTCAAGGTCGATACAAAATTCAACTTCACACTCTGGGGTAGGCCAGGAAGTTCTTCAGGGAATACGTCAGGAAATTTATTAACAATAGAAATATCCTTCAAATCTGACGTATTTTTGTTTAACTCCATGATATGAGCTAAGAAAGCTTGACATCCGTTTTTCAATAAACGAATAGCTTTATGGCTTGAGATGACCGTGATTGATTTTAATGGTTTGGTCGCTTGAATTTGCATAATAGGTTTATTAGGAATATGAAAGCTAACAACCTTACGAAAATAATCAATTTTAGCATGATGAGTAGTTAACCAATCAATCCCTAGAATCACGTCAAATGCAAGTATTTTTAAGGAGATAAGATCGACAAGTAACGTGCGGTTATCGATTTGAATCAAACAAGACTTATAAATAGTGGATGTAATGAAGGTTTCTCTAATGGAGTTTCCACAGATAAATCAAAGTCTAATTTCTCTGAGTCAAATTTAAACGTTGAGCGTAAAGTAGGAGAAATAAGAGAATGGGTAGAACCCGGTATCAAATAAGGTATAGACTTCGCTAGAGTTTATGATAAGCTTACCCGTGATAACCTCGTTTGGGTTCCTTGCTTTCTGGGAGGTCACAACAAACGCTCTCCCTTGCACTACCGGCTTTGACTTTTCTGGGACGACCTTTGGTGCCTCCATCCTAGTTGAATTTGTCTTCGGTGAATGACAAAATCGAGCTAAGTGACCTTCCCTTCCACAATTATAACATACTTTGGACGGCATCGAGTAGTTTGGACTGATGTGTCCCTCCCCTCCGCATTTGAAGCATATGATAGGTGGTCGTTCTACTTCCTTAACAACGGGTGCTGGTGCTGACGTCTTTCCATCATTGTTGAATCTCTTTTTCTTGAAATGTCCATTTTTATTGTCTTGGCTATGATTACCACCGAAGTGGTTACCATTTCTGGCATGTTGATTCCCTCCACGCTTGTTGTCACCGTTTTGATGACTGTTACCACTTGTATTTTCATTCTGTCGGCTGCTTTCTCTTGGTTGTGTTGACTCGTTATCGCGCTCCAATAACTGAGCCCTATTTACAACATTTGAATACAAACACAATTTATGAGAAATAAGATATTGACGTATCTCCGGTTTCAAGCCTCTTAAAAACATTCGCGTCATTCGTTCCTCATTATCGACCAAATGGGATGCAAACCGGGATAACTCCGCAAATTTAGCCTCATATTGCGACACGGTCATATTATTTTGCTCCAACTTGATAAACTCCACCTCTTTCATGTGACGAATACTTTTGGGAAAGTACTTGTCGTTGAATAGCTCTTGGAACTTCTCCCAAGACATCTTGAAAGGCCGTCGGTTGGAGTTTTTTCTGATTTCCACCAAGATGTCGCCTCTTCATGCAACATGAAGGTGGCGAAGGAACCTTTTCCTCCTCTGAGCATCCCAAGACATCAAATATCTTGGTGATCTCGCTTTATCCATGCTTGACCTTAAGTGGTTTTGGCTCTCCAATAAACTCCAGTGGTCCTAGCTCCTTGAACTGTTTTAGCAGTAATCGTCCCGAGAGTTTCCGGTGTTTCCACCTACATTTTGGACGAGAGCCGCTCTTGCCCGATGTTGCATGAATTGCGATAAAGCCTCGAACATTCCATCGTTCATCATTTGGTCGGTGTTGTTGTTTGCATGAGGATTGTCGCCTTCACGATGCATATTATTATTCTCGATTGTTGATCTGTGGAGACTCAAGCGGTCTCTTGTGCTCCATTGCTATTCTCAATATTCTGGGATGCCATTTTTCAAATCGCCACAAAACAAGGGTTAATTGACATGCAACATATTATCCATATACTCTGACCAACCATTTTTCATCACTTTTATCGCTGGGACTCAGCTTAATAAATAATCCACATCATCGAATCACCCCTATACTACGGCCAAGGATATTCTTTAGTATCACGACCACAATTATCCATGCACTACGGGCCAAGAATATTTGTGTCAGGAATAAGCATGAGAATGCTATTCCTATTTATATATGATTTGATTATGATATATATGTATATGAATGAATAATATACAAGTATGCTTGCATTAAGAAAAGCTGTAAAGTCCTTTGATAGATAATAGAAATATATGTACAAGGACTTAGAATGAATTGATCAAATATGTTAGGTTGATCCTACATAAAGCAAAACAACTTTGTAAAGTCCTTAAAAAGAAATGATGTACAAGGACTATAAAATAGAAAGATCAAGCTTGTTAAGTTGATCTTATGTTGTAATAGATAGGCTTGTCTGATCGTCGAGTACTGCACCAGAAGTCGTAGTCTGCCAGGAGAGTCAAAGTTAACTTGGGAGCTATCGAGGTAGAATAGGAGTATGCAAGATAGTGAGATCTCGGAGTTCGTAGACTTCTAGGGGAAATGAAGAAGGATCGTAGTGTGTCGAGAAGAGCTTCCTCGGGATCGTAGTGTGCTGAGGATGTCATGTTCAGAATCGTAGAGACAGTCTGCCTATGAGCAGAACGATCGTCTGCCGAAGCCAAGTCAAGGATCGTAGACTACACTCTGAGTTCGTAGAGTTCATTAAGTAAAGGCAGAGATCGTAGTCGGGCAAGATCAGATGAAGACAACAAGCACAAGGCAGAAATCGTAGAGTGTCAAGATCTGATCTCGGGATCGTGAAGTGTATACGCTTACGGTAGAAATTTGAATCATAGAGTGCAGAACTACGACTCCAACAAAAGTGCTCACAATGCTAAGTCAGAATTGTAGAGTAGATATGGTTCTCAATGAATGAGCACTCTCAGAATATCCAAACGAACGAAGCCTCTGGTTGGCACTGCAAAGATGCAATCCACAGCAAGGGAACCAGAGAGCACTCAACGAATGGCATGCAGGCTAGCAGAAGAACTAAGCACCAATCCAATCAGCATCAAGATTGAGTTGAAAGGCCATTCATGATGATGTCTTCCACAAGATGATTCAAAGAAGACTTCAGCAGCTGACTAAGGAAAAGTCAGCTAATGAAGTTGCTGTTAAGAGAATAAAAGACAACGATCTTGGAAGCAACCAAGATCGTAGTGTTTGTCAGACGAAGAAAGAACTGATGGAAGGTGAACCGAGATACCGGGTCGATTCTCAAGAGCAAGGCTAAAGTGATTAAGTGTAAGGCGGTTCATTGATGATAAGTGAGTGAAAGATCACGGGAGAAAGCAAATTTGGGACGCGCGCCACAAATCTGAATTGTCTTGATATTCAGAAGGGGACCAGAGCAAGGAATTAGGCCATCAGTATTTGAGAACAGTCGAAGCAAACAGAAGTATTGAAGCACTGCATAATACAAGGAAGAGGTGTTCTATATTGAAGATCCAATCAACACTCTTCAAGATCGTAGTGTTAACTCTTCTAGTCAACGAGCAACAATCAACAAGACACTACGATCAGGTCCTTGAAGACGTGCATCAGAATCGTAGAGTCCAAATAACTAAAGACTGAAGCATTGGCAAAGGTTCAATCTGAAGGGTAATATTCAGATAAGTGCCTATTGAGAGCATCGATGCAATAGGACAACCTCTGATCGAAGAATCAGAAAGAGGTAATAAAGTCTTCGACCTGCCCAAGACATTAAAGTGATACATCCGCGAGGTAGGTGAAACGAGAGATCGCGTCACGTCGAGAAAAAGTATTACAAGTCACATCAAGTAGTCTACCTCAAGTAACTTGAGATCTGTGAAGATATTTGAATAGCCTTCAACGGTTACTTTCCAACGGAAGGATTGGGAAGAAGTATAAATGAGAAAGAACTTCAAAGATCAAAGGTTGCTGGAGTTGTGCATTTTGGAGAAAAGGTGGACTGATCCAACCGAGTGATAGTGAGTCTGAAGGCTCACTCTACGATCCACCAAGAACACTCAGAAGTCAGATCAAGCAAGAAGTAGAAGTGTGAGTTCTACTATGTAGAAGTGAGAGTTCTACTACATGAAGAGTGTTATGAATTGCCGAGAGAAAGAAGAGCATCATGCCATCTGGATGTCCATCATGGGAAGGCTCTAAGTACAATAGAGAAGAGCCTACAGTCATCTTAGCAAGTCCATCATGAGAAGGCATCAAGTAGCAAGAAGGGAGATCACAAAAGCCATCTTGGTGTCAAGCATGAGAAAGCTTCTAAGTACCTTACAGAAGAGCTTACAGTCATCTTAGAAGCTTCTCATGTGCAGCCATCAAGTACCAAGAAGAATGATCTTCAAGGCAGTTCATTAAGTGGTCATCCGGAGTAGTTGAGCAACCTAAGAAGCTGAGCATCATGCAACACTCAACTTCTCTTCAAGGATGATCAAGCCAAGCTGCTAAGGATAGAAGATGTTCAGAGCATGAAGACATCTTAGCAGCTTTGTGACGCCCCCAAAATTAGGTATACGTCACCCATCTTGGGTCGCCACTTACATGGTACAGAATTCAAATACAAACTTAATTATACATCTGTCGTGTAACATACGACAATACATAAACTGAGAGTTCTAATAGGAATATTGTCATTTAGACAATATCCATACTCAAGGAGTCCTCATTACATTTATTGTCACACTATTTAACTGAATAGTGAGGACTACTAATGCTATCTTCGGGACCATCACTCTTTTCCCCGACTCGTCCCAGCTATATTCTCATTTCCTGAAGAGAACAGTGAAAGAAAGGGTGAGCTCAACTAGCCCAGTAAGAAATATTATAACTAAGATAATGCAGAATAAATTATCAATAGTCTTCAACAATGTTAAACTGATAAAATACAATAGACAACCAGTTTAACTGCAACGGAATATGCAATCCATTAAAAGAGTCAAGTAGAAAATAAAGTCTACTATCTTTTAGGTTTAAAAGGTTTTCATCAATTTTATCACTAAGACTCGGTTTAATGAATAAACCACAATATCTAATCATCCCCTCGTACTACGGTCAAGGATTTTCATCAAATTATCAATGGTCATGACTATACCGAATCACCCCTGGTCATAATCATACCAAAAACTATCCATCACTGCATTACAGGCCACTGAGGACTTTTGTCACATCATTTATAACAAGCCATGATTATACCAAATGATCCCTGGTCATAATCATACTAAGTTCATCTATGCATGTAAGCCAAAGATAACTTCAACATAATATAAACATGAGGACGATGACAATGATATAAGAATTCAATAAAACAAGTTCAAGAATTATTTTATCCAGGAATTATTAACGTCAAATTGTCAACATGAATCTTGTTTTGTAGAGTAAAATTGAAGAATGATCGGAAGAATATTTCCATGAAAGATATCTTTGGATGAAACGCAAATATCAAAGATATTCTACTAATTTCATGGAGTATAGAAGTCAAAGTTTTAACCAATTTGGGTATAATAAAGAATGGAATAACAAAAGAAATCACCATGCATGCAGTACTTAGCATAGACAAAGTTATTCCAATGAATAATAATAACGGAACCGGTCGGGTGAAATTGAAACACCGACAAGATGATCCAACAGAATAATAAATCTTTGAATAATAAACAATGGAACCCGAAGTCCGGTGTAAAACACACAGACGGATATTCCAATGTAATAATAAATGCGGAATAATAAACAATGGAACCGGTCGGTGTAAAACACATGCATGACGAGGATATTCCAATGAATAATAAAGAATGCAATAATGTGAAGAAGATCACCAAGTATAGGGGATCCAGCGTATACTGAGTTATTCCAACAGAATAAATAAGAATGGAATAATATAAGGATTTCACCAAGTATAGGGTATCTGGCGTATCACAAAAGTTATGTATAGGGTATGCCACTTTTTACAGGTTATTCCAATGAATAATAATGAATGGAATAACAGAAGTTCTCTTCATGAATAAGAAAGAATAACACCCCTTACGGGTACAACAAATAATATCCCTTACCTTAGAAGAACTGAATATTGGAAAAGTGAAGTAGCAGAATACTTTTCTTCTTTCTCTCTATAGTTTCTCTCTCTAGAGTTTCAATGAATTCGTAAGAAATAATGAAGGAATGAGCTTTCTATTTATAGAAAAACTGAGGGTGGCTCTTGGTCTTAACGAAGGGTCAAAATGACTCTTGGTAATATTGAAGAGACAACTACTATTTGCGAAGGGGTAATTAACCCTTGGAACACCGAAGAGGCAGTTAACTCTTGGTAATATTGAAGGGACAACTACTATTTGCGAAGGGGTAATTACTATTGACGAAGGTAAATACTATTTGTGACGCCCCCAAAATAGGTATACATCACCTATTCTGAGTTGTCAATACATGGTACAGAAACAACTACAACTTTATTATTACAACAGTAAAACTGTGAGTTTGAATACAAATATTATCTTCTAGACAATATCTATACTCAAATAAATCCTCATCACATTTATTGATACATTATTTTACAAAAATGTTGAGGACTACTAAACAATTCTTTCTAAAACCTTCATTCCATACCCAGACTGCATTACTCGCTTATATTCTCGCCTCCCGAGAAGAAAAATGGAACAAAAAGGAAAAGGGTGAGCTCAACTAGCCCAATAAAGAATATTATTACGACAAAGATAATATACAACAAATTACCGTTTGTCTTCAACAGGAAAAATCTAATAGAATACAATAGACAACAAATTTTAAATCAATATTCGCAATGAAATAATAATTCATTAGAAGAGTTAAGTAGAGAATGCAAACTACTATCTTCTACATGTATGAATTTAAAAGTTCATCGCTCTATCTTTTATCCCGTAACATCAATCAATATACATCCGAATCAAATATTCATCTTTGCACTACAGCCAAAGATATTCATCGATTGGTCATGTTCATCTAAACACTGTTCATCTTTTGCACTACTACCAAAGATATTCTTCAGAAATCATTCATCTTTGCACTACTGAGCCAAAGATATTCAAGAATATCATCATTTAAGATCGAGGATGATGAAAATATTTTTAAAAAAACGAATCCAAAGTGAAACAAAATGACAAGGATTAAGGATTAAGGATTCGTACTTTGTTTTATCCATGTTCAAAAATACCTCAAAAATAATCATAGTGGTGTAAAATTCAAGAATGATCAAAACATGGATACAATCAAAGCTAGTATCCAGAATAGATATTTTGGACAAAAAGAAGAAATTTTATTTTTCGGTGAATAGTGCCGTATACGTGAATAGTGCCGTATACGTGAATAGTAACTCCAACACCAAAAGATAGAAATTTTCCAAAAAACATCTTCACGCTTCATGAATAGTAACTCGTGAATAGTAACTCATGAATAGTAACTCGTGAATAGTAACTCATGAATAGTAACCCCGACATGGAAAAGTTCCAAATTTGATAAAAAGTTCCAACCAATATTTCAAAGATAATGATATTGAAGAAATAATATCATTTGAGAAGAAAATAACATCCCTTACCTCGAAAGATTAGTACTTCTAGCTGGAATACCGGGTATAGTGCTGAAGGAAACTTGCACCGTCTAACAATACTCAAAGTATACTCATAAGAATACGCTCAATATATCGAGAGAGAAATAGAGAGAAACTTCAGTTTCTGGTGTGTTTTTCAATTCTAACCTAAGCACCCTATTTATAGGAAAATGCTTAGAACACCAAAGTAGAAAATTGAATATAATATTAATATATTTTCACATTTTCTTTTAGCCTTAGACAACTGATCTCAGCCCATTTGAATCACATGTGAGGCCAACTTAGTTGCAAAAAACGTTTTTCTCAAAATAATTAACTAAAACTCCCAAAAATTAATTATTTCGGAACTTCGGAACTTCAATAATTCATAATAAATAGCCCTTTTATTAGAAAATTAAAATCTCGCGAGTTTTTATAGGAACATCAATTCTCTACAACTTTGCAGAAGAAAGGTTTTCCGAATTCCAAACAGAAATTGACCGAAATCCACAAACCAAGCGATTTTACTGTGCTATAATCAAATTTCGATCAATAAATGGGGTCCCACCAAATGTTTAACATGTTTTAAACATTTATTGCAACAAAAATACTCTTCCTCCTCGTATACTCATATATCCCACATTCGTTGTAAAAATATCACCATTATTATATTACTAAAATATAATAATATATTTAAATGAATTATTTTATCGAGAAAAAGATAAAATTTTAATTTTCAACAATTGTCACATTAAAATTTTTCTCCATCTATATCCACATAAAATCAATATTTTCCTTATCATATGAATCAATAATTAATTATTCACAAATAATATTCTGAGAATCACAATATTGACAACTAAAGCGGTTCCCAGGAAAGAGGGGCTTTCCAATAAGAATTTCTCCTCATCTTGCGTAGCAATTAGGTGACCAAACCTCTCCTTAGATAGAACTTTCTAGACATTGCCAATAATGTTATCTAATAATATTATTAGGATAATATGAATTATTGCTTCGATAATGAAAAATACCGTGTAATGACAATTATTGAAACAACAATGAATATAAAATATCAACGCAAACAATTATTAAATCAATAAAATATTGAAAAGTAATTACTGTAACCATTATTGAGTAGTGCCTTCTTACGTAAGAATCAATAATTGGTGCAATACCGTGCTTAACTCTTGTGTTTTAACCACCAGAGTATTTTAATAAAGATAATAATTGCAGAATAACTACACCGTTATTTTTAAACAACTTATATTTGTCGTTTTCTTCATCCAATCGCTTTCAAGTTATGGGGCCCACATACGGTCGCTGCTATCGTCGCATTTAATATTCACAACGAAAGATTTAATATTCCACGACCAAACGAATATTCAAACAACAATGAATATTTTATAACCACTTGCTTATTTTGAAATATTTGCGTATTTTACCCCTAACTATCCACATTAATCAAATCAACCCTTACTATTTCAAAATAATAAATAGAGAAAATTAAATTTCATTAATAATAAGTTGGGGTCTTACAACCTCCCTCCTTATGAAATTTCGTCCTCGAAATGACGACGACGTACTCTGTGTTTGAAAAGGTGAAGATACCTCGCTTTCATTTCCGTTTCCAATTCCCGTGTCATTTCCTCTATAGCATGATTCCTCCACAAAACTTTAATTTGTGGTATGACCTTTCTTAGCGTGGGACATGCTCCTTCCTATCCAAGATCTTGACAGTACCTCCTCATACGTTAAGTCTTGGCTATCTCGTCCTGGTTCTAACTCTATAACATGGTTCGGGTCTTTTTCACATATTTACTGAAATATGAGATATATGAAACACATTATGAACACGAGACATACTCGGAGGTAACGCGAGTCTATAGGCTACATTTCCTACTCGGTCAAGAATTTGAAATGGACCAATAAATCATGGATTGAGCTTTCCTCTCTTCCCAAATCTTGTAACTCCCTTCCATGGAGCAACTCGCAATAATACATGATCCCCTACACTAAATTCCACGTCCTTTCGATGAAGATCCGCATAACTCTTTTGTCGATCTTGTGCCGTTTGTATACGTTGTCGAATCATTTGGATCTTTTCCGTAGTCATACGTACCAACTCGGGTCCCAACAGTGTTGCTTCACCCACCTCGTCCCAACATCTTTGAGAAGCGACACTTTCGCCCATATAATGCTTCAAATGGAGCCACACCTATACTTGCTCGATAACTGTTGTTGTAGGAGAATTCCACCAATGGTAAATACTTATCCCAACCGCCTTGAAGTTCAGGACACGAGTCTTAATAAATCTTCAAGAGTTTGAATAGTCCTTTCGATTGTCCATCCGTTTGAGGATGGTATGCCGAATAAATCAAAACTGCGTGCCCATAGCTTTTTGCAAGCTAACCCAAAATCTTGAAGTGAATCTTGGGTCACGATCGAAACTATGGATACAGCATGCCATGCAACCTCACAATCTCATTCACGTATATATACTAGCAAAGCGTTCAAGTGAATAAGTCTCCGTGTCGGCAAGAAATGAGCGAGCAGACTTGGTTAATCTATCAACAATAACCCAAATAGCATTGATGCCCCGAGAAACCGTAGAAGAAGACCAGAACGAAATCCATGGTAATGTGTTCCCACTTCCATTTCGGAATCTCAAGTGGTTGCAACGGACCCTTAGGTACCGGATGCTCCGCTTTACACGTTGACAAGTTAAACACATTGAGATAAACTTTGCAATCTCTCTCTTCATATTGTTCCACCAAAATGTATGTCGAAGATCACGATACATTTTGGTACTTCCAGGATGGATTGCAAATGGTGTATTGTGTGCCTCCATCATAATCTTGTACTTCAAATCGAGTCGTTAGGAAACACAAAGTCTAGAGTGGACTCAAGTATTCCTTCTTCATCAATTCTCGCTTCCGGAATAGCTCCTTCTTGTACTTTCTTCTTCATACGCATCATCTCCAGGTCGGTGGCTTGAGCAACCTTAACTTTTTCTATTAAAGTTGGCTCTATGCGTATACTTGACATCATCGCTTTTCGTTCTCGCATATGATCTTCTACTCAACGCGTCGCCTACCACATTCGCTTTTCGGGATGGTATTGAATAGTGTGGTCGTAGTCTTTCAATAGCTCGAGCCAACGTCATTTGCTTGCATGTTGAGTTCTTTTTGAGTGAAGAAATATTTAAGGCTTTTATGGTCCGAATATATCTCCACTTTCTCCCCATATAGATAGTGCCTCCATATCTTTAGCGAAAACGATTCACGCTAACTCTAGATCATGAGTAGGATAATTCCTCTCATACTCTTTAAGTTGTCGCGAGGCATAGGCTATGACTTTCCCACGTTGCATGAGAACACATCCTAACCCTTTTCTCAAGCATCATTTGAGATAACAAATCCATCCAAACCAGATGGTATTGTTAGAACAGTAGAAATAAGTCTCCTCTTAAGCTCTTGGAAACTCTTCTCGCATTCTTCGCTCCAAACGAATTTTGTATCCTTCCGAGTTATTTGGGTTAATGGAGTAGCGATTCGAGAAAACCCTTCCACGAATCTCGGATAATAACCAATTAAGCCCAAAAACTACGTACTTTTCACCACCGACTTTGGTTGCTCCCAACTTTGTATTGCTTCAATCTTGGCAGGTCCCACGGATACTCTATGTTTCGACACCACGCGCCCAAGGAATGCTACTTCCTCGCCGAACTCGCATTTCTTCAATTTGGCATATAGTTTGTTTTCACGAAGCCTTTGGAGTACCAGCTTCAAATGGTGCTCATGATCTTCACAACTTTTGGAATATATGAGGATGTCATCAATAAAAACAACAACGAACTGATCCAAATATTCCTTGAATACTCGGTTCATCATATCCATGAAAGCCGCAGGAGCATTAGTCAATCCGAAAGACATGACTAAGAATTCATAATGCCCGCATCGAAGTTCTAAAGGCGTCTTTGGAATATCATCGGTTCTAATCTTCACCGATGATGATACGAGCGAAGATCGATTTTTGAAAAGAATTGTGCCCCTTGCAATTTGGTCAAACAAGTCATCAATACGAGGTAGAGGATACCTATTCTTGATGGTGACATGGTTCAATTCCCGATAGTCAATACAAAGTCGCATACTCCCCTTCTTTCTTCTTTATGAATAAAACAGAGCACCCCAAGGAGATGTACTTAGGACGAATGAAACCGATGTCCAACAATTCCCGTAGTTGGACCTTTAACTCTGAAGTTCAATAGGAGCCATTCGATATGGGGTTTTAGAAATGGGCTTTGTACCAGTTCAAGATCAATAAAGAATTCAACTTCACGTTACGGGGTAGACAAGGAAGTTCTTTGAAATCGTCGGAAAGTCAATAACAACAGGAATATTATTCAAATTTGACGTGTCTTTATTCAAATCCATAACATGGGCTAAGAAAGCTTGACATCCGTTTTTAATAAACGAATAGCTTTATGATTAGATATGACGGTGATTGATTTTAATGGTTTAGTTGCTTGAATTGCATAACAGTCGGGTTGGTTAGGAATATGAAAACTAACAACCTTACGAAAACAATCAATTTTGGCATGATGATTAGTTAACCAATCAATCCCTAAAATCACATCAAAAGCAAGTATCTTTAAAGAGATAAGGTCAATTGTGTAAGGTAATGGTGCCAACTTGAATCAAACAAGATTTATAAATAGTGGATGTGATGAAAGTTTCTCCTAACGGAGTTTGCACTGAGATAGGTCAAAGTCTAATTTCTCCCGAGTCAAGTTTAAGCGTTGAGCACATGCAGGAGAGATAAATGAATGGGTAGCACCCAGATCAAGTAAGGTATAAACTTCGCAAGAATTTATAAATAGCTTACCCGTGATCACCTCGTTTGGGTTCCTCGTGATTTTGACGATCACAACAAACGCTTCTTCCGTAATCGTTGACTTTGACTTTTCTCGGGACGATCTTTTCGATCCATAGTCCTCATTGAACTAGGTTTCGCCACTGCACAATCTTGAGCGATATGTCCTTCCTTTCCACAATTATAGCATACCTTGAACTGTTGTGGGCGGTTTGGTGATATGTCCTCTTTTTCCGCATTTATAGCATATGATGGGGTGGTCGTTCTCCTCCCCTTAGAACCGATTCTTTCTTTGGCATCGCCGTCTTCACATGGTCGTTGTTAAATCTTCTCTTTTAAAATCTCCTCCCGACTCGCTTCTTCTATTTTCATGGCCATGATTACCACGGAGTGGTTACCATTTTTGTCCAAATCATTTCTTTCTCATTTGGTTATCATTATTACATTGATCGCTATCTCTGGTACGATCCTCGTTATGGTCCCTCAGTTGACTGTAGTACTCGTTATCTCGCTCTAATAATTGAGCCCATTTACAACATCCGAATAGAGAGAAAGTTTATCGAAATGAGATCTTGACGTATCCGGGTTTTAAACCTCTAAGAAACATCCGCGTCATACGTTCCTCATTCTCCACCAAATGAAGTGCAAACCTGGATAACTCTGCAAACTTTGCCTCGTACTGAGACACTGTGACGCCCCCAAAATTAGGTATACATCACCCATCTTGGGTCGCCACTTACATGGTACAGAATTTAAATACAACTTAATACATAAACTGTGAGTTTAAATACAAATATCGTCTACTAGATATTATACAAACTCAAAAAGGAGTCCTCATTACAATTATTATCACACTATTTCACAGAATAGTGAGGACTACTAATGCTATCTTTAGGACCATCACTCATTTTCCCGACTCGTCCCAGCTATATTCTCATTTCCTGAAGAGAACAGTGAAAGAAAGGGTGAGCTCAACTAGCCCAGTAAGAAATATTATGACTAAGATAATGCAGAATAAATTATCAATATCTTCAACAATGTTAAACTGATAAAATACAATAGACAACCAGTTTAACTGCAGCGGAATATGCAATCCATTAAAAGAGTCAAGTAGAAAATAAAGTCTACTATCTTTTAGGTTTTAAAAGGTTTTTCATCACTGTTATAGCTGAGACTCAGCTTTAATAAATATTCCACATCATCGAATCACCCCTGCACTACGGCCAAGGATATTCTTTAGTATCACGACCACAATTATTCATGCACTACGGCCAAGAATATTTGTGTATTCATTAATGGTCATGATCATGCCAACAACTGTCCATCAATGCACTACTACTTAATCGAGGATTTTTACAACATCATTTGTAACATTACAATTCATGATTACACCGAATAGTCTCTCGGTCATAATCATACCAAGTCCATCTATACACTACAAATACGAGATGACTTTTAAAAAAAATAAACACGAGGATGATGACAATGATATAAGAATTCAATAAAACAAGTTCAAGAATTATTTTATCCAGAATTATTAATGTCCAAATTGTCAACATGATCTTTGCTTTTGTAGAGTAAAATTCAAGAATGATCGGAAGAATATTTTCATGAAAAGATCATTGGATGAAACGCAAATATCAAGGATATTCCACTAATTTCATGGAGTATAGAAGTCAAAGTTTTAACAACTGGGTATAATAAAGAATAGAATAACAAAAGAAATCACCATGCATGCGATAGATCGCACAAAAAGTTATTCCAACGAGAATAATAAATAACGGAACCAGTCCGGCAGTAAAACGCATGCAGGATGGGATGTTCCAACAGAATAATAAAGAATGGAACCGGTCCCCGTAAAACACATGCATGAGGATGTTCCAACAGAATAATAATAAAGATTTTAACGGTGTCCGGTGTAAAACACATGCATGACGGATGTTCCAACGGAATAATAGAAGAATGTCACCAAGTATAGGGTAAACCCAGTGTATACAAAAGTTATTCCAATGTAATAATAAGCAATGGAATAACAACAATTCTCTTCATGAATAAGAAAGAATAACACCCTTACTTTTGGTAGGAGATTGAATCTCGCGAAGGTGTAGTAACAAAATACTCTTCTTCTTCTTCTCTCTTATTCTCTCTATACTTTCTCTCTATAGCTTGAATGAATTCGTGAAAAATAATGAAGCACTAGGCCTCTATTTATAGAAGATTTCTAGCTTAGCAAGACCGCTTGGTGTGAAAAGGCAAGTGGCTTGACTAATCGATGATGTGAAAAGAAAAGTGGTTTGGCGCTTTGTAATGTGAAACGACAAGTGGTTCGACGCCTGTAATGTGAAACGACAAGTGGTTCGACGTCTGGTAAAGGTAATTACTATTGACGAAGGTAATTACTATTGACGAAGGTAACTACTATTGACGAAGGTAATTACTATTGACGAAGGTAATTACTATTCACAAGGGTAATTACTATTGACGAAGAGACTCTTAGATGATGACATATGAGCCTCCCATAAAATAATCAAACTTACCACAAATCATTTTATTTTTAATCAACACATTTAATTTTTCAACAATTATTAATCATTTATAACTTGTCGTCTCAATTATTGATTTAATACTATAACATATTATATGATGATATTGTGACAATAATTGAATCAATAATATAAGAGATATGATGCAAAGAATTATCATAGTGTAATAATTAAGCATAAAGGTGAGTGACTTTTCACGAAGCATCAATAATCAATACTGAGTGTGCTACTATGCAACCACGCCGTATTCATTTCTTTACCACCGGGTAGTTCAACAGCTTTTAACGGTAACACCTCCGTAGTTATTTTTATAAAATATTTTTGTCGTTTTCTCAATCAAATAATAATTACATTATAGGGGTCCACAATGATTGAGTAGTTATGCGAATATTCCCTAACAAAAAGAATATTCCCCGACCAAACGAATATTTTATAACAACTTGCATACTTTGCAAAATTTATAAATATTACCCACAACTATAACATTATATCAAATTTATTCCATAATATTCAAAAATAATATTTATAAAAAAATTCATCTTTATTTATAAAAGTTGGGGTCTTACAACTTCCCCTTCTTTTGAAATTTCGCCCTCGAAATTAGGGTACGTACCTGGTATGTCGAAGAGGTAAGGATACCATGATTTCATTTCAGATTCTAACTCCCAAGTCATTTCCTCAACATCGTGGTTCCTCCACAAAACTTTGACTTGAGGTATAACCTTGGAGTGTAGAATATGTTCCTTCTTATCCAAAATTTGAACAGGAACCTCTTCATACGTCAAATCTTCTGCTATTTCGTCCGGTTCTAACTCAATAATATGGTTCGGGTCTTTCACATATTTACGTAACATGGATATGTGAAAAACGTTATGAACACGAGACATATTTCAAGTAAAAGCGAGTCTATAGGCCACGATTCCTACTCGATCGAGGATTAAAATGGACCGATGAATCGAGGATTAAGTTTTCCTCTTTTTCCAAATCTTGTAACTCCTTTCCATGGAGCAACTCTTAACAACACATGATCTCCTATATCGAATTCCACGCCCTTTCGATGAAGATCAAGATAACTCTTTTATCGATTTTGTGAGGTTTTTATACGTTGTCGGATCGTTTGAATCTTTTAGTAGTCATACGTATTCAACTCCGGTCCCCAACAACGTTGCTTCACCCACCTCATCCCAAAGATACCGGAGAACGACACTTTCTTCCATACAACGCTTGAATGGAGCCATGCCAATACTTGCTTGATAATCTGTTGTTGTAGGAAAACTCCACCAATGGTAAGAACTTGTCCCAACTCCTTGAAATCAAGGACACGAGTCTTAATAGATCTTCAAGAGTTTGAATAGTCCTCTCGATCGTCTGGTCCGTCTCGAGGATGATATGCCGAGCTAAATCGTAAGTCTGTGCCCATAGCTTTTTGCAAACTAACCCAAAATCGTGAAGTGAATCTTGGGTCTCGATCGGAAACTATGGATACTTGGCATACCATGCGATCTTACAATCTCGTTTATGTACATCTGAGCAAGACGTTCAAGTGTATAAGTTTCTTGTATCCAGAAGAAATGAGCGAGACTTGGTCAATCTATCAACAATGACCCAAATCGCATCAATGCCTTGAGAAACCTTAGGAAGACCCCAGAACGAAATCCATGGTAATGTGCTCCCACTTCCATTCGGAATTTCAAGTGGGTGCAATGGACCTTTTGGTACTTGATGCTCCGCTTTAACTCGTTGACAAGTTAGACACCTTGAGATAAACAACGCTATCTCTCTTCATATTGCTCCACCAAAATGTATTTATTTAATATCATGATACATTTTGGTACTCCTGAGATGGATTGCAAATGGTGTGTTGTGCGCCTCCATCATGATATTATACTTTAAATCGTGGTCGTTAGGAACACAAAGTCCGGAGTTGACTCAAGTATTCCTTCTTCATCGATTCTTGCTTCCTAAGATAGCACCTTTCTTGCACTTTCTTCCTCATACGCATCGCCTCCGTGTCCGTAGCTTGAGCGCCTTTAACTTTATCGATTAAAAGTCGGTTCTACTCGTATATTCGCTATCATCACACGCGCCCCTGAGTCTTTAACTCTATCTCCATCCTTTGCAAGTCATACAAAATGGGCCTTTGCGTTGACAATATCGCACTCGATTTTGCATATGATTTTCTACTCAATGCGCCAACTACTACCGTTCGCTTTTTCGGGATGGTATTGGATGGTATGATCATAATCTTTCAACAGATTCAAGCCAACGTCGTTGTCGCATGTTGAGTTCCTTTTGAGTGAAGAAATATTTGAGGCTTTTATGATCCGTAAAGATCTCCACTTTCTCCCCATACAAGTAATGCCTCCAAATTTTAAGTGCAAAGATAACAACCGCTAACTCTAGATCATGAGTAGGATAATTCCTCTCATATTCTTTGAGTTGTCGCGAGGCATAGGCTATAACTTTTCCATGTTGCATGAGAACACATCCCAATCCTTTGCTTCAAGCATCATCAGATGACAAATCCCTCCGAGCAGATGGTATTGTCGTAGCAGTCTTTGAAATAAGTCTCCTCTTGAGTTCTTGAAAACTCCTCTCACATTCTTCGCTCCAACCAAATTTTGTATCTTTCCGAGTCGGTGAGTTAATGGAGTAGCGATTCGAGAAAATCCTTCCACGAATCTCCGATAATAACCAAATTAAACCGAGAAAGCTACGACTTTTGGCCATCGATTTAGGTTATTCCCGACTTTGAATAGCTTCAATCTTTGCTGGGTCAACAGATATTCCATGACTTGATACCACGTGCCCAAGGAATGCTACTTCTTTAAGCCAGAACTCACATTTCTTCAACTTGGCATAAAACTTATATTCACGAAGCTTTTGGAGTGTCAGCCTCAAGTGTTGCGCATGATCTTCACGGCTTTTGGAATAAATAAGGATGTTATCAATAAAGACGACCACAAAGTGATCTAAATATTCCTTGAATACTCGGTTCATTATATCCATGAAGGCAGCAGGAGCATTAGTCAATCCAAAGGACATGACTAGGAATTCATAATGCCCGTACCGAGTTCTGAAAGCCGTCTTTGGAATGTCAGCGGTTCTAATCTTCAATTGGTGATATCCGGAACGAAGATCAATCTTTGAAAAGAATTTGGCTCCTTGAAACTGGTCAAACATGTCATCAATAATACGTGGCAATGGATACCTATTTTGATGGTGACATGATTCAACTCCCGATAATCAATACAAAGTCGCATACTCCCATCCTTTTCTTCACGAATAGAACAGAGCACCCCAAGGAGAAGTACTAGGACTAATAAAGCCAATGTCTAACAATTCCTGCAGTTGGGTCTTTAACTCCTCGAAGTTCAATAGAGCCATTCGATATGGGGCTTTGGAAATAGGTTTTGTACCGGTTCAAGGTCGATACAAAATTCAATTTCATGCTCGGGGTAGGCCGGAAGTTCTTGGGGAATACGTCGGAAAAATTTATTAACAATAGAAATATTGTTCAAAATCGACGTATTTTTGTTTAAATCGTGACATGAGCTAAGAAAGCGACATCCGCTTTTTCAATAAACGAATAGCTTTATGGCTTGAGATGACCGTGATTGATTTTAATGGTTTGGTCGTTTGAATTCAAGATAATAGGTTGATTAGGAATATGAAAGCTAACAACCTTATTTAAAACAATCAATTTTTGCATGATAAGTAGTTAACCAATCAATCCCTAGAATCACGTCAAATGCAAGTATTTTTAATGAAATAAGATCGACAGGTAATGTGAGGGTACCGATTTGAACCAAACAAGACTTATAAACATTGGATGTAATGAAGGTTTCTCCCAACGGAGTTTCCACAGATAAGTCAAAGTCTAATTTCTCCGGAGTCAAATTTAATCGATGAGCGCAAGTAGGAGAAATAAAAGAATGGGTAGAACCGGTATCAAATAAAGTATAGACTTCATTAGAGTTTATGATAAGCTTACCCGTGACGACCTCATTCGGGTTCCTTGCTCTCTGGGAGGTCATAATAAACGCTCTCCTTGCAGACTAACGGCTTTGAATTTTCGGGGACTACTTTGGTGCCTCCATCCTAGTTGAATTTGTCTTCGGTAAACGACAAAATCGAGCTAAGTGACCTTCTCTTCCACAATTATAACATGCTTTGGATGGCATGGCGCAGTTTGGACTGATGTGTCCCTCTCCTCCGCATTTGAAGCATATGATAGGTGGTCTTTCTATTTCTTAACAACTGGTCTTTGGTGTCGACGTCTTTCCATCATTGTTGAATCTCCTTTTCTTGAAATGTCCATTCTTATTTTTTTGGCCCTGATTACCGCCGAAGTGGTTACCATATCTGGCCTGTTGATTCCCTCCACGCTTGTTGTCACCGCTTCGATGACTACTCTCTGCGGTATTATAATTTTTTTTACCGCTCTCTTTTAGTTGCGTTGACTCATTATCGCGCTCCACTAACTGAGCCCTATTTACAACATTTGAATACAAACACAGTTTATGAGAAATAAGATGTTGACGTATCTCCGGCTTCAAACCTCTTAAAAACATTCGCGCCATTCTCTCTTCATTATCCACCAAGTAGGACGCAAAACGTGATAACTCATAAATTTTACCTCGTATTGCGACACGGTCATATTATTTTGTTCCAACTTGATAAACTCCACCTCCTTCATGTGGCGAATACTTTCAGGAAAGTATTTGTCGTTGAACAGCTCCTGGAACTTCTCCCAAGATATCTTGAAGACAAAGAAGTTGAGTACGTTTTTACCGATTCCCACCAAGAATCGCCCTCTCGCGCAACATAAAGGCGAAAGGAACCTTTTGCTCCTCGGAGCATCCCAAGACATCAAATATCTTGGTAATCTGCTTTATCCATGCTTCCCGCGAAGTGGTTTTGCTCTCCTTAAACTCCGGTGGTCCCAGCTCCTTGAATTGTTTAGCGGTGACCGCACCGAAAGTTTTCCGTGTTTCCACATACGTTTTGGACAAGAGTTGCTCTCGCCTGCTGTTGCATAAATTGCATAAAGCCTCTGAACATTTGATCATTCATCATTTGGTCGTTGTTGTTGTTTGCATGAGGATTGTCGCCTTCACGATGCACATTATCCTCCGATTATTGATATGTGGTGAATCAACGATCGCTGCGCTCCATTGCTATTCTCAACATTCTCGGATGTCATTTTGAGACATCGCCACAAAACAAAAGGTTAATTGACATGTAACAAATTATTCCTATCTTTCGACCAACCAATAAAAAATAGCACATAAACTTAGGTAGGTCATACTAGCGAAGGTATTTCTGTCTCTCCCTCCTAGTACTATTCTCACATCTTAGCTGTGGATCATATCCCTAAGCTCGATATTCAACTGTGACGCCCCAAAATTAGGTATACATCACCCATCTTGGGTCGCCACTTACATGGTAGCTGTAATTTAAATACAACTTAATACATAAACCGTGTGAGTTTAAATACAAATATCGCTCTACTAGATATTATACAAACTCAAAAAGGAGTCCTCATTACAATTATTATCACACTATTTCACGTAATAGTGAGGACTACTAATGCTATCTTTAGGACCATCACTCGCTTTTCCGACTCGTCCCGCCTATATTCTCATTTCAAGAGAATAGTGAAAGAAAGGGTGAGCTCAACTAGCCCAAGAAGAAATATTATGACTAAGATAATGCGAGAATAAATTATCAATAGTCTT
Organism: Panax quinquefolius; assembly: GCA_020205615.1. Taxonomy (NCBI): domain Eukaryota; kingdom Viridiplantae; phylum Streptophyta; class Magnoliopsida; order Apiales; family Araliaceae; genus Panax; species Panax quinquefolius. The sequence continues at coordinate 53,877,790 of CM035160.1, forward strand.
CAACAATGTTAAACCGATAAAATACAATAGACAAACAGTTTAAGCTGCAATGAATATGCAATCCATTAAAAGAGTCAAGTAGAAAATAAAGTCTACTATCTTTTAGGTTTTAAAAGGTTTTTCATCATCATTATAAATTTGAGACTCAAACTTTAATAAATATTCCACATCATCGAATCACCCACGCACTACGGACAAGGATATTCTTTTGTATCACGACCACAATTATTCATGCACTACGGGCCAAGAATATTTGTGTATTCATTAATGGTCATGATCATGCCAACAATCGTCCATCAATGCACTACTACTAATCGAGGATTTTTACCACATCATTTGTTGTATTATTACGGCCATGATTACAACCGAATAGTCTCTCTGAGTCATAATCATACCAAGTCCATCTATGCACTACAAAAGCCGTAGATGACTTTAAAAAAAAAAACATGAGGATGATGACAATGATATAAGAATTCAATAAAACAAGTTCAAGAATTATTTTATCCAGAATTATTAACGCCCAAATTGTCAACATGACATTTGTTTTTGTAGAGTAAAATTCAAGAATGATCAAGAATATTTTTATGAAAAGATACTGGATGAAACGCAAATATCAAGGATATTCCACTAATTTTATGGAGTATTGAAGTCAAAGTTTTAACCAATTGGGTATAATAAAGAATAGAATAACAAAGAAATCACCACGCATGCGATAGACCGCACAGGCATGTTATTCCAACAGAATAATAAATAACGGAACCAGGTCCCAGAAAACGCATGCATGTGATGTTCCAACAGAATAATAAAGAATGGAAACCAGTCCGGCAGAAACACATGCAGACAGGATGTTCCAATGTGAATAATAATAAAGAAGCGGAACCAGTCGGGGTAAAAAACACATGATGTGATGTTCCAAGAATAATAGAAGAATGTCACCAAGTATAGGTAAACTGCAGAGTATCAATAAGCAATGGAATAACAACAGTTCTCTTCATGAATAAGAAAGAATAACACCCTTACTTTTGGTAGGAGATTGAATACTGCAAAGCGGTGTAGTAACAAAATACTCTTCTTCTTTCTCTTATTCTCTCTATACTTTCTCTCTATATAGCTTGAATGAATTCGTGAAAATAATGAAGCACTAGGCTCGACGATGATGATGTGAAAAGAAAAGTGGTTTGACGCTTTTGTAATGTGAAACGACAAGTGGTTCGATCACCGTAATGTGAAACGACAAGTGGTTCGGCGCTTTGTAATGTGAAACGACAAGTGGTTCGACGTCACGTAATGTGAAACGACAAGTGGTTCGACGTCGGTAAAGGTAATTACTATTGACGAAGGTAATTACTATTGACGAAGGTAACTACTATTGACGAAGGTAATTACTATTGACGAAGGTAATTACTATTCACAAGGGTAATTACTATTGACGAAGAGACTCTTAGATGATGACATATGAGCCTCCCATAAAATAATCAAACTTACCACAAATCATTTTATTTTTAATCAACATATATTTAATTTTTTAACAATTATTAATCATTTATAACTTGTCGTCTCAATTATTGATTTAATACTATAACATATTATACGATGATAATGTGACAATAATTGAATCAATAATATAAGAGATATGATGCCAAGCAATTATTGTAGAAATAATTAAGCATACTGAGTGACTTTTCACGTAAGCATCAATAATCAATACCGTAGTGTGCTACTATGCAACCACGCCAGACATCGTATTTTTTACCATAGGGTAGTTCAAGCAGCTTTTAACGGTAACACCTCCGCCGTTATTTTTATAAAATATTTTGTCGTTTTCTCAATCCGATAATAATTACATTATGGGGTCCACCAATGATTGAGTAGTTATTTAATATTCCCTAACAAAAGAATATTCCCCACCAAACGAATATTTTATAACAACTTGCATACTTTGCAAAATTTATAAATATTACCCACAACTATAACATTATATCAAATTTATTCCATAATATTCAAAAATAATATTTATAGAAAAATTCATCTTTATTTATAAAAGTTGGGGTCTTATGAGACACCGCCATGTTGTTTTGCTCTAATCGATGAACTCCACTTCCTTCATATGATTTAACGCTTTCGGGAAAGTATTTGTCATTAAATAGTTTCTAAAACGTTTCCCAAGACATCTTTGAAAATTTGGATGGGTACGCTTCAGACTCCCACCAAAGTAGTATGCCTCGCCATGGAACATAAAGGTGGCGAATGGAACCTTCGTTCCTCCGTGCATCCCAAGACATCGAATATCTTGGTAATTTGCTTGACCCATGTTTCCGCCCATGATCGGATCCGGCTTTCCCTTAAAATTCGTGGTCCCAACTCTTTGAAGCTGCTTGTCGTGTGACAACCCGTGAATTGCTATCATTTCCTCCCAGTATTTTGAACACGAGTCTCCTAAATCTCGATTTTGCATGAATTGCAAAAAGTTTCTAAACATCCCTCGCTCATCATATGCTCAATTGGTGTTGTTCATGGGAGGAACATTGCCACCACTGTTGCACGCGTTCTCCTCGTTGTGAGTAGTGCAAAGGTCACCTGCAGTCTCATTTCCATTGTTAATATTCTCACGACATTCTCAAATACCGTCATAAAACAAGGGTTAATTAAGGAGAAATCAATATATCACATAATATCCTTATATATCTTGACCAACTAAAAAAATAAGCTTAGGTAGGACACACTAGCGAAGGATTTACTCGTCTCTCCCTCCTAGTTCTATTCCCGATCTCCGCCAGAGATCATATCCTAAGCTCGATACCAATCGTGGCGCCCCCAAAATAGGTATACATCACCTATTCCGAGTTGTCAATACATGGTACGTAAACAACTACAACTTTATTATTACAACAAGAAAGCGTGAGTTTGAATACAAATATTTTCTTCTAGACAATATCTATACTCAAATAAATCCTCATCACATTTATTGATACATTATTTTTACAAAATGGTGAGGACTACTAAACAATTCTTTCTAAAACCTTCATTCCATATACCCGACTGCATACTCGCTATATTCTCGCCTCCCGAGAAGAAAAATGGAACAAAAAGGAAAAGGGTGAGCTCAACTAGCCCGAAGAAAGAATATTACGACTAAGATAATATACAACAAATTACCGTTAGTCTTCAACAGGGAAAAATCTAATAGAATACAATAGACAACAAATTTTAAATCAATATTCGCAATGAAATAATAATTCATTAGAAGAGTTAAGTAGAGAATGCAAACTACTATCTTCTATGTATGAATTTAAAAGTTCATCGCTCATCTTTTATCCCCGTAACATCAATCAATATACATCCGAATCAAATATTCATCTTTGCACCACTACAGCCAAAGATATTCATCGATTGGTCATGTTCATCTAAACACTGCTCATCTTTGCACTACTACCAAAGATATTCTTTGAAATCATTCATCTTTGCACTGAAGCCAAAGATATTCAAGAATATCATCATATAAGACCGAGGATGATGAAAATATTTTAAAAAAAACGAATTCCAGTGAAACAAAATGACAAGGATTAAGGATTAAGGATTCGTACTTTGTTTTATCCATGTTCAAAAATACCTCAAAAATAATCATAGTGGTGTAAAATTCAAGAATGATCAAAACATGGATACAATCAAAGCTAGTATCCAGAATAGATATTTTGGACAAAAAGAAGAAATTTTATTTTTCGGTGAATAGTGCCGTATACGTGAATAGTGCCGTATACGTGAATAGTAACTCCAACACCAAAAGATAGAAATTTCCCAAAAAACATCTTCACGCTTCATGAATAGTAACTTGTGAATAGTAACTCATGAATAGTAACTCGTAAATAGTAACTCATGAATAGTAACTCATGAATAGTAACCCCGACATGGAAAAGTTCCAAATTTGATAAAAAGTTCTAACCAATATTTCAGCATAATGATATTGAAGAAATAATATCATTTGAGAAGAAAATAACATCCCTTACCTCGAAAGATTAGTATTTAAATTGGAATACTAGGGTATAGTCTTTGAAGGAAACTTGCACCGTCTAACAATACTCAAAGTATACTCATAAGAATACGCTCAATATATGGAGAGAGAAATAGAGAGAAACTTGGGTTTACGGTGTGTTTTTCAATTCTAACCTAAGCACCTATTTATAGGAAAATGCTTAGAACACCAAAGTAGAAAATTGAATATAATATTAATATATTTTTCACATTTTCTTTAGCCCACCTTAGACAACTGATCTCAGCCCATTTGAATCACATGTGAGGCCAACTTAGTTGCAAAAAACGTTTTTCTCAAAATAATTAACTAAAACTCCCAAAAATTAATTATTTCGGAACTTCGGAACTTCAATAATTCATAATAAATAGCCCTTTTATCAGAAAATTCAAATCACACGAGTTTTTATAGGAAATTCAATTCTCTACAACTTTGCAGTAAGAAAGTTTTCCGAATTCCAAAATGTAAATTGACCGAAATCCACAAACCAGGCGATTTTTGTGCTATAATCAAATTTGACCAATAAATGGGGTCCATCGACATGTTTAACATGTTTTAAATATTTATTGCAACAAAATACTCTTCCTCCTTGTATTCTCATATATCCCATATTCGTTGTGTAAAAATATCACCATTATTATATTACTAAAATATAATAATATATTTAAATGAATTATTTTATCGAAAAAGATAAAATTTCAATTTTCAACAATTGTCACATTAAAATTCTTCTCCATCTATATCCACATAAAATCAATATTTTCCTCATCATATGAATCAATAATTAATTATTCACAAATAATATTACGTAATCACAATAATGACAACCAAAGCAGGTTCAGGAAAGAGGGGCTTTCCAATAAGAATTTCTCCTCATTGGCGCCGCAATTAGGTGACCAAACCTCTTCTTAGATGTAACTTTCTAGACATTGCCAATAATGTTATCTAATAATATTATTCGGATAATATGAATTATTGCTTCGATAATGAAAAATCGTCGTAATGACAATTATGAAACAACAAAGAATATAAAATATCAACGCAAACAATTATTAAATCAATAAAATATCGAAGCAAGAATTATCGTAACCATTATTGAGTAGTGCCTTTCACGTAAGAATCAATAATTGGTGCAATACCTGGTGTCTTCTTGTGTTTTAACCAACGAAAGTATTTTAACAAGATTAATTAGTAATAACTACTAACCGATTATTTTTAAACAACTTATATTTGTCGTTTTCTTCATCCAATCGCTTTCAACATGGGCCCACACACGGTGCGCTACCGTCGTATGAATATTCCCGACAAAGATTTAATATTCCACGACCAAACGAATATTCCCCGACAACAATGAATATTTTATAACCACTTACTTATTTTGAAATATTTGCGTATTTTACCCCTAACTATCCACATTAATCAAATCAACCCTTACTATTTCAAAATAATAAAAGAGAAAATTAAATTTCATTAATAATAAGTTGGGGTCTTACTGGTCTATATCTAGGTTAAGGGATAGAAGTCACAGTTGGTATCAATGTGACGACTTATCCAAGTCTTGGATGAGAGTCACGATTTTGAATGATATTTCTATTATTAATAAATTTCTGGCGTATTTTTGAAGACTTCTTAGCCTACTTAGAGCGTAGAAATCGAATTTTGTATATGAATTCCAAAGATAAAACCCATTTCTTAAACCCTCAAATATTTCTTCAACTAAAATGAGCAGGTTTACGTGGTTTATGATGAAAGTCATAATAAAAGCATTGGACTAATGAAAATCATGGGTATAATGGTATTAGTAAGTGTTATGATGAGTTATGTTGGTTAGTATGTGAAAACATGAAAGTTTCTTAAAAATCACAAGGAGTTAAAACCGATTTTGGTGAAAACGTAACATGAAATTCAATTGACCAAATCTCCTATTATATTTTGAATTTTTGAGTGTGGTTAAGTCCTAGAGTTAGATCTATGAGTTACCTAACTAATCCAAGTGGAATCAATGAAAAGGTGTTGTAGATTTTCGTGTGGTCGATTTTAGCAAAGGAGTCAAAACTTCAAAATGTCCCAAAAGTTGCACGCCACGTTTTTGTAAGGGCTATTTCAGCCACTAAATTTATGTGAAAAATTCTGGCCTTTTGGGACATGAAAATATATGTTATAAAGTACCTCCTGTCCAAAAAATGAGCTCATTCCGACTTAAAATGAGCAAGTTATGACCATTTCAATATTTAGGATTTTTACGACGAAAAATGCTATAACCGGAGTTCTACAACTCCGATGACCATAAAATTTAAATCTGGAGGCTCACATTAACATGTGTAAGGTCCTGCCAAGATTTGGGAATTTTGGAGTTAAACTTGAGGTAGCTAATTTCTTAAGGAATTAATTAGAAATTGATTTTTGAAAAATAGTAAATGAATTTTAAAAATTAGAGAAAATATATTTTCATTATGGGACTATATTATGCTAAATCCTAGAAAAGAAATATTTTTGGGACTGATTTGGTATTTTTCATGAAAATAGTTTAATTACTGAACATATGAGTTAAATATGTTATGTGAAGTAACAAAGTTGAAAATAGGATTTTATGGCTAGAGAATCCTATATAGAGTATATGCATATTTTTTGAGGATTTGATAATTGGTGATGATATCTTATGAGTATGGCATTTTTGAATGATTAAATGCATTATATGGTAAAAAGCGTAAACAATTGAGATAAATTGTTTATAAATTTAAGAAGTGATTAAAATATTGTTATAATATTAATGATATTAGATTATGAGATTATTAAGTGATTGATAACATGGGGATATTCTTGAATCCTCGGATAAATTATATTATAAATGTTTAATATTTATCCTTTATCTCATTTGATTGATTCTTTATATCATTATCCTCATGCTTATATTATGTTGAAAGTCATCTCGTGGCTCAGAAGTGCATAGATGGACTTGGTATGATTATGACGAGGATTGTTCTAAGATAATCATAACCGTAATTGAATACTACGATTATCTTTGGTCAGTAGTGCATGGATAATTTGTGGTCGTGATACTAATGAATACATGATTATCTTTTGGTAGTAGTGCATGGATAATTTGTGGTCGTGATACTAATGAATACACGATTATCTTTGGTAGTAGTGCATGGATAATTTGTGGTCGTGATACTAATGAATACACGATTATCATTGGTAGTAGTGCATGGATAATTTGTGGTCATGATACTTAATGAATACACGATTATCTTTGGCCGTAGTGCATGGATAATTCGTGGTCGTGATACTTAATGAATATCCTCGGCACGTAGTGCGCAGGATGATTCGATGATATGGATTAATTATCGAGTGAGTCTCAAAGAATGAAATATTAATTCATGGATGTGGTAAAAGTCATCTTTGGACGTAGTGCATTGATAGACTTGGTATGATTATGACCAAGGATTATTCGGTATAATCATGATCAGATTGAAAACACGAATATCCTCGCCGAGAGTGCATGGATAATTCGTGGTCGTGATACTATTAAGTCGCATCTCAAAGATTATTGGTTTTCTGAGTTGTATATCTTTGGCCCTGTAGTGCAGCATGAATTGTTAATGAATATCTTTGGTAGGATTGCGAAGATGAATTTAATATTTTTAACGATAAAGGTATTCAAGGTATCCTCACCTCTTTATCATATCGTGTACGTCGTACCCTAATTTTGAGGGCAAAATTTCATAAGAAGGGAGGTTGTAAGACCCCAACTTTTATAAATAAAGATGAATTTTTTTATAAATATTATTTTTGAATATTATGGAATAAATTTGATATAATGTTATAGTTGTGGGTAATATTTATAAATTTTGCAAAGTAAGCAAGTTGTTATAAAATATTCGTTTGGTGGGAATATTCTTTTTTGTTTGGGAATATTCGATACGACGGCTCAATCATTAGTGGACCCTAACAACTAAGTATTATCGTAGTTAGAAAACGACAAAATTATTTTTCTATAAAAATACTTGGCAGAGGTATTACCAATCAAAAGCATTGAACTACCCGGTGGTAAAAGTACAAGAATGTCGCATGGTTGCGTAGTAACACTCAGTATTGATTATTGATGCTTACGTGAGAAGTCACTTAGCTATACTCAATTATTATTACGAGAATTCTTTGCATCATATCTCTTATATTATTGATTCAATTATTGTCACAAGATTATCATCGTATAATATGTTATATTATTAATTGAGACGACAAGTTATAAATGATTAATAATTGTTGAAAGATTAAAAATGTGTTGATTAAAAATAAAATGATTTGTGGTAATATTTATTCAATCCTTGATGTATATAAAAAGTCTATTATGAGACGTTTGTGGTAAGTTTGATTATTTTATGGGGGGGCATATGTCATCATCTAAGAGTCTCTTAAATCAATAGTATTTACCTTTGTGAATAGTAATTACCTTTGTGAATAGTAATTACCTTCGTCAATAGTGTTTACCTTTGTGAATAGTAATTACCTTTGTGAATAGTAATTACCTTCGTCAATAGTATTTACCTTCGTCAATAGTATTAACCTTTGTGAATAGTAATTACCTTTGTGAATAGTAATTACCTTCGTCAATAGTATTTACCTTCGTCAATAGTATTTACCTTCGTCAATAGTGTAAGACCCCAACTTATTATTAATGAAATTTAATTTTTCTATTTACTATTTTGAAATAGTAAGGGTTGATTTGATTAATGTGGATAGTTAGGGGTAAAATACATAAATATTTCAAAATAAGCAAGTGGTTATAAAATATTCATTGTTGTAGGGAATATTCGTTTGGTCGTGGAATATTAAATCTTTGTCAGGGGAATATTAAATTTGCGCACAAGTATGCCCCGTATGTGGGCCCCATAACTAAAAAGCGATTGGATGAAGAAAACGACAAATATAAGTTGTTTAAAAATAACGATTGTAGTTATTACAATTAATCATCGTTAAAATACTTGGTGGTTAAAACACGATGCTTACCAGTATTGCACCAATTATTGATTCTTACGTAAGAAGGCACTACTCAATAATGGTTACGAGTAATTACTATTCAAAGATTTTATTGATTTAATAATTCTTTGCATTGATATTTTATATTGTTGTTGTTTTAATAATTGTCATTACACAAGATTTTTCATTATCGAAGCAATAATTCATATTATCTAAATAATATTATTAGATAACATTATTGGCAATGTCTAGAAAGTTCATCTAAGGAGAGGTTTGGTCACCTAATCTTGGCCCGAAGAAGAGAAATTCTTATTCGAAAGCCCCTCTTTCCTGAAGGAGCTGCACGGTTGTCAATATTGTGATTTCGTAATATTATTTGTGAATAATTAATTATTGATTCATATGATGAGGAAAATATTGATTTTATGTGGATATAGATGGAGAAAAATTTTAATGTGACAATTGTTGAAAATTGAAATTTTATCTTTTTTCGATAAAATAATTCATTTAAATATATTATTATATTTTAGTAATATAATAATGGTGATATTTTTACAACGAATGTGGGATATATGAGTATACGAGGAGGAAGAGTATTTTTGTTGCAATAAATGTTTAAAACATGTTAAACATGTCGATTGGACCACATTTATCGATAATGAAATTTGATTATACCGTATAAATCGCCTGGATTTGTGGATTTTGGTCAATTTACATTTGGAATTGGAAAAACTTTCTTCGCAAAGTTGTAGAGAATTGATGTTCCTATAAAAACTCTCGAGATTTTAATTTTCTAATAAAAGGGCTATTTATTATGAATTATTGAAGTTCCGAAGTTCCGAAATAATTAATTTTTGGGAGTTTTAGTTAATTATTTTGAGAAAAACGTTTTTTGCAACTATGTTGGCCTCACATGTGATTCAAATGGGCTGAGATCAATTGTCTAAGGCGGGCTAAAGAAAATGTGAAAAATATATTAATATTATATTCAATTTTCTACTTTGGTGTTCTAAGCATTTTCCTATAAATAGGGTGCTTAGGTTAGAATTGAAAAACACACCGTAAACCCGATGTTTCTCTCTATTTCTCTCGATATATTGAGCGTATTCTTATGAGTATACTTTGAGTATTGTTAGAGTCTAAGTTTCCTTCCTTCAAAGACTATATACCTGTATTCGGTAGAAGTACTAATCTTTCGAGGTAAGGATGTTATTTTCTTCTCAAATGATATTATTTCTTCAATATCATTATCTTTGAAATATTGGTTGGAACTTTTTATCAAATTTGGAACTTTTCCATGTCGGGGTTACTATTCATGAGTTACTATTCATGAGTTACTATTCACGAGTTACTATTCATGAAGCGTGAAGATGTTTTTTGGGAAATTTCTATCTTTTGGTGTTGGAGTTACTATTCACGTATACGGCACTATTCACGTATACGACACTATTCACCGATAAATAAATTTCTTCTTTTTGTCCAAAATATCTATTCTGGATACTAGCTTTGATTGTATCCATGTTTTGATCATTCTTGAATTTTACACCACTATGATTATTTTTGAGGTATTTTTGAACATGGATAAAACAAAGTACGAATCCTTAATCCTTAATCCTTGTCATTTTGTTTCTTTGGATTCGTTTTTTTAAAAATATTTTCATCATCCTCGGTCTTAAATGATGATATTATTGAATATCTTTGGCCCAGAGTGCAAAGATGAATGATTTTGAAGAATATCTTTGGTAGTAGTGCAAAGATGAGCAGTGTTTAGATGAACATGACCAATCGATGAATATCTTTGGCTCGTAGTGCAAAAGATGAATATTTGATTCGGATGTATATTGATTGATGTTACGGGGATAAAAGATGAGCGATGAACTTTTAAATTCATATATAGAAGATAGTAGTTTGCATTCTCTACTTAACTCTTCTAATGAATTATTATTTCATTGCGAATATTGATTTAAAATTTGTTGTCTATTGTATTCTATTAGATTTTTCCTGTTGAAGACTAACGGTAATTTGTTGTATATTATCTTAGTCGTAATATTCTTTCTTGGGCTAGTTGAGCTCACCCTTTTCCTTTTTGTTCCATTTTTCTTCTCGGGAGGCGAGAATATAGCAGATGCAGTGGGGTATGGAATGAAGGTTTTAGAAAGAATTGTTTAGTAGTCCTCACCATTTTGTAAAATAATGTATCAATAAATGTGATGAGGATTTATTTGAGTATAGATATTATCTAGAAGATAATATTTGTATTCAAACTCACGCTTTTCTTGTTGTAATAATAAAGTTGTAATTGTTTACATACCATGTATTGACAACTTCGGAATAGGTGATGTATACCTATTTTTGGGGCGTCAGCGGTTGGTATCGAGCTTAGGGATATGATCTCTGGCGGAGATCGGGGAATAGAACTAGGAGGGAGGACGAGTAAATCCTTCGCTAGTGTGTCCTACCTAAGCTTATTTTTTAGTTGGTCAAGTATATAAGGATATTATGTGATATATTGATTTCCTTAATTAACCCTTGTTTTATGACAATATTTGAGAATGTCGTGAGAATATTAACAATGGAAATGAGGCCGTGGAGACGCTTTGTACTCACTGTGAGGAGAACGAACCTGCAACAGTCGGGCAATGTTCCTCCTGTGAACAACACCATTGAGCGGATGATGAGCGAGGGGATGTTTAGAAGCTTTTTGCGATTCATGCAAAATCGACGCGAGGAGACTCGTGTTCAAAATCTGAGGAGGAAATGATAGCAATTCACGGGTTGTCACACCAAGCGATTCAAAGAGTTGGGACTACTGAATTTAAGGGAAAGCGAGATCCGATCATGGCGGAAACATGGGTCAAACAAATTACCAAGATATTCGATGTCTTGGGATGCACGGAGGAGAACGAAGGTTCCATTCGCCACCTTTATGTTCCATGGCGAGGCGAGACTCATTGGTGGGAGTGCGTGAAGCGTACTCCATCCGCCGTACTTTTCGGTATGTCTTGGGAAGCGTTTGAAACTATTTAATGACAAATACTTTCACGAAAGCTTTCGTCATATGAAGGAAGTGGAGTTCATCGATTAGAGCAAAAACAACATGGCGGTGTCTCGAGACGAGGCAAAGTTTGCGAGAGTTATCCGAGTTTGCACCTTATTTGGTGGAGAATGAGGAGCGTATGACGCGGATGTTTCGTAGAGGTTTAAAACCCAGCATACGTCAAGATCTCATTTCTCATAAACTTTCTCTCTATTCAGATGTTATAAATGTGGCTCAATTATTAGAAGCGAGATAACGAGTACGGTCAACTGAGGGACCATAACCGAGGATCGTACGAGAGATAGCGATCAACCAAGAATAATGATAACCGGCGGAGAAAAAAGCAGACGAACAAAATGGTAACCACTCTTGTGGTAATCATGGCCATGAAAATAAAAAAGAAGCGAGTCGGGGAGGAGATTTTAAAAGAGAAGATTTAACAACTAACTACGTGAAGACGGCAAAGGCAAAGAAAGAATCGGTTCTAAGGGAGGAGAACGACCCACCCATCATATGCTATAAATGCGAAAAGAGGGACATATCGGTCCCAAGCTGTCCACAATAGTTCAAGGTATGCTATAATTGTGGAAAGGAAGGACATATCGCGCCGAGATTATACGATAGAAGCGAAACCTAGTTCAATGGGGATGGTGGATGAAAAGACATCCCTCTAAAAGTCAAAGTCAACGATTCCGGAAGAGCGTTTGTTGATTTGGTCAAAATGCGAGGAACCCAAACGAGGTGATCACGGTAAGCTATTTATAAATTTCTTGCGAAGTTTATACCTTACTTGATATGGGGTGCTACCCATTCATTTATCTCTCCGCATGTGCTCAACGTTTAAACTTGACTCAGGAGAAATTAGACTTTGAACTATCTGTGGAAACTCCGTTAGGAGAAACTTTCATCACATCCTTTGCTTATAAATCTTGTTTGATTCAAGTTGGCACCATTACCTTACACATTGACCTTGTCTCTTTAAAGATACTTGCTTTTGATGTGATTTTAGGGATTGATTGGTTAACTACTCATCATGCCAAAATTGATTGTTTTCGTAAGGTTGTTAGTTTTCATATTCCTAACCAACTGTTATATTTAATTCAAGCAACTAAACCATTAAAATCAATCACCGTCATATCTAATCATAAAGCTATTCGTTTATTGAAAAGCGGATGTTAAGCTTTCTTAGCCCATGTTATGGATTTGAATAAAGACACGCCAAATTTGAATAATATTCTGTTGTTATTGACTTTCCGACGTATTTCGAAGAACTTCCGGCCTACCCCGTAACGTGAAGTTGAATTCTTTATTGATCTTGAACCGGTACAAAGCCCATTTCTAAAACCCCATATCGAATGGCTCCTATTGAACTTCAGGAGTTAAAGGTCCAACTACGAGGAATTGTTGGACATCGGTTTCATTAAATCCTAGTACATCTCCTCGGGGTGCTCTGTTTTATTCAGAAAGAAGAAAGGCGGGAGTATGCGACTTTGTATTGATTATCGGGAATTGAACCATGTCACCATCAAGAATAGGTATCCTCTACCTCATATTGATGACTTGTTTGACCGATTGCAAGGGCACAATTCTTTTCAAAATTGATCTTCCTTACGGATATCATCACCAAGATTAGAAATGAGGATATTCCAAAGGCGCCTTTAGAACTCAGATGACGGGCATTATGAATTCTTAGTCATGTCTTTCGGATTGACTAATGCTCCTATGCTTTCATGGATATGATGAACCAAGTATTCAAGGAATATTTGGATCGATTCGTTGTTGTTTTATTGATGACATCCTTATATATTCCAAAAGTCGTGAAGATCATGAGCACCATTTGAATTTGGTACTCCAAAGGCTTCGTGAAAACAAACTATATGCCAAATTGAAGAAATGTGAGTTCGGCGAGGAAGTAGCATTCCTTGGGCGCGTGGTGTCGAAACATGGAGTATCTGTTGATCCCGTGAAGATTGAAGCAATACAAAGTTGGGAGCAATCAAGTCGGTGATTGAAGCACGTAGTTTTTGGGCTTATTGGTTATTATCGGAGATTCGTGGAAGGTTTTCTCAAATCGCTACTCCATTAACCCAACTAACTCGGAAGGATACAAAATTCGTTTGGAGCGAAGAATGCGAGAAGAGTTTCCAAGAGCTTAAGAGGAGACTTATTTTAGACTGTTTCTAACAATACCATCTGGTTCGGATGGATTTGTTATCTCTGACGATACTTTGTAAAGGGTTAGGATGTGTTCTCATGCAACGTGGGAAAGTCATAGCCTATATGCCTCGCGATAACTTAAAGAGTATGAGAGGAATTATCCTACTCATGATCTAGAGTTAGCGGCAATCGTTTCGCGCGCTAAAGATATGGAGGCACTATCTATATGGGGAGAAAGTGGAGATATATTCGGACCATAAAAGCCTTAAATATTTCTTCACTCAAAAAGAACTCAACATGCGGCAAATGACGTTGGCTCGAGCTATTGAAAGACTACGACCACACTATTCAATACCATCCCGAAAAGCGAATGTGGTAGGCGACGCGTTGAGTAGAAGATCATATGCGAGAACGAGTGCGATGATGTCAAGTATACGACAGAGCCAACTTTAATAGAAAAAGTTAAGGTTTGCTCAAGCCACCAGGCCGGAGTCGATGCGTATGAAGAAGAAAGTACAAGAAGGAGCTATTCCTAAGCGAGAATTGATGAAGAAGGAATACTTGAGTCCACTCTAGACTTTGTGTTCCTAACGACTCGATTTGAAGTACAAGATTATGATGGAGGCACACAATACACCATTTGCAATCCATCCTGGAAGTACTAAAATGTATCGTGATCTTGACATACATTTTGGTGGAACAATATGAAGAGAGAGATTGCAAAGTTTATCTCAATGTGTTTAACTTGTCAACGTGTAAAGGCGAGCATCCGGTACCTAAGGGTCCGTTGCAACCACTTGAGAATCCGAAATGGAAGTGGGAACACATTACCATGGATTTAATTACGGGTCTTCCTACGGTTTCTCGGGCATCAATGCTATTTGGGTTATTGTTGATAGATTAACCAAGTACGCGCTCATTTCTTGCCGTCACGGAGACTTATTCACTTGAACGTCTTTGCTAGTATGTACGTGAATGAGATTGTGAGGTTGCATGGCATACTGTATCCATAGTTTTGGATCGTGACCCAAGATTCACTTCAAGATTTTGGGTTAGCTTGCAAAAAGCTATGGGCACGGATTTATGATTGATTAAGCATACCATCCTCAAGCGGATCGACAATCGAAAGGACTATTCAAACTCTTGAAGATTTATTAAGACTCTGTGTCCTAGACTTCAAAGGCGGTTAGGATAAGTATTTACCATTGGTGGAATTCTCCTACAACAACAGTTATCGAGCAAGTATAGGTGTGGCTCCATTTGAAGCATTATATGGGCGAAAGTGTCGCTCTCCAAAGATATGTTGGGACGAGGTGGGTGAAACAACTTTGTTGGGACCCGAGTTAGAGTACGTATGACTCACGGAAAAGATCCAAATGATTCGACAACGTATACAAAGCGGCACAAGATCGACAAAAGAGTTATGCGGATCTTCATCGAAAGGAAGTGGAATTTAGTGTAGGGGATCATGTATTATTGCGAAGTTGCTCCATGGAAGGAGTTACAAGATTTGGTAAGAGAGGAAAGCTCAATCCACGATTTATTGGTCCATTTCAAATTCTTGACCGAGTAGGAAATGTAGCCTATAGACTTGCGTTACCTCCGAGTATGTCTCGTGTTCATAATGTGTTTCACATATCTGTATTTCAGTAAATATGTGAAAGACCCGAACCACGTTATAAAGTTAGAACAGGACGAGATAGTCGAAGACTTAACGTATGAGGAGAGGTACTGTCAAGATCTTGGATAGGAAGGAGCATGTCCCACTGCAAGAAAGGTCATACCACAAGTTAAAGTTTTGTGGAGGAATCATGCTATAGAGGAAATGACACGGGAATTGGAAAGCGGAAATGAAAAAGCGAGGTATCCTCACCTTTTGAAACACCAGAATCGTGACGTCAATTTCGAGGACGAAATTTCATAAGGAGGGAGGTTGTAAGACCCCAACTTATTATTAATGAAATTTAATTTTCTATTTATTATTTTGAAATAGTAAGGGTTGATTTGATTAATGTGGATAGTTAGGGGTAAAATATGCAAATATTTCAAAATAAGCAAGTGGTTATAAAATATTCATTGTTGTTTGGGAATATTCGTTTGGTCGTGGAATATTAAATGCTGTGGGGAATATTAAATGACGACGAAGTAGCAACCATGTGTGGGCAACCATATGTGAAAGCGATTGGATGAAAAGCGACAAATATAAGTTGTTTAAAAATAACGGTAGTAGTTATTCACAGATTATCTTGTTAAAATACTCGGTGGTTAAAACACAAGAAGCTACCAGTATTGCACCAATTATTGATTCTTACGTAAGAAGGCACTACTCAATAATGGTTACGATAATTTCGCTCAGATATTTTATTGATTTAATAATTGTTTGCGTTGATATTTATATTCTTTGTTGTTTCAATAATTGTCATTTACACAAATTTTTTCATTATCGAAGCAATAATTCATATTATCTGAATAATATTATTAGATAACATTATTGGCAATGTCTAGAAAGTTACATCTAAGGAGAGGTTTGGTCACCTAATTGCGGCGCCAAGATGAGAGAAATTCTTATTCGAAAGCCCCTCTTCCTGGGGCCGCCGGTTGTCAATATTGGATACTTTGTAATATTATTTGTGAATAATTAATTATTGATTCATATGATGAGGAAAATATTGATTTTATGTGGATATAGATGGAGAAAAATTTTAATGTGACAATTGTTGAAAATTAAAATTTTATCTTTTCTCGATAAAATAATTCATTTAAATATATTATTATATTTTAGTAATATAATAATGGTGATATTTTTACAACGAATGTGGGATATATGAGTATACGAGGAGGAGGAAGAGTATTTTTTGTTGCAATAAATGTTTAAAACATTTTAAACATGTCGGTGGACCCCATTTATTATTTGAAATTTGATTATAGCACCGTAAAATCGCTTGGTTTATGGATTTCGGTCAATTTCTGTTTGGAATTCGGAAAAACTTTCTTCTGCAAAGTTGTAGAGAATTGAATTTCCTACAAATACTCGTAAGATTTGAATTTTCGGATAAAAGGGCTATTTATTCTGAATTATTGAAGTTCCGAAGTTCCGAAATAATTAATTTTGGGAGTTTTAGTTAATTATTTTGACAAAAACGTTTTTTGCAACTAAGTTGGCCTCACATGTGATTCAAATGGGCTGAGATCAGTTGTCTAATGTGGGCTAAAGAAAATGTGAAAAATATATTAATATTATATTCAATTTTCTACTTTGGTGTTCTAAGCATTTTCCTATAAATAGGGTGCTTAGGTTAGAATTGAAAAACACACCAGAAACTGAAGTTTCTCTCTATTTCTCTCTCGATATATTGAGCGTATTCTTGTGAGTATACTTTGAGTATTGTTAGACGGTGCAAGTTTCCTTCAGCACTATACCCGGTATTCCAGTTAGAAGTACTAATCTTTCGAGGTAAGGGATGTTATTTTCTTCTCAAATGATATTATTTCTTCAATATCATTATGCTGAAATATTGGTTGGAACTTTTTATCAAATTTGGAACTTTTCCATGTCGGGTTTACTATTAATGAGTTACTATTCATGAGTTACTATCTTTTTCATATTTTTTGGGAAATTTCTATCTTTTGGTGTTGGAGTTACTTATTCACGATATCAAGACTATTCACGATATCTGGCACTATTCATAGAAAAATAAAATTTCTTCTTTTTGTCCAAAATATCTATTCTAGATACTAGCTTTGATTGTATCCATGTTTTGATCATTCTTGAATTTTACACCACTATGATTATTTTTGAGGTATTTTGAACATGGATAAAACAAAGTACGAATCCTTAATCCTTAATCCTTGTCATTTTGTTTCTTTGGATTCGTTTTTTTAAAAATATTTTCATCATCCTCGGTCTTAAATGATGATATTCATGAATATCTTTGGCCACGTAGTGCAAAGATGAATGATTTCTGAAGAATATATTTTCTTCAGTAGTGTGCAAAAAGATGAACAGTGTTTAGATGAACATGATTAATCGATGAATATCTTTGGCTGTAGTGCAAAGATGAATATTTGATTCGGATGTATATTGATTGATGTTCTGGGGATAAAAAGATAGAGCGATGAACTTTTAAATTCATACATAGAAGATAGTAGTTTGCATTCTCTACTTAACTCTTCTAATGAATTATTATTTCCTGCATGAATATTGATTTAAAATTTGTTATCTATTGTATTCTATTAGATTTTTCCTCTTTGAAGACTAACGGTAATTTGTTGTATATTATCTTATTCGTAATATTCTTTTCTTGGGCTAGTTGAGCTCACCCTTTTCCTTTTTGTTCCATTTTTCTTCTCGGGAGGCTAGAATATAGCGAGTACGTAGCCTGGGGGTATGGAATGAAGGTTTTAGAAAGAATTGTTTAGTAGTCCTCACCATTTTTGTAAAATAATGTATCAATAAATGTGATGAGGATTTATTTGAGTATAGATATTGTCTAGAAGATAATATTTGTATTCAAACTCACGCTTTCTTGTTGTAATAATAAAGTTGTAGTTGTTTTCGTACCATGTATTGACAACTCGTAATAGGTGATGTATACCTATTTTGGGGCGCCACAGATTGGTATCGAGCTTAGGATATGATCTCTGGCGGAGATCGGGAATAGAACTAGGAGGGGAGAGACGAGTAAATCCTTCGCTAGTGTGTCCTACCTAAGCTTATTTTTTTAGTTGGTCAGTATATAAGGATATTATGTGATATATTGATTTCCTTAATTAACCCTTGTTTTATGAGAAGTATTTGAGAATGTCGATCGAGAATATTAACAATGGAAATGAGATGTTGGAGACGCTTTGTACTCACCAATGAGGAGAACGCGCACACAGTGGCAATGTTCCTCCTGTGAACAACACCACTAAGCGAGATGATGAACGAGGGATGTTTAGAAGCTTTTTGTAGTTCATGCAAAATCGACGAGGAGACTTGTGTTCAAAATACGGGAGGAAATGATAGCAATTCACGGGTTGTCACAAATGCAAGCGATTCAAAGAGTTGGGACCACGAATCTAAGGGAAAGCCAGATCCGATCATGGCGGAAACATGGGTCAAGCAAATTACCAAGATATTCGATGTCTTGGGATGCACGGAGGAAACGAAGGTTCCATTCGCCACCTTTATGTTCCATGGAGAGGCAGATCATCGATGGGAGTTCGTGAAGGCGTACCATCCAACCCGCACTCAAAGATGTCTTGGGAAACGTTTTAGAAACTATTTAATGACAAATACTTTCCTGAAAGCGTTCGTCATATGAAGGAAGTGGAGTTCATCAGATTAGAGCAAAACAACATGACGGTGTCTGTAAGACCCCAACTTTTATAAATAAAGATGAATTTTTCTATAAATATTATTTTTGAATATTATGGAATAAATTTGATATAATGTTATAGTTGTGGGTAATATTTATAAATTTTGCAAAGTATGCAAGTTGTTATAAAATATTCGTTTGGTCGGGGAATATTCTTTTTGTTAGGAATATTCGCATAACTACTCAATCATTGGTGGACCCCGTAGCGTAATTATTTTCGGATTGAGAAAACGACAAAAATATTTTATAAAAATAACTACGGAGGTGTTACCGTTAAAACCTGTTGAACTACCCGTTGGTAAAAGTACGATGTCTGGCGTGGTTGCATAGTAGCACACTACGGTATTGATTATTGATGCTTACGTGAGAAGTCACTCACCTATTCTTAATTAATGCTACGATAATTTGCATCATATCTCTTATATTATTGATGCTTACGTGAGAAGTCACTCACAGATTTCTTGTTGTAATAATAAAGTTGTAGTTGTTTTACATACCATGTATTGACAACTCGAATAGGTGATGTATACCTATTTTGGGGCGTCCAAAGATCTCACAATGATACCTATAAACTTGCCATCTTCATACACGATGTCGCCATGAAAGTCCGGCTTCGGTGCATTCCACACAAGGAAGTCAACAACGAAAGGTTAGGGCTCTTTACTTATGGCTCGATATGACAATAATTGACTTTAGTAGTTTGGTTACTTGAATTCGCACAACAAGTTGGTTATGAATATAAAAGCTAACAACCTTACGAAAAGCATGATGAGTAGTTAACCAATTGATTCCTAAAATCACATCAAAGGCAAATATTTTCAAAAGATAAGATCGACGAAGTAACGTGAAAATGTTTATTTGAATCAAACAAGATTTAAAAATAGTAAGCAGAACGAAGGCTCCTACTAACGAAGTTTCAACCAATAAGTCAAAGTTTAACTTCTTCGGAGTCAAATTTAAACGTTGAACACAACTAGGTGAAATAAAAGAGTGGGTAGAACTGGTATCTAACACGGTATAGACTTCGCAAGAGCTTATGATTAACTTACCCGTGATAATTTTATTCAGGTTCCTCGTCACGAGAAAAAAAACGCTCTCTCTTAAACTACTGGCTTTGGTTTGTCTGGGACAGCCTTTGGTGCCTCCATCCTAGTTGAATTTGTCTTCGGTAAACGACAAAAACGAGCTAAGTGACATTCTCTTCCACAATTATAACATACTTTGGACGGCATGGTGAAGTTCGGACTGATGTGTCCCTCTCCTCCGCATTTGAAGCATATGATAGGTGGTCTTTCTCCTTCCTTAACAACGGGTCTTTGGTCGACGTCTTTCCATCATTGTTGAATCTCCTTTTTGAAATGTCCATTCTTATTGCTTTGACCACGATTACCACCAAGTGGTTACCATATCCGCCTGTTGATTCCTCCACGCTTGTTGTCACCGCTCGATGACTACTCTCGCCGGTATTATAATTTTTCCTTTGCTCTCTTTTAGTTGCGTTGACTCGTTATCGCGCTCCACTAACTAAGCCCTATTTACAACATCTGAATACAAACACAGTTTATGAGAAATAAGATGTTGACGTATCTCCAGCTTCAAACCACTTAAAAACATTCGCGCCATTCTCTCTTCATTATCCACCAAGTGGGACGACGAATCGTGATAACTCGCAAATTTTGCCTCGTATTGCGACACGGTCATATTGTTTTGTTCCAACTTGATAAACTCCACCTCCTTCGTGTGGCGAATACTTCTCCCAAGATATCTTGAAGACAAAGAAGTTGAGTACGCTTTTACCGATTCCCACCGAGAATCTGCCTCTCCGCGCAACATAAAGGCGTGAAAGGAACCTTTTGCTCCTCGGAGCATCCCAAGACATCAAATATCTTGGTAATCTGCTTTATCCATGCTTCCGCCGAAGTGGTTTTGGCTCTCCTTAAACTCCGGTGCTCCAGCTCCTTGAATTGTTTAGCGGTGACCACCGAGAGAGTTTTCCGTGTTTCCACCTACGTTTTGGGATAAGTCGCTTTACCGATGTTGCATGAATTTAAAACCTCTTAAACGCATCTGGTCGTTAAATCGATTGATCGGTGTTGTTGTTTACGGGAGGATTATCGCCATCCTGTTACACATTGTCTCGATTATTGATCCGTGGAGAATCAACAGTCTCACGTGCTCCATTGCTATTCTCAACATTCTCGGATGCCATTTTTAAACACTGTCACAAAATAAGGGTTAATTGACATGCAACATATTATCACTATACTCTGACCGACCAATCAAATACCAAATAAACTTAGGTAGGTCATACTAGCGAAGGAATTCCCTATCTCTCCCTCCTAGTTCTAGTCTCACATCTTAGCCGGTGATCATATCCCTAAGCTCGATACCAAGCTGTGGCGCCCCAAAATTAGGTATCGTCACCCATCTTGGGTCGCCACTTACATGGTATGTAATTCAAATACAAACTTAATTATACATCCGTCATGTAACATACGACAATACATAAAGCGAGAGTGCTAATAGGAATATTGTCATTTAGACAATATCCATACTCAAGGAGTCCTCATTACATTTATTGTCACACTATTTAATGAGAATAGTGAGGACTACTAATGCTATCTTGGGACCATCACTCTTTTCCCGACTCGTCCCGGCTATATTCTCATTTCACGAAGAAAAAGTGAAAGAAAGGGTGAGCTCAACTAGCCCAAGAAGAAATATTATAACTAAGATAATGCATAATAAATTATCAATAGTCTTCAACAATGTTAAACTGATAAAATACAATAGACAACCAGTTTAACTGCAGCGGAATATGCAATCCATTAAAAGAGTCAAGTAGAAAATAAAGTCTACTATCTTTTAGGTTTTAAAAGGTTTTCATCAATTTTTATTACTAAGACTCAGTTTAATGAATAAACCACAATATCTAATCATCCCTGTACCACGGTCAAGGATTTTCATCAAATTATCAATGGTCATGACTATACCGAATCACCCTTGGTCATAATCATACCAAAAACTATCCATCACTGCATTACAGGCCACTGAGGACTTTTGTCACATCATTTATAACAAGCCATGATTATACCAAATGATCCCTGGTCATAATCATACTAAGTTCATCTATGCATGTAAGCCAAAGATAACTTCAACATAATATAAACATGAGGATGATGACAATGATATAAGAATTCAATAAAACAAGTTCAAGAATTATTTTATCCAGAATTATTAACGTCCAAATTGTCAACATGATCATTGTTTTGTAGAGTAAAATTCAAGAATGATCGGAAGAATATTTCCATGAAAAGAGATCTTTGGATGAAACGCAAATATCAAAGATATTCTACTAATTTCATGGAGTATAGAAGTCAAAGTTTTAACCAACCGGGTATAATAAAGAATGGAATAACAAAAGAAATCACCATGCATGTGGTACTTCGCGCATGATAAAGGTTATTCAACAGAATAATAATAACGGAACGAGTCGGTGAAATTCACAACCATTGTGATGATCCAATGTAATAATAAATCTTTGAATAATAAACAATGGAAACTGTGTCGTGTAAAACACATGCACGAGGATATTCCAATGTAATAATAAATGCGGAATAATAAACAATGGAACTGTGTCCTGTAAAACACACGCATGAGGATATTCCAACGTAATAATAAAGAATGGAATAATGAAGAAGATCACCAAGTATAGGGGATTCAGCGTATCTGAGTTATTCCAATGAAATAAATAAGAATGGAATAATATAAGGATTTCACCAAGTATAGGGTATCTGGCGTATACACAAAGTTATGTATAGGGTATGCCACTTTTTACAAAAGTTATTCAATGAATAATAATGAATGGAATAATGAAGTTCTCTTCATGAATAAGAAAGAATAACACCCTTACGGTACAACAAATAATATCCCTTACCTTAGAAGAACTGAATATTGGAAAAGTGAAGTAGCAGAATACTTTTCTTCTTTTTCTCTATAGTTTCTCTCTCTAGAGTTTCAATGAATTCGTAAGAAATAATGAAGGAATGAGCTTTCTATTTATAGAAAAACTGAGGGTGGCTCTTGGTCTTAACGAAGGGTCAAAATGACTCTTGGTAATATGAAGAGACAACTACTATTCATGAAGGGGTAATTAACCCTTGGAACAGAAGAGGCGTTAACTCTTCGTAATATTGAAGGGACAACTACTATTTGCGAAAGGGTAATTACTATCGACGAAGGTAATTACTATCGACGAAGGTAATTACTATTGAAGAAGGTAATTACTATTGACGAAGGTAAATACTATTGACGAAGGTAAATACTATTTGAAGGTAATTAACTTATTCACAAAGGTAATTACTATTCACAAAGGTAAATACTATTGACGAAGGTAAATACTATTCGACGAAGGTAATTACTATTCACAAAGGTAATTACTATTCACAAAGGTAAACACTATCGACGAAGGTAATTACTATTCACAAAGGTAATTACTATTCACAAAGGTAAATATTATTGACGAAGAGACTCTTAGATGATGACATATGCCCCCCATAAAATAATCAAACTTACCACAAACGTCTCATAATGAGACTCTTTATATACATCAAGGATTGAATAAATATTACCACAAATCATTTTATTTTAATCAACACATTTTTAATCTTTCAACAATTATTAATCATTTATAACTTGTCGTCTCAATTAATAATATAACATATTATACTGGATGATCTTGTGACAATAATTGAATCAATAATATAAGAGATATGATCGTAATTACTATAGCAATAATTGAGTATAGCTAAGTGACTTCTCACATAAGCATCAATAATCAATCTAGTGTGCTACTATGCAACTACACGTATTCATCGTACTTTTACCCACGGGTAGTTCAAATGATTTTAGCGGTAATACCTCTGTAGTTATTTTTATAGAAAAATAATTTTGTCGTTTTCTAACTACGACAATATTTCCGTTAATAGGGGTCCACTAATGATTGGCCGTCGTATGCGAATATTTCCCGACAAAAAGAATATTCCCAGACCAAACTAATATTTTATAACAACAAACTTACTTTTGCAAAATTTATAAATATTACCCACAACTATAACATTATATCAAATTTATTCCATAATATTCAAAAATAATATTTATAAAAAAAATTCATCTTTATTTATAAAAGCTGGGGTCTTACAAGCTCAGCACCGACTCCAACAACAACAATCAAACAACTCAACAAAGCCAGGGCCTGAGGGGTCCTTGTCCAGAGGGACTAAACAAAGCAGGGCCAAAGGGTCCTTGTCCGGAGGGACTAAACAAAGCAGGGCCAAAGGGTCCTTGTCCAAAGGGACTAAATGAAGTTCCAAACCTGCTGGGCTTGAAGAGTTCCAAGGGAACTAGAGAAGTCCCAAGGTTGCTGGCCTTGAAGAGTTCTTAGTGAACTGAAGTCCCAAGGCTGCTGGCTTTGAAGGAATCGTAGAGATTCAGGGTGCTGCCCTTCCTTAGTGGAAATCCTGCTAGTTGAAATCAGAAGAGTGGATTAAGAGCTTGAGTCTCTGAACCACTTAAAACCCCTTGTGTCTTTTACATTATGTCATTTACATTATGTCTATAACTGCTATAACTGCTATGTATGTTCTAACTGCTTACAACTAAACTAACCCAACGAACAATGTATGTATGATTATGAATATATCAATGAAGGGGAATCTTTTACTTATTCCGCTGTGCTTGAAAAGATTCTTATGTTTGTCATATACTTAAATATGACCAATACAACATAAACCAGAAAAGTATTTTAAAATAAAAAGGATCTATTCAACCCCCCCCCCCTTCTAGATCTATTGTGCCCTCTGGGAACTAATAATTGGTATCAGAAGAGGTTTTTATGCTATATTCAAAAGCTAATCGCTTTGAGTCTGATCCCAGGCACTAACATTATTCTAAACTTAGTTTAGTAGTAAGTAACTTGTTATATGCAGAAGAGCTCACACGTTGGAAATATTGTGTATAGGTAAAAATGTATACACACAAGTTTTCAGATTGGTCCATATCCTCGATTGCTATATCAACAAGACCAATCCTAGCCTACTGATAATCTTGTAGATCAAGACCGAAGACAGACGAGAGAAAGAGAGCAAGAGACATCAGTGACAAAGAGTAAAGCATTCATCAGTCTGAAAGATGAAGAGGTCACGCGTACTAAGAAATGCTGATTGAGAGGAGAAAGAAGATCTTCTCAAACTTATGAGTGACCAACCAACAACTGGGTGCTATCTTTATAAACTCAAAGATGTCAAAGATCTTAATGCTACGATTTTCTTGATCTACATCTTCAAGACCACGACTGATTGATGAAAGGCCAACAAGAGCATTAAGCTGAAAGGAGCAAAAGTAAAAGTTATGCACATCAATACCTGAACTCAGTATATCTAAGGTAAATGATTGTTAAGAAACTGACAGTAAAATGGTACGGTTCCTCACCATTATTAATGTATACATCATATTTGCACCATCCTATGAACTATGACAGTATTCTGTCAAGAAGTCATAATCTACCTAAAAAGGTGAAGAGAGAAAGTAGTCTGAAGATGGAAAATTCAAATGTCTACAAACTTTCTCTTTAACCAAGTTTTAGGCTGAACATGAAATCTTAAAGAAAATCTGAAATAGACCATAAGAGTATCACAGACCAAATGAACTTTATGTTAAGTAATCATTGCTGGAATGCTAGTATGTATGTACAAGCCTATGTTCTAAGTGTTTAACAACACACAGAGCATGATCGGGATTACGTAAGAGAATCTTTCGACGATAGAATAAATCGATCACCTCAATGAATCAACTAGATACTCATAAATCGTAGAGTTGATTCACACTCTGTGAACACTTAAACATTGTGAACATAACCCAGTAAATGATGAAACCATCATAGATAAAGAGTGTGTCATTAATTGTCAAATCCTACACACACTCACCATCATGAATCTCAAAAATGTATTATCTCAAGATAGTTGCATGCATGAATATGTCAGTTGGTGATAAACATGATAATTATCCAGTTAAGAGGAATAGGGGTTTAGAAAACTAACCTAGCAGGACCCATTCAACAATGGGGACCAAAAGTAGAAATATACTTAAACCTGCAGGTACTTGGTCAATCTGACCACACTAAGGAATGCTGAAGCAGAAGACTTCATTCAATAGGACTCAACCAGCAGAAGGCTAAGGACTATTCAGAGATGAGTCTGATAAGGTTCCTATATGTCCAAGCCTGTCCTTGAAGACCCTCTGAGCTAACCAGAATATAGCTTACATGGCTATAAATCTGTATATGGGAGCATGCCATGAAACAGAAGATAAAGAGGATTCTATGTGCCCATATCAAGAAAGACATGCTTTATGGAAAGGATCCTCAAGAGAAGCTCACAATAGAAGATCATTGAGCTTAAGACAAAAGGAGTTCTTTACGAAGCAGAACTTCTCAAAACAAAGGACTGTCAAAGAAGACTACGTTCGTAGTGCTGTCAAATGATCGTAGAGTGATCAATCCTGAAAATACTCATCTCTACGATACAAGGAAAACTAAGCAACGATGATGATTCTAGTTAGAAGGAGAAATGCTGGGCAGCCTTCAAATGAACATGAAGAAGGAATCACATCTATCTGAGAAGACAGCATCAACAATGGGGGAGAAGTGATCTGTTAAGGAATAACAACAATATTAAACCTGGAAGAGATGTACCACCATTCTGAGTCCCAAACTTTGTGGGTCGATGAACCAAATGAAGATCCATAGTCAAGTAGGAACGTCTCAAAATGTACTACCGATAACCCTTGACCACCCAATCCATAATCGTGAAGTTCCTACGATCAACCACATGATTGTCAGTGTAAGAAGCGAGAAGGTAGGACACCACGATTTCAAAGAATGCAGAGATATCCAGAAAGTGGTAGAAAGACCTCCCCACCGTAAAAGGTCTAATGAGATGTTATTAAAAATCACTGCCTTAGTATTTCATCTGGAAAGCGCCTCAGGGACAAACCTGATCCTTAGCTAACTCTAAGAGGTTGGCCCTTTCTGAGCTACCTTATCCCAGAAGGAATGCTTGATCTAGTTCATCTCAAAAGAACCAAGTTAGTTAACGATCGTAGAGTTGAACTTGAAGAGGACTAAATGATTGTGGTACAAACTCAACGATCATAATGCTATCTAAACAATCATAGTGCAACCTCAGCGACAGAAGATGTCAACTCAACGATCGTAGTCCTACCAAAGGGTATTCCAGTTCACAAGGAGCATGAAGAATGAGACATCTGCTAAGCCATTCAGGTTGAGGAGATAAGTTTGAATACATCAGTGATTAAGCTATGCTGCATCGAAGTAAGGAGGAAAGACAAAGCCATCCACTGCAGCATCTCTTAGAAGTTATTCGTTGAGTCAACAAAGGAAATCGTAGAGTCTATACCGACCTCATCATGCCACTCTACGAATCAAAAGGTCAACGGTCAAAGCCACGTTAATTAAATGTCCACTCTTCAAATAACTGAAAAGTTGTGGGGAGTTACAGCTCATTACTGGGCAACGTGAAACCAATGGATAGTTGACACATCACTGAGTATGCAGAGTTAGAAGGAACTGCCATAAAGACGATTTCAAATCTGCAGACAGTTACCAAAAGATATCGAACCTTTCTCCCTCCCATTTTCAAAACCCTAGAAAGCTTTTCAAGAGCAAAATCAGTTAACCCTCCAGAGTCTTACCAAATCTCAGTCAGTCATCTCACATAAATCTCTCTAAATTAAACACCCACAGTCTTCGAACGATTCAAATGGAGAACTGGCAAGTTATCACCGACATTCAGCTTGGAACCAAATCGTTTGAAAAATCTGAGAAGAAGTTCAGGGACATACTTAGACTCGTAAAGGAAGCTAGGTTTTCAGAATGTCTCGAGGAGAGTACTCGTGTATACATTGACCTGGTTAAGGAGTTCTACTCAAACATCTCCATAAACTCTGGAACTCTATCTACCAAGGTTAAAGGTTAGATTCTGAAGCTGAAATCTTCTGACCTTAATCAATGCCTAGGTTTCCCTAGCCAAGGGCTGAAGAACCTTGAAGATGTCAACATTGAGCAAGCGAAGGAGTTGATGGGATACTAAAGAAACCCTAGCTTCAAAGACATGAAGAAGAAGGAGTTCCCTGAAGAGTATGAGTTCCTTGTTGAAATTGTAGGAAAGTGCATATTGTGTAAAAACACTGCACATGATACGGTGATTGATCAACAACTGAAGATAATGTCAGCTATAGTTCTGAAGAAACAAATTGACTTTGGAGCCATTTTGTTTGATCAAATCTCTAAGTGGATAGAGAAGGCTAAGAAGAAGCCACTGACCAAGGTATTTCATGGGAGGTTGCTGAGTATCATTATAAAGAAGAAACTAGGAGGGAAAATCAAGGATGATGAGGGAGAAGCCCTGAATGAGCACAAGGTGATGTCTCCACAGTTATTTGAGAACTAGAAGAAGAACCCCAAGGAAAACAAAAGGCGGACAACTGAGAGCAGCAGTAGAGCCTCTGCAAAGAAGTGGAAGATAGTAAAGACAGAGAGCTCTGAGTCCAGTGACTCTATATCAGCTGAAATCATGCCAGCTAGGAAGAAATCAAAAGTGGTGAAGAAAGCTGGTAATGCTAAGAAAGCCCAGGCCCCACCTAGGAGAGTTTCCTCCATGAACAAGGATAAAGAAGAAAAGGCCCAAACTGCTGAAACCACAAAAAGAAGAAGCAAAGAAGTTGCTTCAAGGGCGATCGGTCAAAGAAGAAAGCTAAGGTGGATGTCAAACCAGCCTTAGCTTCTCAAATCAATACATCTGCTGAAGAAAGGGACGTAGAGTCAGCAGAAGAGACAGAAACTGAAAATGTGACGCCCCCAAAATAGGTATACATCACCTATTACGAAGTCACAAATACATGGCATGTAATACAAATACAACTTAATTATACAAGCTGTCATGTAAAGTACGACAAAACATAAGCTGTGAGTTTTAATACAAATATTATCGTCTAGACAATATACAAACTCAAATTCAATATTATTACATTTATTTTCCACTATTTCACTGAATAGTGAGGACTACTAATGCTATCATCTGGTCCGTCACTCCGTTCCCCAGTGCCTTCTCAGTTAGAGTTGAAAAATTCAGTGAACTTTGCACACCCATGTCCCCTTGGTAGTCACATCCAAAGCAAGAATTTCTGCGATAATAAAAATCCAAAGCAAGAATTCAGTTATGAGGCCTCTTACAAACCATGGTGGGCTGAGGAAGAGATAATAGAAGAAGAAAAGAATGTTGTATCTTTCATGTCTCAATGCAAAAATCTATTCACAGATACAACGGGAGAAGCACCTGGCGATGCAATAGAAATGGAGACATCATGTACAGGAAATATGCTAGGTTGTTTGAATTCACAAACACGCAAGATGGGGAACCTACCTACGCACACATCGATTCTAATGGATGGAGGGTTTCTAGCTTATCGTAGAGGAATTAGATAGTGGTGTCAAGAAAAGAGTCCAGCTAATGGACTATAAACCGAGCGCTCGATGGGAGGCACCCCATCCAATCTTTCTCCCTCCTTGTTTAATTCTGATTTATATTTCCATATTTAGTAGATGTTAGATAGTGGTAATTCTTAATAATAGTTTTATTGTTTCTCCTCTCAGGTTCAATCCAATTGCTATAAGCATTCAGGATCAAACAGAAGTCAAACAAAAACTGAAGCTGCCAGAGTACATGGTCGCGCGGCCGCGCCCAACTACAAGCGAAACACCGCACGACCGCGCCATAGCTCAGTCATAGAAAAAAAAATTGCTAAATTTTTAGAATTTCTGACTCAAGCATTCGGACAGTTAGAAGCCCACACTCAGTTTCCAACTATATAATATCTCAAACTTAGCCATCGCCTGATATACCATCGGATCATGAGGAGGCAAACGGAGATGACATTGCCACTTAGGGGAGTATTCTTTCACTTTTAATTATAATGAGGGCATTGTTTATTTTAAGTTTGGGGGTATTGAGTTGTAGTGAGTAGTTATTGCATATAGTTAGTTGCATATAGTTTGATTGCATGTTTAAGTTGCATAGTAGGGGTATTTTAGTATCTTTGTAGTTAAATTCTACATGAATTTTTTTTTGTTTGTTTTTAGTTTTCTTTTGTCTTATTTACTTAGTATGTGTTTAGTTGCATAACACTGCATAATCTCAGGCTTCTAGTTAGTTGAATTCTAATTTGGCCAATGATGACATAGAAATTTGATAGATTTTTGAACTTGGTTAATATCTTGAGCTTAGTTATAATTTTATACATGATATAATTCATGCTTGCTATTTAGATGTTACCAGGTAGCATGACAATGTTCCTATTTGCTTGTTGGTTAAGATTAGCATGCTTGTCTGCTGAGAGGAAAATGTTATTTTTAATGATTGAATTGGGTAGGAAGTGAGTAATGACTATGAAGACACTGAAACTCAAGTTTTGGGAACGAATGGGTATGCTTGCTATATATATAAAAAAAAATTAAAAAAAATTGAATAAACACCGTGGCTAGTCTTGTTTCGGGGCCTTTGTTACTTGAGTAAGTTCACCCGAGGGGATTGTCTCTACACCTAGCGCCCTAAGGTTTTAATGGTTTGGGAGTCGTTGGTTGAAAGCTCGCTAAGGGGTAGCACTGTTAGCCTAATGGAATGAGACATTGCACAGTCATAGGAAATATAAAAAAAATAAAAATAAAAATAAAAATAAAAAATCAATAAACACCGCGGGAAAGTGCGAAAATCGCCCTCATGAGTAAAAATAAGCAGAATAAACCCTTTGCTGAACCTTGCCTTGTACTGATGTGTTAGAGTAGTTATTGTTTCATTTGTATGCATAGTTCTTGGTTTGAACCTCAGTTTTCTTTCTTAAGCAGTATAGCATGTGAAATCCTTGCCTTTGTCAAGCTTATCTGTGAACACATCACACACACAACATCTTTATAGCAGGTTAGGATTATATGATTGTATGTTAGTATGCCTTTAGCTTAGTTTGATGCTTTGTTCTTGGATCTTGATATTTCTCTGAGGCATATCTTATTGGAATTCTTAATATGGCTGGAAATATGTCGATTCATTGTCAAAGTAGCATAGCTTGCATATCATGTAGATTGCATTATATTGTGTTGCTTGGGGACAAGCAACAGTTTAAGTTTGGGGGAATTTGATAAGTTGGTTTTATACCTACTTATTCGGTGTCTGTTACTTGAATTAGTTGCTTATTCTCATGTTACTTAGTTACTTTTCATGCATTTTGTGTTTATTTTGTAGATCTTATACTTGGGAACGATCTGAGCGACTATTGGTATGAAAACGCAAGGAAAAACAATTCAGATATCATTTGGGCTTTTATGTTCATGTTATGTTCTTGGCTTGGAACTTGGACTATGTTGTAGAGCTTCTAAAATACCCCTACTCACAATCACCTTTGTGGCAATCAAATATGCTCAAAATTTGTCAAAGGCATACACCACTGCCAATAACTTCTTCTTTGTGGTGGTGTAGTTCAACTGTGCATCTGTAAGGGTCTTGCTGGCATAATAAATCACATGAAAAATTTTCTCTTTCCTCTGCCACAAAATAGTCCCTATGGCGTAATCACTGGCATCACACATCAGCTCAAATGGCAAATCCTAGTCTGGTGCAATAATCACTGGTGCTGAAGTTAGTTTCCTCTTTAAATGCTCAAATGCAGACAAATAAGCCTCATCAAAATCAAACTGTGCATCCTTCTCCAATAGACTGCATAGTGGTTTAGTTATCTTGGAGAAGTCCTTGATGAATCTGCGGTAGAAACCTGCATGCCCTAGAAAACAGCGAACACCTTTTACTGAAGTAGGTGGTGGCAAATTCTCTATAGTTTCCAGCTTCGCCCTATCCACCTCAAGTCCCTTCTTCAAAACCTTGTGTCCCAGTATGATTCCTTCTTGTACCATGAAATGACATTTTTCCCAGTTCAGCACTAAGTTCGTTTCAACACATCTCTTCAAAACCATAACCAGATTCTTAAGGCATAAATCAAACGAGTCCCCAAAGACTGAGAAGTCATCCATAAATACCTCCACATTCTGCTCCACCATGTCTAAAAATATAGCCATCATGTATCTCTGAAAGGTAGCTGGAGCATTGCACAACCCGAAAGACATCCTCCTGAAAGCAAAAGTGCCGTATGGACATGTGAAGGTAGTTTTTCCTGGTCTTCTGGAGCTATCATGATCTGATTATAGCCTAAATACCCATCCAGAAGGAAATAATACTCATGACCTGCTAATCCATTCAACATCTGATCAATGAATGGGAGTGGAAAATGATCCTTCCTTGTAGCTTTGTTGAGCCTACGGTAGTCCATGCAGACTCTCCACCCCGTCACTGTTCATGTTGGAATTAACTCATTATTCTCATTAGTCACGACTATCATGCCACCCTTTTTCAGAACACACTGCACTGGGCTCACCCATGAGTTGTCTGAGATCGGATAAATTATTCCTGCATCCAACCATTTCATTACCTCTTTCTTGACCACTTCTTTCATTATCGGATTACGCCTTCTTTGTTGCTCAACTGACGACTTACTACCATCTTCCATCAGGATCTTGTGCATGCAATACGAAGGGTTGATCCCTTTTATATATGCTATGGTCCAGCCAATAGCTGATTTGAACTCTCGAAGCACTCGTAGCAATTTTTCTTCCTGAAAAGATGTTAGTACGGAAGAAATATTCTCATGTAATTTTGAATCTTTATTTAAAAATGCGTACCTGAGATGTTCTGGAAGTGGTTTTAATACAAGTTCTGGAGGTGTCTCAAGAGATGGCTTTAATTTTACCGATGACTCTCCAGCTTTTGTTAATGGCTCGGCAGGTGGTCTGAATTTCCTAAATTGTGGAGTGGTATCCAGATATTGCACAATTTCGTCGAATTCCTTGTCCTCCAAATCTGAATTCTCATCAATGATATTCCTCAAAGGTTCATAATCCACTAGACTCTGTACTTCATCATTTAGAACCCGATCCACCATATCAACTAGGAAACATTCTTCTTCATCTGTTGGAAACTTCATGGTTTTGAAGACATTAAAGGTGACCTCTTGATCATGAACACGCATAGTGAGTTCCCCCTTCTGCACATCTATAAAAGTCTTTCCTGTGGCTAAGAATGGTCTCCCCAGTATGATTGGTATGCTTTTATCCTCCTCATAATCTAAAATAATGAAATCAGCCGGAAAGATAAATTTGTCCACTTTCACTAATACGTCTTCAACAATTCCCCGTGGATATGTGCTGGATCTGTCAGCTAACTATAATGAAATATTTGTCGGCCCTGGAGCCGACAATCCCAACTGGTTGAATACTGACAAGGGCATCAAATTGATACTTTCCCCAAGATCACACAAACATTTATCAAAGTTCATCTTTCCAATCGTGCATTGAATTGTGGCTGCCGGATCCTTGACCGGAGGTAACTTCTCTTTGAATCAAGATCGCACTCCTCTGTCAAGGCTACTGTCTTAAACTCGTCTAATCTCCTCTTCCTTGACAATATACCCTTCATGAACTTTGCATAACTTGGCATTTGTTCCAATGCCTCGGCGAACGGTATGTTGATCTGCATCTTTTAAATACCTCCAAGAACTTGCTGAATTGTTTATCTTCCCTCTGCTTATTTAATCTCTGTGGATACGGTACCTGAGGGTGAACTGGTGGTACTGCACTCTTAAGCTTCTCCTATGAACTTGCTTTATCTTTCTCTTCATGCTGCGACTCAGATTTTTCCAGATTTTCTTTCTCGTGATCAACTGCTACGCCTCACGCACGCGATCGCGCGTCATCCTCAAGATAATACAATATGGGGGCGCGACTATCGGGCCCAAAGAAGGTTTTTTCCAGATCTCAATGTGATCGCTTGACATTGTTCATTCCCGTCTCTTCTTGGATTTGTCTTTATATTACTTGGCAATGAACCTTAGGGCCTGTTGTTAAGCATACTCTCCATCTGCCCCATTTGAGTCTCCAAATTTTTAATAGCCACTGCTTGGCTTTTGATCACGACCTCCGTGTTTTCCATGTACTTCAACATCATCTCCTCCATTTCTGATTTCTTTTCTTCTTTGAGAGGCAATTTGGAGTGTGATGTTGTTGTTGAGAAAATCCGGTGGAAAGCAAAGTGGTTTTGGTGTAAACTATTCTTTGTCATGTTGGTTGAGATTGAAATTGTTGATTCGGCTAAAACTGATTCTGCTGATACCCTTGGTTATTTGACCAACTGAAGTTTGGATGATTGCGATTGTTGGGCTTGTATGTGTTCTGAAACTGTCCTTGGTCTTTCCTGTAATTGCTCACATACTGTACCGACTCCGAGCTGATAGCACATTGATCCGTGGAGTGAGACCCCGCACAAATCTCACATACGAAGGCAACTATTTTTTCTTTGCTCTCTGCCAATGTATCTATTTTCTTTGCCATAGCTGCCATCTGTGCTGACAACTGCGTAATAGCATCCACTTCCAACAAACCTGCAACCTTGGGCTGTGGCATCCGAGATGTAGGATTCTGAAAGTCATTTGCAGCTATTGTTTCGATAAGGGTATAGGCCTCATCATAGCTCTTGGCCCATATTGCCCTTCCTGCGACTACATCTATAATAGGCCTCGACTGCCATCCCAATCCATTGTAAAACGTGTTAATCACCATCCAATCTGGCATACCATGGTGCGGACACTTCCGTAGCATCTCTTTGTATCTCTCCTAGGCCTCGTATAAGGATTCACCCTGTTGTTGTTCGAACTGAGAGATAGATGTCCTCATCTTCCCCGTCTTAGCCATTGGGAAAAATTTGGCTAAGAACTTTTGTGCTAAGTCCTCCCATGTAGTAATTGATCAAGCAGGCAAAGAATGCAGCTAACTCCTTGCTTTATCCCTCAAAGAAAATGGAAACAACCTCAGTTTAATAGCATCCTTCGTCACCCCGATGTATCTGAATGTATCACAAATCTCAATGAAACTCAACATGTGTTCATTTGGATCATCCGTGAAGTGACACCCAAAGCTGTACCAAATTCTGCACCATCTAAATAGTGCCCGGTTTAATCTCGAAAGTATTTGCTTCTATCGCCGGTCTGACTATGCTAGACTGAAGTCCATTAATATTCGGCATGAAGTAGTCTCTTAGAGCCCGGTGCTATTCTCTTTGCTTAATTCTCTATTCTTCTGCCATACTAGATGTAGTACTCTCTAATTGAGCTTGCAAATTTCTCCGCACACTTGCTTTCCAACCTCTTCCGTTAATGTTTTCCTGCTCTGGTGTCAATTCTGAGTTGGATGATCGCGTGTGCATAAAAATCTACAAGTACCTAAAACCCAAAACAAAAACAAAAATAGAAATGAGATAAGATTAGATTTGTCTAAGTCATACAATATAGCTTAAAACTAATGATGATTATTTAAATTTAAACGTCTTTCCCCGGCAACGGCGTCAAAAAATTGTTGCCTCTTTTTTTAGTTCTAACAAAAGAGCTCTAACTCATGCAAGCATACATGTGTCAACAAGTAATACAGAGTAAGTAGAGTATCGATCCCACAGAGAAAGTTGTCTAATTTAAACCACTATGCATCAATTAAATCATTATATTTATATGCTTAAACTAATGATTATAATTGTGAATTATTCTAAATGCAAATAGCAACTAAAATAAGAATAAAAATGTAATAAATCAAATCTGGAAATAATGGGATCCTAACTTCATTTAATACTTCATCTAATTACCACCGTCATGCAAGATTGTTTATATATCACAGAAAAGTAGCCAAGAGCACTAATATAGACATAGCCATTTTTCAATGTACTATGACCTACTTACACAGTATCCACAAGCGATAGACACCATGTAATCATCAATATAACCAAAATCAGTATATGTCTATGTGAAATTGCAACTATATTGAATTTAAGTTCAAGCCCTTATTTTAACTTATATGGTGAAATAGTATATGTCTATCTCGGTTCATTTAAATACAAAGCTACATAAAATGTACTCCATATACGCATGCTATCATGATTACAATCCATACTCGCATGTTATTTTTCAATTCCATACAAGTAATCTTGAAAAGCGAATGGTGATCAAGCATTCATGCAAAGCGAACCAACCATGATAGAAATTCCTTATGATATGTAAAATAGAACAGCATTCAGGCATGGAATTAAACTACATATTAAAATCCGTTAGAATCCCATAATTGAGTTTAGTTCATGTCTGAACCAAAAGCCATCATGGGATCAAAGCAAAACGTGGATAACAAACAAATAATTGAGATAGAAAGGATAGAAACGATCAAACCCAATTGCTGATTATAGTCCAATAATGACATTTAATTCCACATTAAAATCCAGCAAAAGAACAAGAGTTTGTCCACAATGATTGAAATCCAATAGAAGAAGTAGAAAATATGGAGTTTAGGCTTAGTTCTACGTTGGAATTCTCCCAAGGTGTATTTAAACCCTAGTTACCAATATCAAAAACACGTAAAAACTACTCAATGATGAGTCTGACACCAGTCAGAATCATTTTTAATTTGATTACATCTCTTAAAATTAAAAATTAAAATAAACTTATTTCAATAGACTTAGATCATCATCCGCAGCGGTAGCCCTCCTCCTAATATTATTTCTCGCTGTGGTGCGCGTGCAAGTTCTGGTCCAGCCTTGTGTGGTCGCATGCATGAAATGTGTTAACTTTATAGCGGTATGCGTACATGGCTTCTGCGATCTGCATTACGGTTTTTGCTTCCGGTTCTAGTTCTGCGTTGTTGTCTGCTTCTCGATCCGTTCTCTGCTTTCATTCCTTTCATGCTTGGTCTCTTTGCTCCACTAGATCCTCACGCCATGCATCCATTAGCCTCATGCCATCTAACATCACCAAATCATGCCATATCCTGCACTTTTACATCAAATGAGTTCTCAGTACACGCA
This sequence comes from Panax quinquefolius, assembly GCA_020205615.1. NCBI lineage: Eukaryota > Viridiplantae > Streptophyta > Magnoliopsida > Apiales > Araliaceae > Panax > Panax quinquefolius. Next base: position 53,915,419 of record CM035160.1, read on the forward strand.
ATGCAAAAATAACATGAAATGCAACTAAAAACACACTAAAATATACTTGAGATAGGCATAGTTCACGTAAATTGATATCCAATAAGTAGGTATAAAACCCACTTATCAACTTGCTAGATAAAATACATTGCATCAAGGATTATATAGATTAAAGAGAGAGAGAGAGAATGCTCACTTTATTCCTCATTCTTGCCAAAGCCCTTCTCTCTCTAAAATCCGAAATTAAGAGTGAGCGAGAGAGAAAAGATAAGCCTTGATCATGTGTTAGCATCCCAAGATCAGATCAGCAAGATCAGAATCAAGGATCAAAGTTAGAAAGGTATAAAAAACCCTAAACTTAGAAATCATATGATTTGATGTTAGATGTTATGATTTATTGCTTTAAGTTGTGTATTAGGATGTTATTGAGTGATCTGGGTTGTAATATCTTAGATCCATAACATCTAAATGCACGAAAATCAAGTTTTCAAAACTGACTTAGAACCCTAATTTGTTGTTTGACAAGCTAATGTTAGAGGCCTTAGATCCTTCCCTGTTTTTGGTTTATTGTGTTTTAAGTTATGGATTTTTTCTATGCCATGTGGACTATGATATGGAACTTTAATCAAGCCCAGATCATGTTTATATGGCAAGTTATTAAGGGTCAAAGTGCGTTGACCGGCATTGACTAGCTGTTTCTGGGTTACCCAGATTTTCCTAGGAAGTCTCTGACAACATCTTTATGGCCACTGATCTTGCTGCTGTTAAGTGACTTGGTCATGTTTGTGTTATGGATTTGTAGACTGACATGAAGACTGTATAGTAAAGCCCTTAGAACAACCAGATCTTAAGAGGTCAAAGTAGGGTTGACTGACTGCTTATGAAGATTTTTGGAAAACCTAGAAACCTTCAAGAGCGATTTTTCTGACAAGGTTTGACTTGATTAAATCTTGTGCTTTTGTTGTTGTTATACTGATCTTATGATATATAATTGTTACTTGACATGTATGCTACAATATTAAACTATTAGATCCTACAAACTAACTCTGGAACTCAAAGATTTAGAGCTCCAAAAGTGGTACTAGGAACTGTTCTTCATTTCTGGTAAACCCAGAAATTGAAGAACAACATCTGACAAGTTTTCTAGGGCTTAGATCTCTCTGATATGTTGTTTTTAGCTATGAACTTGATTGATAATGGAAGTATTACACTTATACTACATGATTAACATCATTAGTTGCCCAGAAACCTTAAGATATATGATATGTGAGTGGTCAAACCTAACACCCTTGTGACTGCCTTTGAAGGTTCTGACATGCTTAAGAACACCTATAGCGACGATTCTGTTGCTATAGGGCCCTTTAGCGACAATTATTTTCTAAAAATTTATTTTTATTAAATAAATAGAGAAAAATTATTTTTATTTATTAAAAATACATAATAAATTCCTAAAAATTATTTTAAAGCCTAAAAATGGATTTTTAATAATTTTGAATATATTTCATAAATATTTAATAATTTGGAATATTAATGGTATTTAATTTATTTAATTATAATATTAAATAAATTATTTAAAAATGATTTTAATACATGAAAAATCATTTAAAAATATATTATGGTGTTAGAAAATATTTTAAGTTATTTTTGATGACTTTTAATATTTTGTGGTGAATTTCATTAATAATTTATTATTAATGGTAATTAATTTATTTAATAAATGAATTAAATAAATTATGGGAAAATTGAATTAATGATTTAAAAATCATATAAAAATAATTTAAGTGTTATAAAAATATTTTAAGTTATAAAATATAACTTTTGATATTTTGTCATGAAAATATTAATATTTTAATATTAATAGCAATTATCGGATAATAGATTTAATCGTTTAAAAATCATATAAATATGATTTTGAGGTATTAAAAATACTTTAAGATATTATAAATATATTATAACATTATGTAATGATTTTTATTAATATTTAATATTAAATAAATATTAATGATAAAGGAATTATATGGTATTTAAATCATATAAATAAGATATTAATGATTGAAAAATCATGATAAATGGTAATAGTTATTTGAAAATTATTACGAGCTTATGAAAAATATTTTGACTAATATTTAATTAATTATGATATTTGTGAACCAGTTTATACCGAGTCTTAGTAATATTAGGCTTGATAATTGTTCGACTAGGACATCGGGATATCAGTATTGTGACAGATTCAACTCAGACTGCAAAAGTTTGACTTGATACTAGGTCTTATGTGCTGTATAGACTGATAGGGATATGTGTTATGTGTTTAGGTTATTCTATGATAATATATAATAGTATTATACTGTGATGATATTATTCTAACTTGGAAATCAATATTATTAATATTAGGTCTTCAGATAAAGCTAGATAAATCGCGTAACAGTAATCAACCGAACATGGAAGTTTTCCTTAACTCAACTTTGAGTTGTTTATTCAAATATGCTTATGGATAATCATTGCTGATTACCATCTCTATGAATTTTTAAATCGTACCTTGTGCATATTACATGTATTCATCAGGTATGAAAGGCTGATCACCTTCATTACCATTCGTTCCAGATATAATTGATATGTCCATGTTAAATGTTCATTCAGTTATGAAAGTTTGTTTATGCTAGTTCACAATTATATTGTAGAATTTTAGCCAGCTTATTGTTCAATTCTTTCTATCATGATATATCCTTAATTTATTGAACTTAAACTTGCTGGAGAAATTTATTGCTCACCCTTGTTATATCATAATAAACACTTGTAGATTAGGTGAATACTTCGGATACAAGGAAAGGTCAAAGACAAGTGCAGCTTGGGAATTATGAGTGCGGTTAGATTTGTAATAGTAATGTATGATAATAACTTTGTTTGTTAGATAGAATATTTATTCAAGTATTATGTGAAGGTTCTCGACCTTGGGAATAATATGTAATGTTTAATGTATAAACAATTTATTTTATATCTTTCGCAATAGTTATAGAAATAGTATACCAGGTCCTTGGTGATTAGGACCAGGATTTGGGGATGCTACAGTTGGTATCAAAGTTATTGGTTATGAACCTTAGGTAGGGTTACCTGAGACTAATAACCGCAGTGATTAGGATTAGTACTAACTTAAATAGAGTTAGTGTGTCGGTAAGATTCAAAGACGAATCTTGACGGGTTGTAAAGAGACGGAGTTCCCTAACTCTGATAATAAAGGTGAACAATAATGGTTAATAGATAGAGTCTATAAGGCTAAAGGTACAGGGATAGGGGATCGTAAAACAAAATGATCAGAACATAGAAATGAATCGTAATATATACGATGAGATCACCCTATGATCTGATATGTGTGACGCCCCCAAAATAGGTATACATCACCTATTCTGAGTTGTCAATACATGGTACAGAAACAACTACAACTTTATTATTACAACCGTAAAACTGTGAGTTTGAATACAAATATTATCTTCTAGACAATATCTATACTCAAATAAATCCTCATCACATTTATTGATACATTATTTTACAAAAATGGTGAGGACTACTAAACAATTCTTTCTAAAACCTTCATTCTACATACCCAGAGCTGTACTCGCATTTATATTCTCGCCTCACGAGAAGAAAAATGGAACAAAAAGGAAAAGGGTGAGCTCAACTAGCCCCGATAAAGAATATTATGACTAAGATAATATACAACAAATTATCGTTAGTCTTCAACGAGGAAAAATCTAATAGAATACAATAGACAACAAATTTTAAATCAATATTCATGATGAAATAATAATTCATTAGAAGAGTTAAGTAGAGAATGCAAACTACTATCTTCTATGTATGAATTTAAAAGTTCAAATCTATCTTTTATCCTGTAACATCAATCAATATACATCGGAATCAAATATTCATCTTTGCACTACTGGGCCAAAGATATTCATCGATTGGTCATGTTCATCTAAACACTGTTCATCTTTGCACTACGACCAAAGATATTCTTGAGAAATCATTCATCTTTTTACTCTGAGCCAAAGATATTCAATAATATCATCATTTAAGGACCGAGGATGATGAAAAATATTTTTAAAAAGCGAATCCGGTGAAACAAAATGACAAGGATTAAGGATTAAGGATTAAGTACTTTGTTTTATCCATGTTCAAAAATACCTCAAAAATAATCACAGTGGTGTAAAATTCAAGAATGATCAAAACATGGATACAATCAAAGCTAGTATCCGAATAGATATTTTGGACAAAGAGAAGAAATTTCATTTTTAAATTGAATAGTGCCGTATCGTGAATAGTGCCATATATCGTGAATAGTAACTCAGACACCAAAAGATAGAAATTCCACAAAAACATCTTCACGCTTCACGAATAGTACTCGTGAATAGTAACTTCGTGAATAGTAACTCATGAATAGTAACTCGTGAATAGTAACTCATGAATAGTAACCCGAGCATGAAAAAGTTCCAAATTTGATAAAAAGTTCCAACCAATATTTCAAACATAATGATATTGAAGAAATAATATCATTTGAGAAGAAAATAACATCCCTTACCTCGAAAGATTAGTACTTCTATTTGGAATACTAGGGTATAGTCTTTGAAAGGAACTTGCACCAATCTAACAATACTCAAAGTATACTCAAAATACTCACAAGAATACGCTCGATAATATAGAGAGAAAACTTGATTTACGGTGTGATTTTCAATTCTAACCTAAGCACCTATTTATAGGAAAATGCTTAGAACACCAAAAGAAAAAAATTTAATATAATATTAATATATATATTAAGATTTCTCGCCCACCTTCCTAGATCTGATCTCAGCTCATTATGCACATGTTGTAGCCCACAAAACAAACAAAAAACGTTTTATTATTTAAAATATTTTAAACTTCCAAAAATCAATTATTTGAACTTGAACTTCAATAATTCATAATAAATAGCCCTTCTATCAAAAAATTCGAATCTCTTGAGTTTTTATAGGAAATTCAATTCTCTACAACTTTGCAGAAGAAAGTTTTCCAAATTCCAAACAGAAATTGACCGAAATCCACAGCACGGGGATTTTTACTAATTTATAATCAATTTCGGTCGATAATTGGGGTCCACTCGACATGTTTAACATGTTTTAAACATTTATTGCAACAAAAATACTCTTCCTCCTCGTATACTCATATATCCCACATTCGTTGTAAAAATATCACCATTATTATATTATTAAAATATAATAATATATTTAAAAGAATTATTTTATCGAGAAAAAGATAAAATTTCAATTTTCAACAATTGTCACATTAAAATTTTCTCCATCTATATCCACATAAAATCAATATTTTCCTCATCATATGAATCAATAATTAATTATTCACAAATAATATTACGAGAATCACAATATTGACAATGACGGCGGGTTCAGGAAAGAGGGGGCTTTCAATAAGAATTTCTTCTTCTTGGCGCATGATTAGGTGACCAAACCTCTCCTTGATGAGAACTTTCTAGACATTGCCAATAATGTTATCTAATAATATTATTTAGATAATATGAATTATTGCTTCGATAATGAAAAATCTTGTGTAATGACAATTATTGAAACAACAACAATATAAAATATCAACGCAATGACAATTATTAACTCGATAAAATCTTTGAGCAGTAATTACGTGACCATTATTGAGTAGTGCCTTCTTACGTAAGAATCAACAATTGGTGCAATCTGGTAATGCTTCTTGTGTTTTTTAACCAGCGGGTATTTTAACAGTATAACTTGAATAACTACGCCATTATTTTTAAACCACTTATATTTGTGTCGTTTTCTTCATCCAATCGCTTTCCGTTATAGGGCCCACACATGGCATTTACATGGCAGTCATGCGAATATTCCCACGAAAGCATCGAATATTCCACGACCAAACGAATATTCCCAAACAACAATGAATATTTTATAACCACTTGCTTATTTTGAAGTGTTTGCGTATTTTACACCTAACTATCCACATTAATCACATCAACCCTTACTATTTCAAAATAATAAATAGAAAATAAAATTTCATTAATAATAAGTTGGGGTCTTACAACCTCCCTCCTTATGAAATTTCGTCCTCGAAATTGACGACGTACTGAGATGTTTGAAAAGGTGAGGATACCTCGCTTTCATTTCCGTTTTTAATCCCGGGTCATTTCCTCTATAGCATGATTCCTCCACAAAACTTTAACTTGTGGTATGACCTTTCTTGGCGTAGGACATGCTCCTTCCTATCCAAGATCTTGTGGTACCTCCTCATACGTTAAGTCTTGACTATTTCGTCTAGGTTCTAATTCTATAACATGGTTCGGGTCTTTCACATATTTCTGAAATACGAGATATATGAAACACATTATGAACACGAGACATACTTGGAGGTAACGCAAGTCTATAGGCTACATTTCCTACTCGGTCAAGAATTTGAAATGGACCGATAAATCGTGGATTGAGCTTTCCTCTCTTCCTAAATCTTGTAACTCCCTTCCATGGAGCAACTCGCATGATAATCATGATCCTCTACACTAAATTCCACGTCCTTTCGATGAAGATCCGCATAACTCTTTTGTCGATCTTGTCTTGGTTTGTATCGTTGTCAAATTATTTGGATCTTTTAAAAGTAGTCATACATACCAACTCGGGTCCCAACGGTGTTGCTTCACCCACCTCGTCCCAACATCTTTGGAAGCGACACTTACGTCCATATAATGCTTTAAATGGAGCTACACCTATACTTGCACGATAGCTTTGTTGTTGTAGGAGAATTCCACTGATGGTAAATACTTATCCCAACCGCCCTTGAAGTGCAGGACATAGAGTCTTAATAAATCTTCAAGAGTTTGAATAGTCCTTTTCGATTGTCCGTCTGGTTTGAGGATGGTATGCGGCGAATCGTAAATCCGTGCCCATAGCTTTTTGCAAGCTAACCCAAAATCTTGAAGTGAATCTTGGGTCACGATCCAAAACTATGGATACGGGCATGCCATGCAACCTCACAATCTCATTCACGTACATACTAGCAAGGCGTTCAAGTGAATAAGTTTCCGTGTCGGCAAGAAATGAAGCGGACTTGGTTAATCTATCAACAATAACCCAAATAGCATTGATGCCACGAGAAACCGTAGGAAGACCCATAATGAAATCCATGGTAATGTGTTCCCACTTCCATTTCGGAATCTCAAGTGGTTGCAACGGACCCTTAGGTACTAGATGCTCGCCTTTACACGTTGACAAGTTAAACACATTGAGATAAACTTTGCAATCTCTCTCTTCATATTGTTCCACCAAAATGTATGTTGAAGATCACGATACATTTTAGTACTTCGAGGATGGATTGCAAATGGTGTATTGTGTGCCTCATCGTAATCTTGTACTTCAAATCGAGTCGTTAGGAACACAAAGTCTAGAGTGGACTCAAGTATTCCTTCTTCATCAATTCTCGCTTAGGAATAGCTCCTTCTTGTACTTTCTTCTTCATACGCATCATTTCCGGATTCGGTGGCTTGAGCAACCTTAACTTTTTCTATTAAAGTTGGCTCCATGCGTATACTTGACATCATCCTTTTCGTTCGCATATGATCTTCTACTCAACGCGTCACTACTACGTTCGCTTTTCGAGGATGGTATTGAATAGTGTGGTCGTAGTCTTTCAATAGCTCGAGCCAACGTCATTGCTGCTAGATGTTGAGTTCTTTTGAGTGAAGAAATATTTAAGGCTTTTATGGTGCGAATATATCTCCACTTTCTCCCATATATAAATAGTGCCTCCATATCTTTAGTGCGAAAGCATTGCTGCGCTAACTCTAGATCATGAGTAGGATAATTCCTCTCATACTCTTTAAGTTGTCGCGAGGCATAGGCTATGACTTTCCCACGTTGCATGAGAACACATCCTAACCCTTTGCACGAAGCATCGTGAGATAACAAATCCATCAAGAACCGGATGGTATTGTTAGAACAGTGCCAAAATAAGTCTCCTCTTAAGCTCTTGGAAACTTTTTCGCATTCTTCGCTCCAAGCGAATTTTGTATCCTTCCGAGTTATTTGAGTTAATGGAGTAGTGATTCGAGAAAACCCTTCCACGAATCTCAGATAATAACCAATTAAGCCCAAAAAGCTACGTACTTGATCCAAACTTGTTGCTCCCAACTTTGTATTGCTTCAATCTTCGCTTTGATCAGCAGATACTCCATGTTTTGACACCACGTGCCCAAGGAATGCTACTTCCTCAAAGCGAACTCGCATTTCTTTAATTTGGCATATAGTTTGTTTTCACGAAGCCTTTGGAGTACCGACTTCAAATGGTGCTCATGATCTTCACGACTTTTGGAATATATAAGGATGTCATCATAAAAGACAACAACAAACCGATCAAATATTCCTTGAATACTCGGTTCATAATATCCATGAAAGCGGTAGGAGCATTAGTCATCAAAGAAGACATGACTAAGAATTCATAATGCCCGTCTCAGAGTTCTAAAAGGCGTCTTTGGAATATCCTCGATTCTAATCTTTGGTGATGATATCGAGAATGAAGATCGATTTTGAAAAGAATTGTGCCCCTTGCAATTTGGTCAAACAAGTCATCAATACGAGGTAGAGGATACCTATTCTTGATGGTGACATGGTTCAATTCCGATAGTCAATACAAAGTCGCATACTCCGTCTTTCTTCTTTACAAATAAAGCAGGAGCACCCCGAGGAGATGTACTAGGGCGAATGAAACCGATGTCCAACAATTCTGTAGTTGGACCTTTAACTCTGAAGTTCAATAGGAGCCATTCGATATGGGGTTTTAGAAATGGGCTTTGTACAGGTTCAAGATCAATAAAGAATTCAACTTCACGTTACGGGGGTAGGCCAAGGAAGTTCTTGAAATCGTCGGGAAAGTCAATAACAACATGAATATTATTCAAATTTGGCGTGTCTTTATTCAAATCCATAACATGGGCTAAGAAATCTTGACATCCGTTTTTCAATAAGCGAATAGCTTTATGATTAGATATAGCGGTGATTGATTTTAATGGTTTAGTTGCTTGAATTAAATACAACGGGTTGGTTAGGAATATGAAAACTAATAACCTTACGAAAACAATCAATTTTGGCATGATGAGTAGTTAACCAATCAATCCTAAAATCACATCAAAAGCAAGTATCTTTAAAGAGATAAGGTGGCGGTAAGGTGATGGTGCCAACTTGAATCAAACAAGATTTATAAGCGAGTGGATGTGATGAAAGTTTTCTCTAACGGAGTTTCCACAGATAGGTCAAAGTCTAATTTCTCGAAGTCAAGTTTAAGCGTTGAGCACATGCGGAGAGATAAATGAATGGGTAGCACCCGGTATCAAGTAAGGTATAAATTTCGCAAGAATTTATAAATAGCTTACCCGTGATCACCTCGTTTGGGTTCTCGCATTATGACCGATCACAACAAACGTTCTTCCGGAATCGTTGACTTTGACTTTTCGGGGACGATCTTTTGAGTCACCGTCCCCATTGAACTAGGTTTCGCTACCGTCTACAATCTCGAGCGATATGTCCTTCTTTTCCATAATTATAGCATACCTTGAAGCTGTTGTGGGCGGTTTGGTGATATGTCCCTCTTTTCGCATTTGTAGCATATAATGGGTGGTCGTTCTCCTCCCTTAGAACCGATTCTTCTTAAGACTTTGTCATCTTCACATGGTCATTGTTAAATCTCCTCTTTTAAAATCTCCTCCTCGACTCGCTTCTTCTATTTTCATGGCCATGATTACCACCGAGTGGTTACCATTTTTGTCCGTCTGTTTCTTTCTCCATTTGGTTATCATTATTACATTGTTCGCTATCTCGAGTACGATCCTGGTTGTGGTCCCTCAGTTGACTATACTCGTTATCTCGCTCTAATAATTGAGCCACATTTTACAACATCCGAATAGAGAAAATTTATGAGAAATGAGATCTTGGCGTATCTTAGGGTTTCAAACCTCTAAGAAACATCCAGCGTCATCGTTCCTCATTCTCCACCAAATGAGGTGCAAACTGGATAACTCTGCAAACTTTGCCTCGTCTTTGAGACACCGTCTGTTGTTGTTCTGCTCGGTCTAATAAACTCCACTTCCTTCATATAACGAACACTTTCGAGGAAAGTATTTGTCATTAAATAGTTTGAAATGTCTCCCCAAGACATCTTTGAGTGCGAAATTTGGATGGAGTGCGCTTCACGAGACTCCCACCGATGGTGTGCGCGCTTCGCCACGGAACATAAAGGTGGCGAATGGAACCTTATGTTCCTCCGTGCATCCCAAGACATCGAATATCTTGGTAATTTGCTTGACCCATGTTTCCGCGGCGTGATCGGATCGGCTTTCCCTTAAATTACGGTGGTCCCTGACTCTTTGTCTTTGCTTGTTTGTGACAACCCGTGAATTACTATCATTTCCTCCTGTATTTTGAACACGAGTCTCCCTTATGCGATTTTTTGCATGAGCGCAAAAAACTTCTAAACATCCCTCGTTCATCATCTCGCTTTCGGTGGTGTTGTTCACGGGAGGAACATTGCCCGACTGTTGTTACGTTCTCCTCGTTGGTGAGTACTGAGCGTCTCCACGGTCTCATTTCCATTGTTAATATTCTCATTCGACATTCTCAAAATCTTGTCATAAAACAAGGGTTAATTAAGGAAATCAATATATCACATAATATCCTTATATCTTGACCAAACCAAAAAATAAGCTTAGGTAGGACACACTTAGCGAAGGATTTACTCGTCTCTCCTCCTAGTTTCTATTCCCGATCTCATGGGAGATCATATCCCTAAGCTCGATACCATTTGTGGCGCCCCCAAAGTAGGTATACATCACACATTACGAGTTGTCAATACATGTACGAAACAACTACAACTTTATTATTACAATAGAAAGCTGTGAGTTTGAATACAAATATTATCTTCTGACAATATCTATACTCAAATAAATCCTCATCACATTTATTGATACATTATTTTACAAAAATGGTGAGGACTACTAAACAATTCTTTCTAAAACCTTCATTCCATACCCAGGCTTCGTACTCGCTATATTCTCGCCTCTAAGAAGAAAAATGGAACAAAAAGGAAAAGGGTGAGCTCAACTAGCCCGATAAAGAATATTATGACTAAGATAATATACAACAAATTATCGTTAGTCTTCAACGAGGGGAAAATCTAATAGAATCTGATAGACAACAAATTTTAAATCAATATTCGCAGTTGAAATAATAATTCATTAGAAGAGTTAAGTAGAGAATGCAAACTACTATCTTCTATGTATGAATTTAAAAGTTCATCGTCTATCTTTTATCCCTGTAACATCAATCGATATACATACGGAATCAAATATTAATCTTTGCACTACTGCCAAAGATATTCATCGATTGGTCATGTTCATCTAAACACTGTTCATCATTTGCGTTCTGACCAAAGATATTCTTGAAATCATTCATCTTTGCACTCTGGGCCAAAGATATTCAATAATAACATCATTTAAGGCGAGGATGATGAAAAATATTTTTTAAAAGCGAATCCGGTGAAACAAAATGACAAGGATTAAGGATTAAGGATTAAGTACTTTGTTTTATCCATGTTCAAAAATACCTCAAAAATAATCATAGTGGTGTAAAATTCAAGAATGATCAAAACATGGATACAATTAAAGCTAGTATCGAATAGATATTTTGGACAAAGAGAAGAAATTTCATTTTTAGGTGAATAGTGCCGTATCACGTGAATAGTAACTCAGACACCAAAAGATAGAAATTCCACAAAAAAAACATCTTCACGCTTCATGAATAGTACTCATGAATAGTAACTTCGTGAATAAGTAACTCATGAATAGTAACTCGTAAATAGTAACTCATGAATAGTAACCCCAGGCATGAAAAAGTTCCAAATTTGATAAAAAGTTCCAACCAATATTTCAAAGATAATGATATTGAAGAAATAATATCATTTGAGAAGAAAATAACATCCCTTACCTCGAAAGATTAGTACTTCTAATTTGGAATAAAAGGGTATAGTCTTTGAAGGAACTTTGCACCGTCTAACAATACTCAAAGTATACTCAAAATACTCACAAGAATACGCTCGATAATATAGAGAGAAAACTTGATTTACGGTGTGATTTTCAATTCTAACCTAAGCACCTATTTATAGGAAAATGCTTAGAACACCAAAGCGAGAAAATTTAATATAATATTAATATATATATTAAGATTTCACGCCCACCTTCCTAGATCTGATCTCAGCTCATTATGCACATGTTGTAGCCCACAAAACAAACAAAAACGTTTTTATTATTTAAAATATTTTAAACTTCCAAAAATCAATTATTTTGAACTTGAACTTCAATAATTCATAATAAATAGCCCTTCTATCAGAAAATTCGAATCTCGAGAGTTTTTATAGGAAATTCAATTATCTACAACTTTGCAGAAGAAAGTTTTTCCAAATTCCAAACAGAAATTGACCAAAATCCTCAAATGGGGATTTTACAGGCTATAATCAAATTTTAGTCAATAATTGGGGTCCACTGACATGTTTAACATGTTTTAAACATTTATTGCAACAAAAATACTCTTCCTCCTTGTATACTCATATATCCCACATTCGTTGTAAAAATATCACCATTATTATATTATTAAAATATAATAATATATTTAAAAGAATTATTTTATCGAGAAAAAGATAAAATTTCAATTTTCAACAATTGTCACATTAAAATTTTCTCCATCTATATCCATATAAAATCAATATTTTCCTCATCATATGAATCAATAATTAATTATTCACAAATAATATTACGAGAATCACAATATTGACAACGAGTGCAGGTTCAGGAAGAGGGGCTTTCAATAAAAATTTCTTCTTCTTGGTATGATTAGGTGACCAAACCTCTCCTTGGCGAGAACTTTCTAGACATTGCCAATAATGTTATCTAATAATATTATTAGGATAATATGAATTATTGCTTCGATAATGAAAAATCTTGTGTAATGACAATTATTGAAACAACAAAGAATATAAAATATCAATATGACAATTATTAACTCAATAAAATCTTTGAACAATAATTCTGTGACCATTATTGAGTAGTGCCTTCTTACGTAAGAATCAACAATTGGTGCAATCTGGTAATCTTCTTGTGTTTTAACCATAGGGTATTTTAACGAAGATTATTGATAATAACTACGTAATTATTTTTAAACCACTTATATTTGTGCGTTTTCTTCATCCAATCGCTTTCAGTTTATGGGGCCACACACATGGTCGCTGCTGTGCCGTAAATGCGAATATTCCCGACAAGCGATTTAATATTCCACGACCAAACGAATATTCCAAACAACAATGAATATTTTATAACCACTTGCTTATTTTGAAGTATTTGCGTATTTTACCCCTAACTATCCACATTAATCACATCAACCCTTACTATTTCAAAATAATAAATAGAGAAAATAAAATTTCATTAATAATAAGTTGGGGTCTTACAATATGGATCAATCTAATGATTGAAAAGTTTATGGCCAAAATCTTGTGTGTCAGTTGTACTATGAATTGGTATAGATTTAGGAAAGGATTATGAATACGAGTTGAATGAAATTCGTATTGAGAAGGGAGTTTGTATTAATTGGGGATTTCAATTGAGGACTCATGTCAGCAGCTGAGTTGTATGATTCCTTGTTATGGGCGGGGAATTGTACTTGGTGTAAAAACCACTTAGTTTCTGGTACTGATAATCATTGAAATTTCTGTGTTGTGCTATTTGTTATATACTTGTTGAGAAGGTGGTTCTTTTCTCAGGTGTATAACAGATAGGTAGGGTATAGGTAGAGAATATAAGGTTAAGTACGAGTTCTTAAAACTCATACTTATGGTACGTTCGTGACTCATATTTATATGAAATGTTTATGAACCCCTCAGCGAATGGATGCCAAAGGTCTCACTAGGACAAGTTCTTAAACTCATACTATTGTGGAAAGTTCTTGAACTCATAAGTGTGGTAAGTTTGATGAACTGAGTATGGTTTTGTGTGAATGGAGTATTGAGGATAATAAGAATAGATAGACTGTTTAAGTAATTGATCATTAGTGGAGACATATGTTTTCCAAAACTCCTAGCTATGCTAGACTTCGAAATTTTTGGACATCAAGCTAAATATGCACTATGTGCTTTTGAAAATGAATTTTTATTCTCAACTTCTGGTGACCATTGTGTATGTGTGGACTTCGGCCCATCGACACCTCGTTACCTGTTGAGATGATAAAACAGATTTGCAATGATTTTTGAACGGTTTAAAGAATATTCTATGCTAATCGTTTCGGCTAGACAAAAATGATTTGAAATATCAAAATTTATTTAATTTATCATTAATGTACCATGTAACTTGGTGCAAGATTGATAAAAAATGATGGAGTTGTAAATACAAGAATACTTAGTGTTGAATTCGATCTAAAAATCAATGTTCCACTATTGTATGATGTGTTATGACAAAGTCATATAATGACGGCATCCTTAAACGGGCTGTTAATACAGTACGACATCATGAAGTCATTTTTAAAATATTTTTTTAAATTTTAATTTGCCAACGGGGTTTGGCTCTACATTAATATTTCGTTTGAAATTGAATTCTTGATATGAGTCTAAGCTATTTGATCCGGCTAGACCAATGTTTATAAAAAAAATTCTAAGCATTCTTTGAAAATTTTGCCAAACCAAATTGTTTTGGTGCAGAATTCTATGATAAGACTGAGGTGAAATGTGCAGATTAGATAAAATTATTCAATAGCTAGAATATTCGCGAGAAATGATTAACGTACGTACTAGCAACGGTAGTTTACCTTCTTCGTGATTGTAAACATACTGTTAACCTTTGTAAAGGGTAGAGTACCTTTTTCTTAATTGAAATAGGTCGCAGGTAGTAATACCTATAAACCTCAGTAGTTCATGGTCTATATGACTCCTCAACACTATTTGAAAATTTTTACTCTGGTGAGGAATGTATTGGGTAGCATGTGATCTTTGTGTATGAATGGTGAATAGGTGCGGTGTAAGGTGTAAGTTGAATTAGGGACGAAATTCTTAGAAGAAGGGGGGTGAATGTGATGACCCGAGAATTTAGACAATTTAATAAAATCTTAAATGATGGATTGAAGGTTGAATAATAAACCTAGACACAAAATAAGTGAATGGATTTGACATTTTTGGGAAGGAATTTTAAGGATTTCAAAATTTTTGGTGAGGGATTGTAGTATTAAGTGTATAAGTGTATATGTTCTGTGTGAGTGGTCATATATGTGTACAGAATGTGGTTAAGGGTCAAGGGTTGACCAGATAAATTATATGAGTGTCCAAACCCTAATATTACATTAAGAACGTCAGCGTTCAATTAGAAAACCCTAGCGTTTGATAAGAAACCCTAGAAATCGGTTATGGAAACCCTAATTATAGTTTCGGGAATTTGAAACCCTAATTCGGATCACGAAAATCTTAACTTGGGATCTCAGAGACTTAAGTGTATTGATTATAAGATTAATTAGGGTAAAGCCTAAAAGAATTAGTTAGAAAACCTTAATTTTAAAATTTGAAACCCTAATTATTTCGTTAACCTAATTGCTTAATTAACAATTTTAATTAGGAAATATTAATCCTAACTAGCAAGCTTGAATTATGATTAGGAAATCTTAGTATAATTATAGAATCCTAATTATAATTTAGAAATATTAATTTTCTATTTTGAAAACCTAAACTGGAAATCCTAGAAATTTGATTTTTTAAAATCTTAGGTTTTAACCCTAAGGGTTGGATCAAATGACATCTTTGGAATTAAAATTAGAAATCAAATGACCATTGTGCCCTTTTTCATTCTTTATTAGCTAACTTATAAATTATGCCCTAGTTGTAGTTGGTAAACAACCCTAGCTCTAGCCATGTGCTAAAATCCCAGCAACTCAGCCAACTTGCTAGATAAAATACATTGTATCAAGGATTATATAGATTAAAGAGAGAGAGAATGCTCACTTTATTCCTCATTCTTGCCAAATCCCTTCTCTCTCTATAAACCGAAATTAAGAGTGAGAGAGAGAGAAAAGATAAGCCTTGATCATGTGTTAGCATCCCAAGATCAGATCAGCAAGATCAGAATCATGATCAAAGTTAGAAAGGTATAAAAAACCCTAAACTTAGAAATCATGTGATTTGATGTTAGATGTTATGATTTATTGTTTTAAGTTATGTATTAGGATGTTATTGAGTGATCTGGATTGTAATATCTTAGATCCATAACATCTAAATGCACGAAAATCAAGTTTTCAAAACTGACTTAGAGCCCTAATTTGTTGTCTGACAAGCTAATGTCAGAGGCCTTAGATCCTTCCCTGTTTTTTGGTTTGTTGTGTTTTAAGTTATAGATCTGTTCTATGCCATGTGGACTATGATCTGAAACTTTAATCAAGCCCAAGTCATGTTTAGATGGAAAGTTATTAAGGGTCAAAGTGCATTAACTGGAATTGACTAGCTATTTTTGGGTTACCCATATTTTCCCAGGAAGCCTCTGACAACATCTTTATGGCCATTGATCTTGCTGCTGTTAAGTGATTTGGCCATGTTTGTGTTATGGATTGGTAGACTGACATGGAGACTATATAGTAAAGCCCTTAGAACAACCAGATCTTAAGCAGGATTAAAGTTATAAGAGGTCAAAGTAGGGTTGACCGACTGCTTATGAAGATTTCTGGAAAACTCAGAAACCTTCAAGAGCGATTTTTCTGACAAGGTTTGACTTGATTAAATTTTGTGCTTTTGTTGTTGTTATACTGATCTTATGATATATATTGTTACTTGACATGTATGCTACAATATTAAACCATTAGATCCTACAAACTAACTCTAGAACTCAAAGATTTAGAGCTCCAAAAGTGGTATTAGGAACTGTTCTTCATTTCTGGAAAACCCAGAAATTGAAGAACAGTGTCTGACAAGTTTTCTAGGGCTTAGATCTCTCTGATATGTTGTTTTTTAGCTATGAACTTGATTGATAATGGAAGTATTACACTTATACTACATGATTAACATCATTAGCTGCCCAAAAACCTTAAGATCTATGATCTGTGAGTGGTCAAACCTAGCACCCTTGTGACTGCCTTTGAAGGATCTGACATGCTCAAGAACACCTATAGCAACAGTTCTGTCGCTATAAGGCCCTTTAGCTACAGTTATTTTCCAAAAATTATTATTTTTATTAAATAAATAGAAAAAAATAGTTTTTAATTATTAAAAATACATAATAAATTCCTAAAAATTATTTTAAAGCTTAAAAATGGGTTTTTAATAATTTGGAATATATTTCATAAATATTTAATATTTTTAAAATAATAATGGTATTTAATTTATTTAATTATAATATTAAATAAATTATTTAAAAATAATTTTAATACATGAAAAATCATTTAAAAATATATTATGGTGCTAAAAATATTTTAAGTTATTTTTGATGACTTTTAATATTTTGTGGTGAATTTCATTAATAATTTATTATTAATGGTAATTAATTTATTTAATAAATGAATTAAATAAATTATGGGAAAATAGAATTAATGATTTAAAAATCATATAAAAATGATTTAAGTCTTATAAAAATATTTTAAGTTATAAATATAACTTTTGATATTTTGTCATGAAAATATTAATATTTTAATATTAATAAAAATTATCGGATAATGAATTTAAGCTGTTTAAAAATCATATAGATATTATGATTTTGAGGTATTAAAAATACTTTAAGATATTATAAATATATTATAATATTATGTAATGATTTTTATTAATATTTAATATTAAATAAATATTAATGATAAAGGAATTATATGGTATTTAAATCATATAAATACGATATTAATGATTGAAAAATCATGATAAATGGTAATAATTATCTGAAAATTATTACGAGCTTATGAAAAATATTTTGACTGATAATTAATTATCTATGATATTTGTGAACCAGTTTAGACCGAGTCTTAGTAATATTAGGCTCGATAATTGTCCGACTAGGACGTCGGGATATCAGTATTGTGCCGGATTCAACTCAGACTGTAAAAGTTTGACTTGATAATAGGTCTTATTTGTTGTATAGACTGATAGGGTTATGTGTTATATGTTTAGGTTATTATATGATAATATATAATAGTATTATACTGTAATGATATTATTCTAACTTGGAAATCAATATTATTAATATTAGGTCTTCAGATAGAGCTAGATAAATCGCGTAACAGTAATCAACCGAACATACAAGTTTTCCCTAACTTAACTTTGAGTTGTTTATTCAAATATGCTTATGGATAATCATTGCTGATTACCTGTCTATGAATTATTGAATCATACTCTGTGCATATTGCATGTATTCATCAAGTATGAAAGGCTGATATGTCCATGTTAAATGTTCGTTTAACTATGAAAGTTTGTTTATGCTAGTTCACAATTATATTATAGAATTTTAGCCAGCTTATTGTTCAATTCTTTCTATCATGATATATCCTTAATTTATTGAACTTAAACTTGCTGGGAAAATTTGTTGCTCGCCCTTGCTATATCATGATAAACACTTGCAGATTAGGCGAATACTTCGGATACAAGGAAAGGTTAAAGACAAGTGCAGCTTGGGAATTATGAGTGCTGTTAGATTTATAATAGTAATATATGATAGTAACTTTGTTTGTTAGATAGAATATTGATTAAGGTATTATGTGAATGTTCTCGACCTTGAGAATATTGAGTAATGTTTAATGTATAAATAATTTATGTTTATATCTTCCACAATAGTTATAGAAAAAGTATAACAGATCCTTGGTGATTAGGACCGGGATTTTGGGGATGCTACATGAAGGGCACGGGAAAGCTATCTTTAAGACAAGCTTTATTCAGATCCCTGTAATCCACGCAAACTTGCACCTTTCCTCCAGGTTTAGGCACGAGGACTATGTTGGATAGGCACTCAGGGTATGTTGACACCATTACGATGCCGACTTGAAATTATTTCACAATTTCTTCTTTAACCTTTAAACTCCACCTTTCACACCTAAGCTTCTGCTTGACTACTTGAATCCCTCTTTAATGGGAAGGCGATGAATGATAATGTCAGTTGAAAAACTGACCATGTCTTCATGAGACCATGCAAACACAACCTGGAATTGGGTCAATAGAGTAACCATGTCATTCCTTTGGTTTGGAGTGAGGTCCGTACCAATCTGGATTTTTTAGGGTTTTCTGAGGTTCCGAGGTTAAAAGAGGTGGTTTGATCAAGATTTGGCTTGGGTTTTGTCTTTGACCCATTCTTTAATCCCCTGAGGTATCTCATAGTCCTCTTGTATTTCCATCAAGTCTGAGTCCAACTTTACATCAAAGTTATAGTCCTTTTGGAGAATAGGCACCTCATCAGCAAGTATAGGCACATCTAACTTTAGAGTCCTAAACAAAATACTTTCACTTAATATATGAAACTGTTCAATCATACAAAGTGTTAGCATGTAATTACAAAACAAATGCTAATACTGTACTGGAAAAGTAAGCAATTATTGCTATCTATAGGGTAGAGGGAGTTTCTGCCCTTTTTACCCTTGTCGACAAATGAAAGGAGTGTTGCTTGATTATCAAGGGTGAAGTCACGGTGGGCGTGATGATGAAGGGTTGTTATCATCCTCCTTCTCCCGAATGATGACCATGATGTCTGGACAATCATCGTATGGGATGTCTCTATTCATACCCTCAGTATGGACTATGATGCGTATGTTTAATAACCGCCTTGTAATGTCTTGTTTACGTCTCTGATCCTTTTCCTCTGCCTCGGGATCTGACATCAAGACTTCCTTTCCTTTGACCGGTATCAGCTTAGGAAATAACATAGCCACCATATAGGCAGGAATCTTTAATGCAGGCCGTACAGGCTCAGCTTCTGCAAGTTTAGGCAATTGCTGTGTGGCTAAAGATGAAGGAACTTGTTTGTGTTTGTAAGGATTTCTGTGACTGGCGCTAGAAGAATAGCCTAGACTAGCTGTCCCTGCTTGACTGGGAACTTGAATTGGGCACTTAATGCCCTGATGATCCTTTCCTAACCCATATCCAAGTTGATAGCCCAAGGATATCATTTCTTGACTTGCTGACATTACCTCGGCAGAAATTCTGGGAATCAGAGGTGGCACTCCAATGGGATTATAGTGAGTGTTTCTTACCTCCATGGCTTGGAAGCTAACAGGCTCAACTTCTGTATTGAAACTGATGAGTGGTATGTCACCTTCTTCAGGACATTCTGGCTCAGCATTAACAGTGACTAGGCTATTGTTAATGATGTATTTGAGCAGGTGATGAAGGGTGGAAGGGACGACTCCAGGTATATGAATCAACGGTCTTCCCAAAAGTAGGATGTATCCTATAGCTGTTTTGAGCACATGAAAGGATACGCAGAATGTGTGTGGACCAATCTCTATAGGTAGTTCAATCTCTCCGACAGTATTTCGTTGGGATCCATCAAAAGCTTTGATAATTGTTTGGCTGCTTCAGATCCTATTGAGATTTATGTTCATATTTTCCAAGGTGGAATAAGGGCAGATATTCAAGGATGATCCCCCATCTATTAGAACTCCTGCTACCACATATTCGGAGGACATAACCGCTATATGCAACGGTTTACAATGACCCATCCCTTCGGGAGGTATGTCATAATCAGTGAAGGATATCACATTGTTGTTGAAAATGTGATCAACCAGATGATGGAACTTCTCAACATCCACTAATTTTGGCAAGTGGGTTTCTTCTAAAACTCTCAGTAAGACCCTCCTGTGATCTTCTTAGGAGAACACCAAGTCCAGTATTTAATCTATTTTGGAGCTTCTTTCAATCTTAAAACTACCTTGGCTTCATTATATCCCATAATACGGAGGAATTCTTCAATCTTCTCCATGTGAACTTTCCCCTTTGATCTGATGGTAGGCTTCATCACCCGTTGGGAATGATATAGTGGATTTTCTTTTGATACTGCAACAGTTATATGGGATGTGGATCCTTCAGCCTCTCCATAAATCCACGACACTTTCTGTAGGCTGACAATAGAATATTGTGGCCTGAATGGCAAGATGATTAGCTTTGGCGCATCCACTTTCAAAGGATTTTCAACACCTTTGAGTTGAATTGGTTGTATTGTAAGTGGTATAGCAGCCAAATCATCATCAACAGATATAACAGCTACGACTTCCTTCCATTTTGTAGGAAATGTGTCCCCACTCTCAAATGTCTGATGTCATTTATGCACTTGTTGTAGGAGGACACCATTTGTAAATCTGGTTCTGAATAAGATGGCGGAGTGCCCAGCATTTTTCAGTGTTGTGGCCGCGAGAGTGGGAGTGGTACTAACATATTCCATTAAAATTCAACCGTCTTGATTGGGGGTTGATTGGAGGTAGAAGAGCTATGATTCTTCCTTCATTGATCAGCATCTGAAATATCTCTTCCATCGGTTGGCCTAAATAGGTGAATTTCCTTTTATTGGCTAAATCCCGATGGGCTTTGGCTTTTGTCCTTTTTGCAATTTTATCCTCGAGTGTTTCATCTTCTGGAGTCAGAGGTGGAGTACTTGTAACAAGAGGAAGGAGGCTAGCATATTCCTGGCTAAATAATTGACGTGTGACTTGGTGCTGATGGACCACTAGTTCTGCCAATTGGTTGACTTGCTCGCAAAGAGCCTTCATTTTTCATTCCATCATAAACTAGAACTGTGCATAATCCCATTTGTCAGCACTATCCTTGCTGGTTTGGGAGGATCCACCACCGTAATGGGAAGTCTGTCCACTACTCCAATTAATCATGTTAACATCCTCTTCTTTGTATTGAGGAAGAGGGTTTTCTTGCACATGGGGTTGGTCAGGTTTAGTCACCACGATCTCACCATTATCAATTAAATCCTGGATCTTATGCTTCAAGGCCCAGCAATCCTGAGTGTCATGGCCTAGATCTCCAGCATGATAAGTACACTTTCTGTTAGCATTGAAACCCTTCCCACTCAGGTTGGCTGGTGGAAGAAGATGGGTAATTTTCTTGAGTTATTAGAAGATTGAGAATGTTCTCGAGTAAGTCCCCTAAGGGTGTGAACACTTGAGTGCGTCTAACTTCTCCACTTTTTGGTAATGGAGGGTTTGAAGATTGTGCTTGGAAAGGGGAGTAATTTCTCCTCTAAATAGGCATGTTCTAACTGCCTTTTTGTCCATGTAGTATCAAGGAAACATCCTCCTTTTTCTTCTTATGGACCTTCTGAGGATTGTTTCCATAACTTCCAGACTGGATGTGCTTAACTACAGCTTTCAGAGCGACAAGGTCTTGAATCTTTCCTGACTTCAATACCATCTCAGCCATTTCTCTATGTTTGATCATTTCAGAGAATGGCTTGCCTATGCCAGCTAATACTCTCTCATAGAAGGGAGTTTATTGGATGTCTATGAAGGTCATCATCATTTTAGACTCAGTTATAGATGGAATAACTTGAGCAGCCAGACGCCTCTATCTTTGGGCATACTCTCTAAAAGACTCATTGGCTTGTTTCTTGACCTTGGTAATTTGGTACCAATCTGGAGCCATCTGAGTTTGGAAATTGTTCTGATTGAGGAAAGTATGAGCTAGCTCCTCCCAGCTATAAATCTTGGAGTTATCTAATCTAGTGTACCATGCTCTAGCTTCTCCAGTCAGACTTTTCTGAAATAGCTGCATTCTGAGCTTTTCATCTTCGGCATAAGATCCTAGTTCTCCAATGAATACTTTCAAATGTGTGTAAGGATCTCTCAACCGATCATACTTTTCAAAATCGGGAGTCTTGAATTTTTCAGGATAATGAACTCTGGGGAAGATACAAAGGTCTGAATATGAAACACTTCCTTGTGCTCTAATCCCTTTGATAGATCAAATGGTCTCTTCTATTTGTAGGACTTTCTTCCTGATATCACCGGTGTCTGGATCTTCTTTGAGATGGGTAATTTCAGGGGTAATTTTAGGGGTTTTGTTGGTTTTATCCAACTAAGACTCAGGTACTGGAGTTTCTTTGTCTGGTCCCTGGGTTCCTCTATGTGCAGAGGATTCTGTATGTATGGGCATTCATGGACTCTGTAATTTGGTTTCTTAATCTTTCGAACTCCTCACGAGAGACAGGAGTAGACTAAACTGGCCAGATGTAGCCATTCTTGGTCAGAAGCTTATTAGCTTTTTGGATTTTTAAGCAGTATGCAGGACCAATTGTTTCCTACAAAAGACTTATGTAGTTTAGTCTTAGGAATGTGTGGAAATGTTAAATTCTACGTGAAGTGTCTCATTTTAGGAGTATTATCTCGCAAAAGCGGATGTCGGTTGTTTGTATGACAAGATAGCATGTCAGGTTTTGATATAAAAGGGAATGCATGTACATATATTCCTTCATATTTTCCATTACATTGAGATTGACATGGAAATGAATATTACAAGTAATTAAGATTACAAGTAATTTGAAATGGAAAGTATGAAAAGACTTCCCTCCGCGTTTGGTTTATCAGAGGCTGACTTATCTTAGGTTACTCTTGCGGCTTTTTGGCATGAAGGTTCCCAGATCATCGTAATTTACTCGACGTGAATTTAATCCGGTCTTTTAACTGGAGCGAATCTGGGTGGTGCCTTTCCAGAGCCTCGTTGGAATTAGTCTCCCTACGAGTCCAGTAATCAAACACCGACAAGATAGCCTCCTGGTGGAGGGACCACACAACATACATTCACATACAACGTGTCTCACCATTTGGAAATGATGACATGTGCGAAGCACTTAATATCACAGGCAGATATAGTGTGAAGCACTAAATGTAGTAAGTAAATGCATTCATACATATTCATTCAAATGTAAATGCAACATCTACACACAATCAGATAATAGTTTTGAAAATATTGTAATACCGGCTTAAGCCTTCTTACTGGATTTCACCAGCAGAGTCGCCACCTGTCGACATCGGGATTTTTATTTGTCCCTTTCTGTTCTTATCTTTTGGTGTTCTTGAAAGTAGTATGCACACAAGCCAATCATGTTTGATGATAAAGCATATACTTTGTAACAATCTTATTCATTTATTAATAAAAAGTATTAATTTATTAAAGGCTTTTAATTATCTACGTGATGCTGTTTTATAATATGTGATAAACCCATAGTTTTAAGCAATGCTTTTAGAATAATGATGATGATCATTCTAATGAGATCTAAATTCTTAGAAAGCTTAAAACTAAAATAGTTCCCAATCATTGGATTACTAAATTGGGGATTAGTGAATCCAGGATAGATTGGTACATCGTTGCTTGCTCGTTGGATGAGGATGATTGATCTCATGATCATTTGTGTGGAGACACTAAAGCAAGTATGTAGGTGCTTATTAGAGAATAAGTTCCTTTGAGCGTGGGCGCTAAGGAATACCTAATGGAGTTTTACTTATGCATCGATAGGAATTCACAGTAGTGATAGTAGTCAAGTGATCCTTGGACTTGAGATCATCATAGTATCTTGTGTATGATGAGTTATACTTTGACTTATTCCTTAAGACCCTTAGGGTATATCAAAGGGTATGCTTGGGTATAATAAGTTGTACATGGAGATAATGAATGATCGATAAAGAATCTACCACTTCTATTAAAAGAAGAGAATTGTCTATGTGATTCGATAAATGACAACCCAAGTAGTCCTTGGCCAAAGCGAGAATGAAATTAGAAAGGAGTTTCTAATTTGCATTATTTGGAGTTGTGCATTTAAGAGTCGAAATACATATAATTAAATAAAATAAGACTTGACGGTAATTCCATGTCTTATATTTAATTGGGACATTGTATGGTGGAAGGATTGAATTATGCGGTAACTATTTACTCAAAGGTTCTTTTATGATTAATGTTAAAATCTATATTATACGGAAAGTCGTTGATCGCTAGGGAGGCTTATTATCCTATTGTAGAATAAATATTATTTATTTAAATAAATTAATTATTTAATTTATTTATTTAAATAAGATTAGAATTATTCTAATTGATTTATTCACAATAGGTTTAATATGGAGAACCTAAAGGGTCACACCATAAAAGGAAGAATAATTATTTAAGAAGTTAATGACATAATCGTAATAATATGTTATGTATATTTAATTTAATCTATAGTGATAAAATAAATTAAATAGCTTAATATTTTAGAAATATTAAATATAAATTAATAAGAGAGAGTCTTATTAATATTATTACAATTATTATTATTATTTTAATTTCTAAAGAGTTTAGGAATTAATTTAATATAAGTACTCTCATTTATTCCTAATTGGATTAGGAAGGAAAATTAGTTAAAGGAGTTTAATTAATTATCCCTAATAAGATTAGGGAGCCCCTTTAATTAAAAAGGGTTTAATTAAATAATACCTTATTTTAATAGGGTTACTTGATATCTTTATAAGAGGAGTCTTATATCAGATATTATGACTACGTTATTTTTCAATAGTTGGGAGAGTACGCCTTTTCTATAGAGATAGAAAACTAGGGTTAGCCATAACACTCATCTTCTTGAATTCTTCTTCTTCCTTGGTGGATCACCTCTAGAGGCCAAACACTTGGGTGGCTAACGTTGATCAAAGGAAGGAACCAAACTTGGGTGGATTCAAGTTGAGCGAAAAGGATTGGAGGTGAACTTGTATGCATGAGGAAGCTCGATCTTCAAGGGTATGATTCTTATTCGTTATCTTTTTCGTTTAATTAATAATTGTGCATAAAGGGTGATCCGGGTATATGGTTTGTATAAAATTTAAAACTCTGATTTTTACACGTTTCCGCACTTTTATGAAATTTGATTGCGTTCTTGAATATTACAAACCTAACAGTGGTACCAGAGCCAAACCTTTATGCGAATTATTAATTGTTTTAATTTGATATGTATATTGATATGTATTTAAAACAATTTAATTGGGCATAATTTTATTGTATAAAATTTAAATAAATAAAAAAAAACAGCCGAAGCGACGATATGATATAAAGCGTTGTGAACTGCGATAAGAAGAAACCCAGTGCACAAGCATATGTGCTAGCAAAAATGTTGAAAATCATGTCTCGTCTAACAAAAGCCACGTCCCAAAACAACAAAAGTAGGCGGAGAAAAGAAACGAGAAGACAATCAAGCAAATGATTCCAGGAAGTGATATATATATATATATATATATATATATATATATACGTATATATATATATATATATATATATATATATATATATATTTGACATATATATACGGTTATTATATATATATATATATATAATAGTTATATATATTATTCTTAATAATTTTAGAGTTAAAATAAAGTTTTTTAATTTTAAAATTAAATTTCATGCTAACTAATTAGAGTTGGAATTGGATTCCATGATAACTAATTAGAGTTGAAATTGAATTTCATCTTTCCTTAAATAAAGGAGTTTATTTAGATATGAAATAAGATTTCATATTATTCAAAATAAATGAGTTTATTTGTGAATAGGAAAAGAGAATCAAGTGTTTCTTTTAATAAAAGAGTTTTTTTTTACATGGAATTGGATTCCATAATTAATTAAAATAAAAGAGTTTATTTTGATTAAAGATTTTGATTAAAATAAAATAATTTATTTTATTCAGAATTGGATAAATTAAAATAAAATAGTTTTATTTTGATTTAAATTTGGATTAAAATAAAGGACTTTATTTTGATTCAAAATTAGATTTTATACTAACTAAATTTGCCCATTAAATGATATCAATATATATATTAAATGTTTATTATTCATAAGATGAATGTTATTTATTGATCCATATGGTGATGTGTATGATAATAAATGGGATTGATTATGGACTATTGACCGATGTGATTGGATTTTATTTTAGTTGGATGAATGAATGTATGAGTTTTATTAAATGGGATTCTCTGCGTTATAAATCTTCTCTAATTTTTACGAATGTAAATTCTATCTCCCTCTATGTACTTCCCTTGATCACGATCAAGGTTTCTATTTATTTTAAATAGTTTTGTAATAGGAATAGTTAGAATTAATTTTGAAAAATTGAAGACCCGTTTGTAATGGAGCCCGGGTTTAAATGTAATAGTTATATTTAAATATTATTTCTTGCACCCCTAGGGTTTGACCTTTTGGTTCACTTGGTGGCTCTAGTGAACCAAACTAGAATAAAAGCCCATAATCAATCCGGGTAGAATATAGTATTCTATATATGCATGCTTATACTATATATATTATATATTATGCAAACATGCTTCGCATGTTCATTAATATATACGCGTATTTTATATATATATATATATATGCGCGCTAAACAAGATGAGACAAATTAATAACAAAACCCTCAATTTTTTTTATATTAAGTCCTAAGCGTTCAAAGATATTTGGAATATCGAGCGTAAGCCTTCTAGCATGATAAAATTAATAGAGTATTAAATATTTAATATGAGTTTGTTGTGTCACCACAAGGCAAGTATTAAGTATTTAAGATGTTAATTTATCACATTTGATGCTTATAAAGAAAATTGAATAATATTGTTTTGTTGTGTCACCACAAGGATGATATTTTTCTTTTTTGTATATGGAGTGCTAGGTCGGACTTGTTAGGTTTGTAATATTCATAACGCAATCAAATTGCATAAATTTAGCGGAAGCGAGTAAAAATCAGAGTTTAAAAAATTTACAAACCATATACCCGGATCATCCTTTATGCATAATTATTAATTAAACGAAAAGATAAAGAATAAAATCATACCCTTGAAGATCGAGCTTCCTCAGGTACAAGTTCACCTCCAAATCCTTTCGCGTTAAATCTTGAATCCACCGGGTTTGGTTCCTTCCTTTGATCAACGTTAGCCACCCAAATGTTTGGCCTCTAGAGGTGATCCACCAAGGAAGAAGAAAATTCAAGAAGATGGGTATTTGGCTCAAACCCTAGTTTTCTATCTCTATAGAAAAAGGTGTACTCTCCCAACAATTGGAATTATGCAGTATGTTGAAAAGTCAACAACCCATCACACCCATAATAAGACTCCTAAGACTCCTACTTATTTATAGATGTGGGCAACCCACCTTAACAATTAAGGAATTGGGTTTTAATTAATTAATTAAATTCTTTTAATTAATTAAGCTCCCCTAATCTTATTAGGGATAATTAATTAAACTCCTTTAATTAATTTTCCTTCCTAATCAATTAGGAATAAATGAGAGTACTTATATTAAATTAATTCCTAAACTCTTTTAGAAATTAAAATAATAATAATTGTAATAATATTAATAAGACTCCTCTTATTAATTTATATTTAATATTTCTAAAATATTAAATAATAAATATTAAGCTATTTAATTTATTCTATCACTGTAGATTAAATTAAATATACTTAACATATTATTACGATTATGCCATTAACTTCTTAAATAATTATTCTTCCTTTTATGGTGTGACCCTTTAGGTTCTCCATATTAAAGCGGTTGTGAATAAATCAATTAGAACAATTCTAATCTTATTTAAATAAATAAATTAAACAATTAATTTATTTAAATAATATTTATTCTCTGATAGGATAAGCCTCCCTAGCGATCGGCGACTTTCCGGATAATATAGATTTCAACATTAATCATTAAAGAACCTTTGAGTAAATAGTTTCGTACAATTCAATCCTTCCACCATACTGATGTCCCGATTAAATATAAGACATGGAATTCTTTGTCAAGTCTTATTTTATTTAATTATATGTATTTCGATCCTTAAATGCACTGACTCAAATAATGCAAATTAGAAACTCCTTTCTAATTTCATTACGCCTATAACCAAGGACTCTTTGGGTTGTCATTTATCGAATCACATAGGACATTTATCTTCTTTTATTAGAAGTGGTAGATTCTTTATTGATCATACATTATCTCCATGTACAACTTATTATACCCAAGCATACCCTTTGATATACCCTAAGGGTCTTAAGGAATAAGTCAAAGTATAACTCATCATACACAAGATACTATGATGATCTCAAGTCAAGGATCACTTGTACTACTATCACTACTGAGAATTCCTATTGACGAGCAAATAAAACTCCATTAGGTATTCCTTAGCGAGAGCACGTTCGATTGAACTTATTCTCTAATAAGCACCTACATACTTGCTTTAGTGTCTCCACACAAATGATCATGAGATCAATCATCCTCATCCGATGAGCAAACAGCGTATGTACCAATCTATCCGGATTCACTAATCCCCAATTTAGTAATCCAACGATTGGGAACTATTTTAGTTTTAAGCTTTCTAAGAATTTAGATCTCATTAGAATGATCATCATCATTATTCTAAAAGCATTGCTTAAAACTATGGGTTTATCACATATTATAAAAGCGACATCATGTAGATAATTAAAAGCCTTTAATAAATTAATACTTTTTATTAATAAATGAATAAGATTATTTACAAAGTATATGCTTTATCATCAAACATGATTGGCTTTGTGCATACTACTTTCAATCTCCCACTTGCACTAAAGCCGATCGTCATGGTATCTTATACTCTTCTTCTCTCTAAGTGGCGATTATCCTGCTTTGTTGGATAAGCTTTAGTTAATGGATATGTAATGTTGTTCTTGAGAGTCCACTATCTATAGTGATTTCCCATCTTTCAATGATTCTAATAATCAAATGAAAGTGCCCTGACACATGTTTAGATCCAAGATGAGACTTAGGAACTATTCCTAGTTACGTAATGAACTTTTAATCCAAACAATCAACTTGCGACTTCATTTATAGCTATATACTTTGTCTTTATCACTAAACCGGTAACTCTTTCTTTGTTTGGAACCTTTCAATTCAACTTTGCACCTTTGTTCAAGGTAACCCTTTACCTTAAAGTGGATTTATCTGTCGTCTTGAGTGCATACGAAAAACTTGAGTCTGTTAAGCCCTCTAGTTTTAATTCGGACCCACCATGTATCTCTCACATCCTTAGTCTTGGGTTAAGAACTTTAAGATGTTTTCACTTACTCATAGTGAACTTCTCGAGAATATGCCGATCGACATCGGTCTCGTATATTTCATTGCATACATGATTGTCACTCATGCGATCTCTCTTTTGGAGTCTATGGGGACTATTAAAGAGATACACTCCATAGCTCATCGACATGAGACATCTCTTGGAGTTTGCCATGCTAAACAACTTTAGCATCAAATGATTATCGTTCCTTGGGTTAAGTCGAGCATCCTTTTAAATCTATCTATATAGATTTTATCCCCAATAATGATACTCTTCCCAAATCATTCATGGACGATTGTTTAAACAACTTTATCTTTCTTGATTGTAGCATTGGTATGTTATTCCTCATCAGTAGTATACCAACATATAATACTAGAAATTTCACGGCGCTCCCACTTGACCCTTTTGTACACACTAGAAGTCTTACCTCATCGAATGTAACTCTGGATCATCATCTTCTATGATGTGTACCTCATCATCATTATCTATGATGAATCCATACCTCCTAGGTATCTTTGGTACTATTCCAGATTTACGATTCGGTTGTGGTACAATAGGTCTATCTATAGGTTCCTCTTATTTGACTTTATAGTGTTTTGTGGATCATGAACTTTTCAAGATCTATAATCCTCCCACTAGCCCTTCAATGATAAACACCTTTATCTTAGAAGGCAACGTGTTTCGTAACAAACACCTTTTGCTAAGTAGGATTATAGAATATATACCCTAAACTTACTTTAGGATGTCCCACAAATCTGCACTTGTCAAATCTTGTCCCAAGCTTATCCTTTGAAACTTTTTCACATAAGTTGGACAACCCCTTATCTTAACATACTTAAGATTAGGAATCCTCCCTGTCCATAACTTTTATGGACTCTTGAAATTTGGATTTTGAGGTTACCTTTTCGTAGATATGCAACCATTTTTAGGACATGATCCTGAAGGATCTTTGGAATGTTGGTAAAATCATTATGGACCGCACTTATGTCCAACAGTACGATTTTTCCATTCAAATACATCAATCAATTATTGCGTATCGGGAGGCGTCCATTATGAAAACCCATTTGAGATGATCTAGAAACTTATTGCACAAGTATTTATCCTTGATCTAATCAAAGAATCTTAATACTTTGCCAATTTGTTTCACTTACGAATTCTTTGAACCTTTCAAATAATTCACACTTGTATTTAGCAAATACACACATTCAACTCTTTGAATGATCATCTCCTTTTCTTATACTAATTTGTTCAATATGCAAAATTATTTTCATGTAAGTCAGTATACAAAATTTATTAAGTAATATTCGATTCTATACAAAACATTATTATTATAAATAGAACAACAATTGTTCTTAATTATAATACCAAAGTTTTCATTGTCCAATAATAAAATGGAAATAATATTTTTAACAAGAAGCTGGAATACAATAACAACTTATTGACTTAATAGATTTGCCCGTGGCGATTGCTAAACTATAAGTTTCTATAGCTAATCGTGACCTTTGCTTCATTTTCCACACATAGGATTACTTATCTTGTTTAACTTTCTACTTACGCTTGGTCCTTCATAAATCTATATTTATGATAACCAAAGTCGGTATCAATACCCAAGTAGAATCTTGACTTAAAGAAAAATTTATTTTAAATTATGAACAAAATTGTATTTATGTAGAAACTTCACTAAGCTTCTTTGGTTAGCCTCTGCAAGATGCTTCTCATGATTTCTTTCGAGTGTCGAGGGCTTATTGCGGTGGAAGCAAACTCCTTTGCTATCCATATCGGTTTTGTTCTTATTATCCTTTGTTTATGCCTTTCTATATACCTTCTTTGAATCGTTCTTCTTTTTAGGAAGATCCTTTGGCCCCTACCGGTAAGACTTGATCTTTCTTGGTTGGAAAGTGACTCTCAAAATTTTTAATATGTTAAGCAAATCGTGAGAGGCGATATCTAGCTTGTTCATATGAAAAATTCACAACAATTAATGAAAGAGTTAGGGGAGTGAGTGCAAGAGATCAATCTTGGCTCAACTCTCCATCCATGACAAAACAGGTTGTCTTAATTGATCAATCAAATTGATAATGTTAAGAACTTTTTATGCATACTATAGTGCCATTGGCCATTCTAGATCGGAAGAGCTCCTTAGATATGTCGATATCTATCGGTCTACTTTCCTCACCATCAACTACTTGATGTGCGGGAATATAGTAAAGCATCCATAGTTTCATCTTGTATTTGAAGCTCGTTACTCATGGATGCGAGCATGATGCATTGAGCAATTGTGCATCATCTTGCCACTTTCTAAAAGTAGCAATCTCTTCCTCGAGAGGCATTATCTCGCAACCATTGCGAGGATAGGCATATTAAGGATATAAGATAGCTTTTCGACTATGAGAACTTTCTCAATTTCCTTAACCAATCCAGTTTAATTGATTACGATTAACTTAGCATCTAATATGCCCATGATGATAGTAATTTTAGACATTGTAAAATTTTGTAAATGAATTAATTAACAACATTTTAACATACATTCTTTTATTAATTACCAAAATAATTTAGGTCTTGTTTTAAATTGGTATCTCCCACTATTTTCTTCAAACTATATTACCCTCACTTATATAGTTGGCAAAATCTAATTAAAGATTTTTGCTAGTGAGAATAAGGATCCCATTTCAAATGTATATAGCCTTGTGGTGACACAACAAACTATATATAAATAAATAGGTAGACAACTTTTCTCAATTACATCAACTATGCAACTCCTCGTATTTTGCCTCTTAGATTATTTTGATCAGTGGTGGCACATCAGAATCAAAATTATCAAGTTAAGTCAAACCTAGCACTCCATATATTCAAAAAAGAAAAATATCATCCTTGTGGTGACACAACAAAATAATATTGTTCAATTTTCTTTATAAGCATCAAATGTGATAAATTAACATCTTAAATACTTAATACTTGCCTTGTGGTGACACAACAAACTCATATTAAATATTTAATACTCTATTAATTTTATCATGCTAGAAAGCGACGTTCGATATTCAAATATCTTTGAGCGCTTAGGACTTAATATAAAAATTGAGGGGTTTGTTATTAATTTGTCTCATCTTGTTTTAGTAGCATTGCATATATATATATATAAAATACGCGTCATATTAATTAACATGCGAAGCATGTTTGCATAATATATATATATATATATAGTATAAGCATGCACATATAGAATACTATATTCTGCGGATTGATTATGGACTTTTATTCTAGTTTGGTTCACTAGAGCCACCAAGTGAACCAAAAGGTCAAGCTCCCCAAGGGTGCAAGAAATAATATTTAAATATAACTATTACATTTAAACTCGGGCTCCATTACAAACCCGGGTCTTCAGCGCTTCTTGTCCCTTGATCTCTAATTCTTCAAAATTAATTCTAAATATTCCTATTACAAAACTATTTTAAAATAAATAGAAACCTTGATCGTGATCGAGGGAAGTACATAGGAGGGAATAGAATTTACATTAAGAAAAATTAGAGAAGGCAGTCTGTGAGACCCCATTTAATAAAACCCATACATTCATGCATCCAACTAAAATAAAATCAATCATATTGGTCGATAGTCCATAATCAATCCCATTTATTATCACACATCACCATATGTATCGATAAATAACATTCATCTCATGAATAATAAACATTTAATATATATATTGATATCATTTAATGGGCAAATTTAGTTAGTATAAAATCTAATTTTGAATCAAAATAAACTCCTTTATTTTAATCTAAATTTAAATCAAAATAAAACTATTTTATTTTAATTTATCTAATTTTGAATAAAATAAACTATTTTATTTTAATCAAAATATTTAATCAAAATAAACTCCTTTATTTTAATTAATTATGGAATCCAATTTCACGTAATAAAAAAAATCTTTAATTAAAATAAACTCTTTTATTTTAATTAATTATGAATCTAATTCCATGTATAAAAAAATCTTTAATTAAAGGAAACACGGATATCTTTCTATTCACAAATAAACTCTTTTATTTTGAATAATATGAAATCTATTTCATATCTAAATAAACTCCTTTATTTAAGGAAAGATCAATTTCAACTCAATTAGTTATCATGGAATCCAATTCCAACTCTAATTAGTTAGCATGAAATTCTAATTTTAAAATTAAAATAAACTTTATATTTTAATATTAAAATAAACCTTTTATTTTAAAATTAAAATAAAATTTTATTTTAATCATAAAATAATGAAGAATATATATATATATATATATATATATATATATAATAAAAAAATATATATATATATATTATTATATATATATATATAATATATATATATATATATATATATGTTATATATTATGTGGTTGATTTCCGTGCATTATTGCAATTGCTATCCTGTTAACCTTTTGGTTTGCATGATCTGTATACCTTGTCTTTTTTGAATTACATTTTAATGACGATACATAACTTATGCATTAAAAAAAAAAAAATTTGCATGCGATTAGATTTCATAACATCCACCTTAATATATAAAAAACTAAAATAGGATATCACATGACTAATTGATTCGTGGCCCATTTCCTTTTTTTTAATGGGATATCGCGTTTTTTTTTTTTTTTTGATTTTATCTGATAAAATTTTGCCCAATTAAATTGTTCTAAACACGTATCAATATACATATCAAAACTGAACAATTAATAATTTGCATAAAGGTTTGGCTCGATGCCTTTATTAGGTTTGTAATATTAATGTATAACATGATCAAATTGCATAAATTTAGCTAGAGCGAGTAAAATCGAGTTTAAAAATTTATAAACCATATACGGATCATCCTTTATGCATAATTATTAATTAAGCGAAAAGATAAAGAATAAAATCATACCCTTGAAGATCGAGCTTCCTCGGTACAAGTTCACCTCCAAATCCTTTCGCGTTCAATCTTGAATCCACCGGGTTTGGTTCCTTCCTTTGATCGGCGTTAGCCACCCAAATGTTTGGCCTCTAGAGGTGATCCACCGAGGAAGAAGAAAATTCAAGAAGATGGGTATTTGGCTCAAACCCTAGTTTTCTATCTACATAGAAAAAAGGTGTACTCTCCCAACAATTGGAATTATGTCGTATATTGAAAAAGTCAACAACCCATCACACCCATAATAAGACTCCTCTTATTTATAGATGTGGGCAACCCACCTTAACAATTAAGGAATTGGGTTTTAATTAATTAATTAAATTCTTTTAATTAATTAAGCTCCCCTAATCTTATTAGGGATAATTAATTAAACTCCTTTAATTAATTTTCCTTCTAATCAATTAGGAATAAATGAGAGTACTTATATTAAATTAATTCCTAAACTCTTTTAGAAATTAAAATAATAATAATTATAATAATATTAATAAGACTCCTCTTATTAATTTATATTTAATATTTCTAAAATATTAAATAATAAATATTAAGCTATTTAATTTATTCTATCACCATAGATTAAATTAAATATACTTAACTATATTATTACGATTATGCCATTAACTTCTTAAATAATTATTCTTCCTTTTATGGTGTGACCCTTTAGGTTCTCCATATTAATAGATTCTTGAATAAATCAATTAGAACAATTCTAATCTTATTTAAATAAATAAATTAAACAATTAATTTATTTAAATAATATTTATTCTCTGATAAGGGATAAGCCTCCTAGCGATCAGCGACTTTCCGGATAATATAGATTTCAACATTAATCATTAAAGAACCTTTGAGTAAATAGTTAAAATACAATTCAATCCTTCCACCATCTGATGTCCCGATTAAATATAAGGACATGGAATTCTTGTCAAGTCTTATTTTATTTAATTATATGTATTTCGATCCTTAAATGCCTGACTCAAATAATGCAAATTAGAAACTCCTTTCTAATTTCATTACGCCATAACCCGAGGACTCTTTGGGTTGTCATTTATCGAATCACATAGGACATTTATCTTCTTTTAATAGAAGTGGTAGATTCTTTATTGATCATACATTATCTCCATGTACAACTTATTATACCCAAGCATACCCTTTGATATACCCTAAGGGTCTTAAGGAATAAGTCAAAGTATAACTCATCATACACAAGAATCTATGATGATCTCAAGAGTCAAGGATCACTTGTCTTACTATCACTCACTGAGAATTCTATTGTGAGACAAATAAAACTCCATTAGGTATTCCTTAGCGAGCCGCGTTCGGTGAACTTATTCTCTAATAAGCACCTACATACTTGCTTTAGTGTCTCCACACAAATGATCATGAGATCAATCATCCTCATCAATGAGCAAGCAGCGTATGTACCAATCTATCCGGATTCACTAATCCCCAATTTAGTAATCAACGATTGGGAACTATTTTAGTTTTAAGCTTTCAAAGAATTTAGATCTCATTAGAATGATCATCATCATTATTCTAAAAGCATTGCTTAAAACTATGGGTTTATCACATATTATAAAAACGACATCATGTAGATAATTAAAAGCCTTTAATAAATTAATACTTTTTATTAATAAATGAATAAGATTGTTACAAAGTATATGCTTTATCATCAAACATGATTGGCTTGTGTGCATACTACTTTAGGGACTTAACTTAGATAATTTTGATTGGATGTGCCACCACTTGATCAAAATAATCTAAGAGAAGCAAAAGAAAAGGAGTTGCATAGTTGATGTAATTGACAAAAGTTGTCTACCTATTTATTTATATATAGTTTGTTGTGTCACCACAAGGCTATATACATTTGAAATGGGATCCTTATTCTCACTAGCAAATCTTTAATTAGATTTTCTTGAACTATATAAGTGAGGTAATATAGTTTGAAAAAAAATAGTGGGAGATACCAATTTAAAACAAGACCTAATTTATTTTGGTAATTAATAAAAGAATGTATGTTAAAATGTTGTTAATTACAAATTCGTTTCTGAGAATTTTACAATGTCTAAATTACTATCCTTTGCGTAGCATATTAGATGCTAAATTAACTTGGGATAGAATTAAGCGGATTGGTTAAGGAATTTGAGAATAGTTCTCATGGTGAAAAAGCTATCTTATGTCATAATCGCCTATCCATGCAATGGTTGCGAGACAAAGCCTCGAGGAAGACATTGCTACTTTTAGAAAGTGGCGAGATGATGCTGATTGGCTCAATGCATCATGCTCGCATCTATGAGTAACAAGCTTGGCGTCGGACATAAAACTATGGATGCTCTTACTATATTCTGCACATCAAGTAGTTGATGGCGAGGAAAGTGGGGACCGATAGATATCGGATATCTAAAGAGCTCTTCCGATCTAGAATGGATAAAGAAGGCACTACAAGATCTGGAAAAAGTGTCCTAATGATAATAAATTTGATTGATCGATTAGGATAATTGTTTTTTGTCATGGATGGAGAGTTGAGCAAAGATTTGATCTTGCACTCACTCCTAGACTCCTTTCATAATTGTTGTGAATTTTTCATATAAACAAGCTAGATATCGACTTTGTTGATTTGCTTAACATGTTGAAAAATGATGAGAGTCACTTTCAACCAAGAAAGACCATGTCTTCTTGGTAGGGGCCAAAGGATCTTACGAAAGAAGAAAGCGATTCAAAGAAGATATATAGAAAGGCAAAAACAAAGGATAATAAGAACAAAAGCGATCACGGATAGCAAAGGAGTTTGCTTCCTTTGCTATAAGCTTTGGACACTAGAAAGAAACTACGAGAAGCATCTTGCGAGAGGCTAACCAAAGAAGCTTAGTGAAGTTTTCGTTACAAATACAAATTTGTTCATGATTTAAAATAATTTTTCTTTAAGTCGAGGTTCTACTTGGGTATTGGATACCGACTTTGGTTATCATAAATATAGATTTATGAAGGGACCAAGCGAAGTAGAAAGTTAAACAAAGATAAGTAATCCTATGTGTGGAAAATGAAGCAAAGGTTCTTTGCATTAGCTATATAAACTTATAGTTTAGCACTTTGCCTACGGGCAAATCTATTAAGTCGATAAGTTGTTATTGTATTCCAATTCTTGTTAGAAACATTATTTCCATTTTATTGTTGGATGATAAAATTTTTGGTAATATAATTAAGAACAATTGTTGTTCTATTTATAATAATAATGTTTATGTATAGAACCTAAAAAAGATTACTTAATGGATTTTGTATACTTGACTTACTTACGAAAAATTATTTTGTAAATTGAACAAACTAGTATAAGAAAAGGAGA
This sequence comes from Panax quinquefolius, assembly GCA_020205615.1. Classification (NCBI taxonomy): domain Eukaryota; kingdom Viridiplantae; phylum Streptophyta; class Magnoliopsida; order Apiales; family Araliaceae; genus Panax; species Panax quinquefolius. Next base: position 53,953,753 of record CM035160.1, read on the forward strand.
TGATCATTCAAAGAGATGAATGTATGTATTTGTTGAAATACAAGTGTGAATTATTTGAAAGGTTCAAAAATTTGAAGTGAAACAAATTGGCAAAAGTATTAAGATTCTTTGATTAGATCGAGGAATAAATACTTGTCTTGATAAGTTTCTAGATCATCTCAAATGGTTTTTCTCATAATGGACACCTCATGAAAGCGTAATAATTGATTGATGTATACGAAAGAAAAATCATACCTTGTTGAACGTAGTGCGGTCCAAAATGATTTTCTGAGCATTCAAAATATCCTTCAGGATCATGTCTAGATGGCCATTTACATATCTACGAAAAGGTAACCTCAAAATCCAGCCCCAAGACTCCATAAAAGTTATGGATGGGGAGGATTCTAATCTTAAGTATGTTAAGATAAGGGTTGTCAACTTATGTGAAAAGGTTTCAAAAGGATAAGCTTGGGACAAAATTTGACATGTACAGATTTGTGGGACATCCTAATGTAAGTTTAGGGCATATGTTCTATAATCCTACATAGCAAAAGGTGTTTATTGCGAAACACCCTGCCTTCTATGATAAAGGTGTTTATCATTAAAGGGGCTAGTGGGAGGATAATAGATCTTGAAGAGTTCATGATCCACAAAACACTATAAGTCAAATAAGAGGAACCTGTAGATAGACCTATTGTACCCTGGGTTGAATCGTAAATGCGGAATAATAAAGAAGATACACGGGAGGTATGGATTCATCATAGATGATGATGATGAGGTACACGTCATAGAAGATAATGATCCAGTTACATACGATGAGGTAAGTGTTGTAGACACTCAGAGAAATGGATTTAAACAAGTTTCTCAAATATGGAACATTCGTTTTGATGAGGCAATCAAAAGAGTTTGATTTTATCAAAAATAAGAATGAACATAGTGTGTACAAAAGGGTCAGTGGGAGCATCGTGACATTCCTAGTACTATATGTTGATATACTACGGATAAGGAATGACATACCAATGCTACAATCAGTAAAGATAAAGTTGTCTAAACATTCCTCCATGAATGATTTGGAAGATTATCTTAATTGGGGATATAAATCTATATAGATAGATTTAAGAGGATGCTCGACTTAACCCAAGGAACGTATATTCATTTGATGCTAAAGTCGTTTAGCATGGCAAACTCCAAGAGATGTCTCATGTCGATGAGTTATGGAGTGTATCTCTCTTTATAGTCCCCACAGACTCCTGAAAAGAGAGATCGCATAAGTGACTATCATGTATGCAATGAAATGTACGAGACCTGATGTTGATCGGTCGTATTACGGAAAAGTTCACTATGAGTCGGTGAAAACATCTTAAAGTGCTTAGCGAGCACTAAGGATGTGATCATATTCATGGTGGGTCTAAATTAAAACTAGAGGGCTTATGAGACTCAAGTTTTTCGGACAAACCAAGATGACGAGAAAAATCCACTTTAAGGTAAAGCGTTATCTTGAGCGATTGGTGCGTGAATTGGAAAGGTTCCAAACAATGAAAGAGTTCTTTGGTTTAGTGATAAAGACAAAGTATATAGCTATAAATGAAGCTGCAAGTTGATTGTTTGGATTAAAGTTAATTCTGAGAACTAGGAATAGTTCTTAAGTCTCATCTTGGATCTAAACATGTGTTGTGGCACTTTCATTTGATTATTAGAATCATTGAAAGATGGGAAATTACTATAGAGATAGTGGACTCTCATGAACAACATTACATATCCATTAACTAAAGCTTATCCAACGGCGGGATAATAATCACTTAGAGAGAAGAAGAGTATGAGATATCATGACGATTGGCTTTAGTGCAAGTGGGAGATTGAAAGTAGTATGCACACAAGCCGATCATGTTTGATGATAAAGCATATACTTTGTAACAATCTTATTCATTTATTAATAAAAGTATTAATTTATTAAAGGCTTTTAATTATCTACATGATCTTTGTTTTATAATATGTGATAAACCCATAGTTTTAAGCAATGCTTTTAGAATAATGATGATGATCATTCTAATGAGATCTAAATTCTTTGAAAGTTTAAAACTAAAATAGTTCCCAATCATTGGATTACTAAATTGGGGATTAGTGAATCCGGATAGATTGGTACATCGTTGCTTGCTCGTTGGATGGGGATGATTGATCTCATGATCATTTGTGTGGAGACACTAAAGCAAGTATGTAGGTGCTTATTAGAGAATAAGTTCTTTGAGCGTGGCTCGCTAAGGAATACCTAATGGAGTTTTACTTGCTGTCGATAGGAATTCTGTAGTGATAGTAGTCAAGTGATCCTTGGACTTGAGATCATCATAGTATCTTGTGTATGATGAGTTATACTTTGACTTATTCCTTAAGACCCTTAGGGTATATCAAAGGGTATGCTTGGGTATAATAAGTTGTACATGGAGATAATGAATGATCGATAAAGAATCTACCACTTCTATTAAAAAAGAGAATTGTCTATGTGATTCGATAAATGACAACCCAGTAGTCCTTGGCGGCGAGAATGAAATTAGAAAGGAGTTTCTAATTTGCATTATTTGGAGTTGTGCATTTAAGAGTCGAAATACATATAATTAAATAAAATAAGACTTGACGGTAATTCCGTGTCTTATATTTAATTAGGGCATTGTATGGTGGAAGGATTGAATTATGCGGTAACTATTTACTCAAAAGTTCTTTTATGATTAATGTTGAAATCTATATTATACGGAAAGTCGTTGATCATTAGGGAGGCTTATCCCTATTGTAGAATAAATATTATTTATTTAAATAAATTAATTATTTAATTTATTTATTTAAATAAGATTAGAATTATTCTAATTGATTTATTCACAATAGGTTTAATATGGAGAACCTAAAAAGGGTCACACCATAAAAGGAAGAATAATTATTTAAGAAGTTAATGACATAATCGTAATAATATGTTATGTATATTTAATTTAATCTATGGTGATAAAATAAATTAAATAGCTTAATATTTTATAAATATTAAATATAAATTAAGAAGAGGAGTCTTATTAATATTATTACAATTATTATTATTATTTTAATTTCTAAAAGAGTTTAGAAATTAATTTAATATAAGTACTCTCATTTATTCCTAATTGGATTAGGAAGGAAAATTAGTTAAAGGAGTTTAATTAATTATCCCTAATAAGATTAGGGAGCCCTTTAATTAAAAAAGGGTTTAATTAAATAATACCTTATTTTAATAGGGTTACTTGATATCTTTATAAGAGAAGTCTTATATCAGATATTATGACTACGTTATTTTTCAATAGTTGGGAGAGTACGCCTTTTCTATAGAGATAGAAAACTAGGGTTAGCCATAACACTCATCTTCTTGAATTCTTCTTCTTCCTTGGTGGATCACCTCTAGAGGCCAAACACTTGGGTGGCTAACGTTGATCAAAGGAAGGAACCAAACCCGGTGGATTCAAGTTGAACGCGAAAAGGATTGGACGTGAACTTGTACCTAAGGAAGCTCGATCTTCAAGGGTATGATTCTTATTCGTTATCTTTTTCGTTTAATTAATAATTGTGCATAAAGGGTGATCCGGGTATATGTTTTGTATAAAATTTAAAACTCTGATTTTTACACGTTTTCGCTTATTTTTGCAATTTGATTGCGTTATTGAATATTACAAACCTAACAGTTCTCATGTTAGGTGAGATTTGTTTGAAAAAACAAGTTTGAAAAGGTCCAACATGTATATGTCGACAATTGGATTGTAAGAGTCGCTAGTTAGTATTTTTAAATGGTTGCACCAACTCAACCGAGAAAAGGTTTGCACATTGACCTAGTGATGTAACACCGCTTTGGCTGTGCGTGAAGCAAGAGATTAGATTAGGGTTAGGGCTTGATTATCAAAGGAAGGTGTTAGGAACCCCCGAAATCTGTGGTAACATGGTGACCGCCACTTTTCAATTAAACTATTATCCGAATGTGTGTGGGGGCGTCGATGTGCGATTATCCGGAAGTAGTGTTATGCCTCATTTATGCGTATATACAAAGGATTGAATTTTGTATAAAAGGTCGATTTTAACAAGATATAGCAATGATGTTTTTTGTAAAGAGGTTTTCAAACCCTTATGCTCGATAGTAATTGAGGCCTTTGATACTTCCATTTTATTATGTGTTCGACTTGATGCTTTTTTATTTTAGAGATGTGAGGCATCTTGAGAAAATAAGATACATAATCTTCTTAGAACTCTTTGTGGGCATGAGAGCCATCTAAGGAAATTGAACAAGTGAATAATTTACAAAATGTGGTTGCAGTTGAAAATTTCCATCACGGGAAACGAATCTAGATTCAGGAGACTGAATCTGTGATCACATGATTCCTAGGCTCACATGATGTTGCAGTTTATATGAAAGCTGTAAACAGTTATATATATAAAAGCTATATATATATATATATTGTTAACGTCAAGTTTTGCCAGCGCGTCAAATCACAGAATCCACGCGCTTGAACCTGCACAATAATAAATCACACACAAAGCTTGACGGCTTGTGCCACTGGGGGATAGCTCCGGTGTGAGAATAAGTACAGGTCGTTCACAAGGTTAACAATGGAGGCTTTAGTGTTTAGTTCTCAAAGATGTCTTACCTCGTAGTTGAAACTTAAGCCTTATATTTATAGTATTCTCACTACCTTAGAATCCTTCTTCGAGTCGGCTTAGGACTCCTAAATATGGCAGTTACCATTATTTAGGTCCAACACAATCTCCTTAAAAGGTGCAAGTGGAATCCAATCCCAATACTACCTTTGGAGTTAACTTATTTGAATATGGTTAGGACTAGAATCCTCAACCATTTAAATCCCTTATATGTACTTAGGACTCTGCATGTGGGACAACCTTTATCTGAGCCCAATCAACCAAGAACTCATATACTAGTGCGGGCTCGGCCCAAAGGACTCGAATACCAGGCCAGAACACCATACAACAATTGGGGCTCGGCCCAAAGGACTCGGATACCCGAACCCAAACGCCATATACCCGAATAGGACTCCGGCCCAGAGGACTCGGATGCTCGAATTCCTTCGACAACCACGAGAGGGCTTGATTGATGGGCTTAATATTCCCTTCTGATATCAGGCCTTCAGCCCATAGGGGGGTCGGTAAAATTCTCCCGAACATATATGAATGATCAATTGCCACGAAGTAAACTCCATGAGGTATTGGAAATGTAAATATATATACATATATATATATATGCGGTAAATATATACATATAGACGATCAATCGCCATGAAGTAAACTCGGTATGACGAAAATATAAAATATATATATATATATATATATATATATATATATATTGATCGTCTCTATATATATAGTTATAAACATATATATATATATATATATATATATATATGGGAAATGATCCATAGAATATGTTAGCCAGAGGGACTGTTTCAACTAACGCTCATCCAGCCGTCGAAAATTAGAGTGAATGGCTGAGATGAGGGCATAGCCACTACAAAATAAGTATATATAAGAATAATTACTGATTATCGTCTTATGATTTTTAATTATAAATATAAAATTGTAATTGAATCTATATATTTGAGTAAGATTATAATATAAATTCAATCACTATTTCCTATTTATAATTAAAAATCATAAGACGATAATTATTAATTATCCTTATACATACTTATTTTATTAATAAGTATAAAGATAATTACTGATTATCCTTATAATTTTATTTTATTGATTAATAAATAATATGTACGAGGATAATCAATAATTAAGCCAAATTTTTTTTGTTGGCAAGCTACTCCTCTAGCTGACGATCAAAACATGGTCGTTTTATTTGGTCATTTAGAGAATGTGACAACAAAAAAAAATTAATTTGGCCATAGAGGAGTAGCGGATGGGCACTCATCTCAGCTATTCACTCTAATTTTGGACGGCTGGATGAGCGTTAGTTGAAACAATCCCTTTGGCTAACGTATTCTATGGATCATTTCCTTATATATATATAAGTATACATATACAAAAGAAATAAAAGGCCACGGACCGATGGTCTGGGCATACGCACACAACACGACTCTCAATGTGAATAACTGTGTTAATGAAAGTGGAGAAAGGCTTTAAGAAATGTAAGAAGTCTTATAGTGGGATGCCAAGAAGACTTCAAATAGCTTTAAATGAATGAACACTCGGTTTCCACCGGTAAAATATGACAAAGCACATGCTCACAAGTGTTTGAAAAGAAAAAGCACTCAGTTTATAGTGTGTACAAAGCAAAATGGACAGGGTTTTCTCGCCTTTTGTCTCTTTAAAATGGCCACCCCAAGCCCTCTATTTATAGAGGGGGGAGCCGCAGGTGTTCCTGCGTCTACCCGGGGTGTCCCGGGCTCTGTGGGCCTCGCCGTCTCAAAGTACGTCCACGCATGCAACGCGTTGTCCCCTCAAACCTTCATGATTATACCAATACACAATTCCTCGTCATAATCATACCAATCAAGAATCCATCTATGTACTACGGGCCTAAGATAAATAAATATTTACCACAAATCGGTTATCTTTGATAAACACATTTTTAATCTTTCAACAATTATTCATTATTAATATTATAACTCACAATATTGACAACTAGATCATTCACAGGAAATAGAAGGCTTTCTGATAAGGACTTCTCCTTATTAGCGCGCAATTAAATAACCTAACCCCTTTCCTTGACAGAACTTTCTAGACAATGTCAATACTGAAAATAATAATATGAATAATTGTGTCGTCTCAATTATTGATTTAATAATATAAAATATTATTATTATTAATGAAATTTAATTTTCTCTATTTATTATTTTGAAATAGTAAGGGTTGATTTGATTAATGTGGATAGTTAGGGTAGGGTAAAATCATAAATATTTCAAAATAAGCAAGTGGTTATAAAATATTCATTGTTGTGTGGGGAATATTAGTTTGGTCAGTGGAATATTATTAAATCTTTGTCGGGGAATATTAAATGCGGTAGTAGCTTGACCATGTGTGGGCCCCATGTGAGCGATTGGATGAAGAAAAGCGACAAATATAAGTGGTTTAAAAATAGCAGGCGTAGTTATTACAGATTATCTTGTTAAAATACCGGTGGTTAAAACACGGTAGCTTTGCGGTATTGCACCAATTATTGATTCTTACGTGAAGGCACTACTCGATAATGTTTACGATAATTCTTTATTCGATATTTTATTGAGTTAATAATTCTTTGCGTTGATATTTTATATTCTTTGTTGTTTGATAATTGTCATTTACACGGTATTTTTCATTATCGAAGCAATAATTCATATTATCTGAATAATATTATTAGATAACATTATTGGCAATGTCTAGAAAGTTACATCTAAGGAGAGGTTTGGTCACCTAATTGCTTGGCGCCCGATAAGAAGAAATTCTTATTGGAAGCCCCCTCTCTCTGAGGCGCACTGGTTGTCGATATTGTGATTACGTAATATTATTTGTGAATAATTAATTTATTGATTCATATGATGAGGAAAATATTGATTTTATGTGGATATAGATGGAGAAAAATTTTAATGTGACAATTGTTGAAAATTGAAATTTTATCTTTTTACGATAAAATAATTCTTTTAAATATATTATTATATTTTAATAATATAATAATGGTGATATTTTACAACGAATGTGGGATATATGAGTATCTGAGGAGGAAGAGTATTTTTGTTGCAATAAATGTTTAAAACATATTAAACATGTCGGTGGACCCCATTTATTGGTGAAATTTGATTATAGCTTTGTAAAATCCCGTTTGTGGATTTTGGTCAATTTCTATTTGGAATTTGGAAAAACTTTCTTCTGCAAAGTTGTGAAATTGAATTTCCTATAAAAACTCATGAGATTCGAATTTTCTGATAGAAGGGCTATTTATTATGAATTATTGAAGTTAGAAGCTCGAAATAATTGATTTTGGAAGTTTAAAATATTTTAAATAATAAAAACGTTTTTTGTTTGTTTTGTGGGCTACAACATGTGCATAATGAGCTGAGATCAGATCTAGGAAGGTGGGCGTAGAAATCTTAATATATATATTAATATTATATTAAATTTTACGCTTTGGTGTTGTTAGCATTTTTCTATAAATAGGGGTCTTAGGTTAGAATTGAAAATCACACGAAGCTGAAGTTTTTCTCTCTATATTATCGGCGTATTCTTGTGAGTATTTTGAGTATACTTTGAGTATTGTTAGGCGGTGCAAGTTCCTTGACTTATATACGGTATTCATTAGAAATCTTAATCTTTTCGAGGTAAGGGATGTTATTTTCTTCTCGAATGATATTATTTCTTGATATCATTATCTTTGAAATATTAGTTGGAACTTTTTATCAAATTTGGAACTTTTTCATGTCGGGGTTCTTATTCATGAGTTCTTATTCACGAGTTACTATTCATGAGTTCTATTCATGATTCTTATTCACGATTCTTATTCACGAGTCTTATTAATGAAGCGTGAAGATGTTTTTTGTGGAATTTCTATCTTTTGGTGTCGGAGTTACTATTCACGTATACGGCACTATTCACGTATACGGCACTATTCATCGAAAAATAAAATTTCTTCTTTTTGTCCAAAATATCTATTCTGGATACTAGCTTTGATTGTATCCATGTTTTGATCATTCTTGAATTTTACACCACTATGATTATTTTTGAGGTATTTTTTTGAACATGGATAAAACAAAGTACGAATCCTTAATCCTTAATCCTTGTCATTTTGTTTCCTTTGGATTCGTTTCTTTAAAAATATTTTCATCATCCTCGGTCTTAAATGATGATATTATTGAATATCTTTGGCTTTGTAGTGCAAAGATGAATGATTTCTGAAGAATATCTTTGGTAGTAGTGCAAAGATGAGCAGTGTTTAGATGAACATGACCAGTGATGAATATCTTTGGCTGTAGTGCAAAGATGAATATTTGATTCGGATGTATATTGATTGATGTTACGGGGATAAAAGATGAGCGATGAACTTTTAAATTCATACATAGAAGATAGTAGTTTGCATTCTCTACTTAACTCTTCTAATGAATTATTATTTCCATTGCGAATATTGATTTAAAATTTGTTGTCTATTGTATTCTATTAGATTTTTCCTGTTGAAGACTAACGATAATTTGTTGTATATTATCTTAGTCGTAATATTCTTTTCTTGGGCTAGTTGAGCTCACCCTTTTCCTTTTGTTCCATTTTTTCTTCGGGGAGGCGAGAATATAGCGATGCGAGTCGGGGTATGGAATGAAGGTTTTAGAAAGAATTGTTTAGTAGTCCTCACCATTTTTGTAAAATAATGTATCAATAAATGTGATGAGGATTTATTTGAGTATAGATATTATCAGAAGATAATATTTGTATTCAAACACAGTTTTCTTGTTGTAATAATAAAGTTGTAGTTGTTTTTACGTACCGTGTATTGTGACTTTCGAGAATGGGTGATGTATACCTATTTTGGGGCGTCGCGGTTGGTATCGAGCTTAGGGATATGATCTCTGGCGGAGATCGGGGAATAGAACTAGGAGGGGGAGCGAGTAAATCCTTAGCTAGTGTGTCCTACTAAGCTTATTTTTTAGTTGAGTCGGTATATAAGGATATTATGTGATATATTGATTTCCTTAATTAACCCTTGTTTTATGGCGGTATTTGAGAATGTATTTGAGAATATTAACAATGGAAATGAGGCCAGTGGAGGCTTTGTACTCACCAGCGCGAGGAGAGCGTGCTGTGGTGGCAATGTTTCTCTCTGTGAACAACACCTTTGGCGAGATGATGAGCGAGGGGATGTTTAGAAGTTTTTTTGCGTTCATGCAAAATCGAGACGAGGAGACTTCGTGTTCAAAATGAGGGAGAAATGATAGCAATTCACGGGTTATCACACCCAGCAGTTCAAAAGTTGGGACCACGAATTTAAAGGAAAGCGAGATCCGATCATGGCGGAAACATGGGTCAACAAATTACCAAGATATTCGATGTCTTGGGATGCGGAGAACGAAGGTTCCATTCGCCACCTTTATGTTCCGTGGCGAGGCGGACTCTCTTGGTGGGAGTGCGTAAGCGTACCCATCGGTACTTTTCGGCATGTCTTGGGAAGCGTTTGAAACTATTTAATGACAAATACTTTCACGAAAGTGTTCGTCATATGAAGGAAGTGGAGTTTATTGATTAGAGCAAAACAACATGGCGGTGTCTCGATGCGAGGCAAAGTTTTTGCGAGTTATCGAGGTTTGCACCTCATTTGGTGGAGAATGAGAGCGTATGGCGGATGTTTCTTAGAGGTTTGAAACACGGCATCGTCGATATCTCATTTCTCATAAATTTTCTCTCTATTAGGATGTTTGTAAGCAGGGCTCAATTATTAGGCGAGATACTTGAGTGCGGTCGGTGAGGACCATAACGAGGATCGTACCGGAGATAGCGATCAGCAGAATAATGATAACCGGCGGGAAAAAAGCAGACGGACAAAAATGGTAACCACTCTGGTGGTAATCATAGCCGTGAAAATAGAAAAGCGAGTCGGGGAGGAGATTTTAAAAAGGAGATTTAACAATGACCCGTGTGAAGGCAGCGGTCTTGCGTGACAAGCTGGTTCTAAGGGAGGAAAGCGACCACCGGTCGTATCTTTATAAATCACGGAAAAAGAGGACATATCGGTCAAGCGCGCCCTAGCAGTTCAAGGTATGCTATAATTGTGGAAAGGAAGGACATATCGCTCGAGATTATGCGATGGCGAAAACCTAGTTAGTGAGGGACGGTGACTCAAAAAGGTATCCCGAGAAAAGTCGAAAGTCAGCGATTAGGGAAGGCGTTTGTTGTATTTGGTCAAAATCGAGGAACAAGCGAGGTGATCACGGGTAAGCTATTTATAAATTCTTGCGAAGTTTATACCTTACTTGATCTGGGGTGCTACCCATTCATTTATCTCTCTGCATGTGCTCAGCGTTTAAACTTGACTCAGGAGAAATTAGACTTTGACCTATCTGTGGAAACTCAGTTAGGAGAAACTTTCATCACATCCTTTGTTTATAAATCTTGTTTGATTCAAGTTGGCACCATCACCTTACATTGACCTTATCTCTTTAAAGATACTTGCTTTTGATGTGATTTTAGGGATTGATTGGTTAACTACTCATCATACCAAAATTGATTGTTTTCGTAAGGTTGTTAGTTTTCATATTCTAACCTTGACTTTGTTATGCAATTCAACAACTAAACCATTAAAATCAATCTTTGTCATATCTAATCATAAAAGCTATTCGTTTATTGAAAAAGCGGATGTCAAGCTTTCTTAGCCCATGTTATGGATTTGAATAAAGACACGTCAAATTTGAATAATATTCTGTTGTTATTGACTTTCTGGCGTATTTCAAGAAGAACTTCGGTCTACCCCGAGCGTGAAGTTGAATTCTTTATTGATCTTGAACACTGGTACAAAGCCCATTTCTAAAACCCCATATCGAATGGCTCTATTGAACTTGAGGAGTTAAAGGTCAACTCTGAGGAATTGTTGGACATCGGTTTCATTAAATCTAGTACATCTCCTTGGGGTGCTCTGTTTTATTTGTAAAGAAGAAAGGCGGGAGTATGCGACTTTGTATTGACTATCGGGAATTGAACCATGTCACCATCGAGAATAGGTATCCTCTACCTCGTATTGATGACTTGTTTGACCGATTCTGAGGGCGCAATTCTTTTCAAAAATCGATCTTAGATTACGGATATCATCGGTGAAGATTAGGCGAGGATATTCAAAGGCGCCTTTAGAACTTCGATGCGGGCATTATGAATTCTTAGTCGTGTCTTTCGGATTGACTAATGCTCTACTGACTTTCATGGATATGATGAGCCAAGTATTCAAGGAATATTTGGATCGATTTGTTGTTGTCTTTATTGATGACATCTCATATATATTCAAAAGTCGTGAAGATCATGAGCACCATTTGAAAATTTGGTGGTACTCAAAGGCCGTGAAAACAAACTATATGCCAAATTGAAGAAATCGAGTTACGGCTTGAGGAAGTAGCATTCCTTGGAGCGCGTGGTGTCGAAACATGGAGTATCTGTTGATCCGTGAAGATTGAAGCAATCTACAAAGTTTAGAACAGCAGAAGTCGGTGGTGAAATCGTAGCTTTTTGGGCTTATTTGGTTATTATCGGAGATTAGTGGAAGGGTTTTCTCGAATCGCTACTCCATTAACTTCGGCTAACTTCGGAAGGATACAAAATTCGTTTGGGCGAAGAATCGAGAAGAGTTTCAAGAGCTTAGAGGAGACTTATTTATTTTGTTCTAACAATACCATCTGGTTCGGATGGATTTGTTATCTCTGATGATGCTTGGCAAAGGTTAGGATGTGTTCTCATGCAGCGTGGGAAAGTCATAGCCTATGCCTCGCGACAACTTAAAAAGAGTATGAGAGGAATTATCCTACTCATGATCTAGAGTTAGCGGCCCGATCGTTTTCAGCGTTAAAGATATGGAGGCACTTATCTATATGGGGAGAAAGTGGAGATATATTGGACCATAAAAGCCTTAAATATTTCTTCACTCAAAAAGAACTCGACATGCGGCGTGACGTTGGCTCGAGCTATTGAAGACTACGACCACACTATTGATACCATCTGGAAAAGCGAGCGTGGTGGTGGTGGCGTTGAGTAGAAGATCATATCACGAGGAGCGAGTGCGATGATGTCAGTATATCGCGTAGAGCCGACTTTAATAGAAAAAGTTAAGGTTGCTCGAGCCCGCAGGCCGGGTGATCGTATGAAGAAGAAAATCAAGAAGGAGCTATTAGGGCGAGAATTGATGAAGAAGGAATACTTGAGTCCACTCTAGACTTTGTGTTCTAACGACTACGATTTGAAGTACAAGATTATGATGGAGGCACACTGATACACCATTTGCAATCCATCTGGAAGTACTAAAATGTATCGTGATCTTTGACATACATTTGGTGGTGGAACAATATGAAGAGAGAGATTGCAAAGTTTATCTCGATGTGTTTAACTTGTCAGCGTGTAAAAGCGGAGCATCTAGTACCTAAGGGTCGTTGCAACCACTTGAGATTCGAAATGGAAGTGGGAACACATTACCATGGATTTAGATTACGGGTCTTCTCTACGGTTTCTCGGGGCATCAATGCTATTTGGGTTATTGTTGATAGATTAACCAAGTGCGCTCATTTTTCTTCTTGAATCTGGAGACTTATTCTTGAGCGTCTTGCTAGTATATGCGTGAATGAGATTGTGAGGTTGCATGGCATGCTGTATCCATAGTTTGGATCGTGACCCAAGATTCACTTCAAGATTTTGGGTTAGCTTGCAAAAAGCTATGAGCGCAGTTCTGATTGATTGGCATACCATCCTCAAGCAGACGGACAATCGAGAAAGGACTATTCAAACTCTTGAAGATTTATTAAGACTACATGTCCTAGACTTCAAAGGCGGTTAGGATAAGTATTTACCATTGGTGGAATTCTCCTACAACAGCGTTATCGAGGCAAGTATAGGTGTAGCTCCATTTGAAGCATTATATGGCCGAAAGTGTAAGCTCTCCGGTATGTTGGGGACGAGGTGGGTGAAGCAACCTTTGTTGGGACTGAGAGTTAATGCGTATGACTACGGAAAAGATCAAATGATTCGACAGCGTATACAAAGCGGCACAAGATCGACAAAAGAGTTATGCGGATCTTCATCGAAAGGGCGTGGAATTTAGTGTGAGGGGATCATGTATTATTTTGCGAGTTGCTCCGTGGAAGGGAGTTACAAGATTTGGGAAGAGAGGAAAGCTCGATCCACGATTTATTGGTCCATTTCAAATTCTTGGCCAGAGTAGGAAATGTAGCCTATAGACTTCGCGTTACCTCAAAGTATGTCTCGTGTTCATAATGTGTTTCACATATGCTCGTGCCGTAAATATGTGAAAGACCGAACCACGTTATAGAGTTAGAGCCAGGACGAGATAATAGAAGACTTAGCGTATGAGGAGGTACTGTCAAGATCTTGGATAGGAAGGAGCATGTCCTACAGCATGAAAAGGTCATACCACAAGTTAAAGTTTTGTGGAGGAATCATCTTTATAGAGAAATATTTTGGGAATTGGAAGCGGAAATGAAAGCGAGGTATCCTCACCTTTTGAAACACCAGTGCGTCGTCGATTTCGAGGGCGAAATTTCATAAGGAGGGAGGTTGTAAGACCCCAACTTATTATTAATGAAATTTAATTTTCTCTATTTATTATTTTGAAATAGTAAGGGTTGATTTGATTAATGTGGATAGTTAGGGGTAAAATCATAAATATTTCAAAATAAGCAAGTGGTTATAAAATATTCATTGTTGTCGGGGAATATTCGTTTGGTCGTGGAATATTAAATCTTTGTCGGGGAATATTAAATGCGACAGTAGCGACCATGTGTGTGGGCCCATGTGAAGCGATTGGATGAAAGAAAGCGACAAATATAAGTGGTTTAAAAATAGCTTGGCGTAGTTATTACAGATTTATCTTTGTTAAAATACCGGTGGTTAAAATTGGTTAAAAACACGGTGCTTTGCGGTATTGCACCGATTATTGATTCTTACGTGAAAGGCACTACTCGATAATGGTTACGATAATTCTTTATTCGATATTTTATTGATTTAATAATAATTTTGCGTTGATATTTTATATTCTTTGTTGTTTGATAATTGTCATTACGGTATTTTTCATTATCGAAGCAATAATTCATATTATCTGAATAATATTATTAGATAACATTATTGGCGATGTCTAGAAAGTTACATCTAAGGAGAGGTTTGGTCACCTAATTGCGGCGCCCGATGAAGAAATTCTTATTGGAAAGCCCCTCTTTCTGGGAGGAGCTGCTGGTTGTCGATATTGTGATTACGTAATATTATTTGTGAATAATTAATTATTGATTCATATGATGAGAAAATATTGATTTTATGTGGATATAGATGGAGAAAAATTTTAATGTGACAATTGTTGAAAATTGAAATTTTATCTTTTTACGATAAAATAATTCTTTTAAATATATTATTATATTTTAATAATATAATAATGGTGATATTTTACAACGAATGTGGGATATATGAGTATCTGAGGAGGAAGAGTATTTTTGTTGCAATAAATGTTTTTAAAACATATTAAACATGTCGGTGGACCCCATTTATTGGTGAAATTTGATTATAGCTTTGTAAAATCCCCGTTTGTGGATTTTGGTCAATTTCTATTTGGAATTTGGAAAAACTTTCTTCTGCAAAGTTGTAGAAATTGAATTTCCTATAAAAAAAACTCATTGAGATTGAATTTCTGATAAAAGGGCTATTTATTATGAATTATTGAAGTTAGAAGCTCAGAAATAATAATTTTTTGGAAGTTTAAAATATTTTAAATAATAAAAACGTTTTTTTTTGTTTTTTTGTAGGCTACAACATGTGCATAATGAGCTGAGATCAGATCTAGGAAGGTGGGCGTAGAAAATATAATATATATATTAATATTATATTAAATTTTACGCTTTGGTGTTCTAGCATTTTCTATAAATAGGGTCTTAGGTTAGAATTGAAAAATCACACGAAGCTGAAGTTTTCTCTCTCTATATTATCGGCGTATTCTTGTGAGTATTTTGAGTATACTTTGAGTATTGTTAGGCGGTGCAAGTTCCTTGACTTTATACGGTATTAAATTAGAAAGTCTTAATCTTTCGAGGTAAGGGATGTTATTTTCTTCTCGAATGATATTATTTCTTGATATCATTATCTTTGAAATATTAGTTGGAACTTTTTATCAAATTTGGAACTTTTTTTTCATGTCGGGGTTACTATTATTCATGAGTTCTATTCACGAGTTCTTATTCACGAGTTCTTATTCACGAGATTCTTATTCACGATTCTTATTCAAAGTACTTATTCGTGAAGCGTGAAGATGTTTTTTGTGAAATTTCTATCTTTTGGTGTCGGAGTTACTATTCACGTATCGGCCTTTATTCACGTATTCACTATTCACGAATATCTGACACTTTAAAATAGAAAAATAAAATTTCTTCTTTTTGTCCAAAATATCTAATACGGATACTAGCTTTGATTGTATCCATGTTTTGATCATTCTTGAATTTTACACCACTATGATTATTTTTGAGGTATTTTTGAACATGGATAAAACAAAAGTACGAATCCTTAATCCTTAATCCTTGTCATTTTGTTTCCTTTGGATTCGTTTCTTTAAAAATATTTTTCATCATCCTCGGTCTTAAATGATGATATTATTGAATATCTTTGGCTTTTTGTAGTGCAAAGATGAATGATTTCTGAAGAATATCTTTGGTAGTAGTGCAAAGATGAGCAGTGTTTAGATGAACATGACCCGGTGATGAATATCTTTGGCTGTAGTGCAAAGATGAATATTTGATTCGGATGTATATTGATTGATGTTACGGGGATAAAAGATGAGCGATGAACTTTTAAATTCATACATAGAAGATAGTAGTTTGCATTCTCTACTTAACTCTTCTAATGAATTATTATTTCATTGCGAATATTGATTTAAAATTTGTTGTCTATTGTATTCTATTAGATTTTTCCTGTTGAAGACTAACGATAATTTGTTGTATATTATCTTAGTCGTAATATTCTTTCTTGGGCTAGTTGAGCTCACCCTTTTCCTTTTTGTTCCATTTTTTCTTCTCGGGGGCGAGAATATAGCGCGAGATGCGAGTCGGGGTATGGAATGAAGGTTTTAGAAAGAATTGTTTAGTAGTCCTCACCATTTTTGTAAAATAATGTATCGATAAATGTGATGAGGATTTATTTGAGTATAGATATTATCAGAAGATAATATTTGTATTCAAACTCACGATTTCTTGTTGTAATAATAAAGTTGTAGTTGTTTTGTACCATGTATTGACACTTTCGGAATGGGTGATGTATACCTATTTGGGGGCGTCGCGGTTGGTATCGAGCTTAGGGATATGATCTCTGGCGGAGATCGGGGAATAGAACTAGGAGGGAGGCGAGTAAATCCTTAGCTAGTGTGTCCTACTAAGCTTATTTTTTTTAGTTAGTCGGTATATAAGGATATTATGTGATATATTGATTTCCTTAATTAACCCTTGTTTTATATGCGGTATTTGAGAATGTCGTGAGAATATTAACAATGGAAATGAGGGCCAGTGGAGGCGCTTTGTACTCACCAGCGAGGAGAGCGATGCGTGCTTGGTGGCAATGTTCCTCTGTGAACAACACCTTGGCGAGATGATGAGCGAGGGGATGTTTAGAAGTTTTTTTGAGTTCATGCAAAAAATCGAGACGAGGAGACTTCGTGTTCAAAATCTGAGGAGGAAATGATAGCAATTCACGGGTTATCACACCAAGCGATTCGAAAAAGTTGGGACCACGAATTTAAGGAAAGCGGATCCGATCATGGCGGAAACATGGGTCAAACAAATTACCAAGATATTCGATGTCTTGGGATGCGCGGAGAACGAGAAGGTTCCATTCGCCACCTTTATGTTAAAGTGGCGAAGGCGGACTCTTGGTGGGATGCGTGAAGCGTACCCATCGGTACTTTTCGGCATGTCTTTGGAGAGCGTTTGAAACTATTTAATGACAAATACTTTCACGAAAGTGTTACGTCGTATGAAGGAAGTGGAGTTTATTAGATTAGAGCAAAACAACATGGCGGTGTCTCGATGCGAGGCAAAGTTTGCGAGTTATCGGTTTGCACCTCATTTGGTGGAGAATGAGAGCATTATGGTAGCGGATGTTTCTTAGAGGTTTGAAACCGCGTCGTCGTCGATATCTCATTTCTCATAAATTTTCTCTCTATTCGGATGTTGTAAGTGAGGGCTCAATTATTTAGGCGAGATAGCGAGTGCGGTCATTTGAGGACCATAACGAGGATCGTACCGGAGATAGCGATCAGCGAGAATAATGATAACCGTGGCGGAGAAAGCGAGACGGACAAAAATGGTAACCACTCTGGTGGTAATCATAGCCGTGAAAATAGAAAAAGCGAGTCGGGGAGGAGATTTTAAAAGAGGAGATTTAACAATGACCATGTGAAGGCAGCGGTCTTGCGTGACAGCTGGTTCTAAGGGAGGAGAAGCGACCACCGTCGTATATCTTCTACAAATCACGGAAAAGAGGACATATCGGTCAAGCGCCCTATGAGTTCAAGGTATGCTATAATTGTGGAAAGGAAGGACATATATCGCTCGAGATTATGCGATGGCGAAACCTAGTTAGCGGGGACGGTGACTCAAAAAAACATCCCGAGAAAAGTCGAAAGAAAGTCAGCGATTAGGGAAGGCGTTTGTTGTGTTTGGTCAAAATCGAGGAACCAAGCGAGGTGATCACGGGTAAGCTATTTATAAATTCTTGCGAAGTTTATACTTACTTACTTGATCTGGGTGCTACCCATTCATTTTATCTCTCTGCGTGTGCTCAGCGTTTAAACTTGACTCAGGAGAAATTAGACTTTGACCTATCTGTGGAAACTCCGTTAGGAGAAACTTTCATCACATCCTTTGTTTATAAATCTTGTTTGATTCAAGTTGGCACCATCACCTTACATTGACCTTATCTCTTTAAAGATACTTGCTTTTGATGTGATTTTAGGGATTGATTGGTTAACTACTCATCATACCAAAATTGATTGTTTTCGTAAGGTTGTTAGTTTTCATATATTCTAACTTGACTTTGTTATGCAATTCAACAACTAAACCATTAAAATCAATCTTTATCATATCTAATCATAAAAGCTATTCGTTTATTGAAAAGCGGATGTCAAGCTTTCTTAGCCCATGTTATGGATTTGAATAAAGACACGTCAAATTTGAATAATATTCTGTTGTTATTGACTTTCTGGCGTATTTCAGAAGAACTTCCGGTCTACCCCGAGCGTGAAGTTGAATTCTTTATTGATCTTGAACTTTGGTACAAAGCCCATTTCTAAAACCCCATATCGAATGGCTCTATTGAACTTGAGGAGTTAAAGGTCAACTCTGAGGAATTGTTGGACATCGGTTTCATTCGATCTAGTACATCTCCTTGGGGTGCTCTGTTTTATTTGTAAAAAAGAGAAAAGGCGGGAGTATGCGACTTTGTATTGACTATCGGGAATTGAACCATGTCACCATCGAGAATAGGTATCCTCTACCTCGTATTGATGACTTGTTTGACCCGATTGCTGAGGGCACAATTCTTTTCAAAAATCGATCTTAGATTACGGATATCATCAATTTGAAGATTAGGCGAGGATATTCAAAGGCGCCTTTAGAACTTCGATGCGGGCATTATGAATTCTTAGTCATGTCTTTCGGATGACTAATGCTCTATGACTTTCATGGATATGATGAGCCAAAGTATTGAGGAATATTTGGATCGTTTTGTTGTTGTCTTTATTGATGACATCCTATATATATTCAAAAGTCGTGAAGATCATGAGCACCATTTGAAAAATTTGGTACTCGAAGGCCCGTGAAAACAAACTATATGCCAAATTGAAGAAATCACGAGTTACGGCTTGAGGAAGTAGCATTCCTTGGCGCGCGTGGTGTCGAAACATGGAGTATCTGTTGATCCGTGAAGATTGAAGCAATACAAAGTTAGAACAGCAAAAGTCGGTGGTTGAAATCGTAGCTTTTTGGGCTTATTTGGTTATTATCGGAGATTAGTGGAAGGGTTTTCTCGAATCGCTACTCCATTAACTTCGGCTAACTTCGGAAGGATACAAAATTCGTTTGGGGCGAAGAATGCGAGAAGAGTTTCAAGAGCTTAAGAGGAGACTTATTTGGCTTTTGTTAACAATACCATCTGGTTCGGATGGATTTGTTATCTCTGATGATGCTTGAGGGCAAAGGGTTAGGATGTGTTCTCATGCAGCGTGGGAAAGTCATAGCCTATGCCTCGCGACAACTTAAAAAAGTATGAGAGGAATTATCTACTACTCATGATCTAGAGTTAGCGCCGATCGTTTCAGCGCTAAAGATATGGAGGCACTATCTATATGGGGAGAAAGTGGAGATATATTAGGACCATAAAAGCCTTAAATATTTCTTCACTCAAAAAGAACTCGACATGCGGCGTGACGTTGGCTCGAGCTATTGAAGACTACGACCACACTATTGATACCATCACGGAAAAGCGAGCGTGGTGGCGGCGCGTTGAGTAGAAGATCATATCACGAGGAGCAGAGTGCGATGATGTCAAGTATCGCATAGAGCCGACTTTAATAGAAAAAGTTAAGGTTGCTCGAGCCCAGGCAGGAGGGGTGCGTCGTATGAAGAAGAAAGTACAAGAAGGAGCTATTAGGGGCGAGAATTGATGAAGAAGGAATACTTGAGTCCACTCTAGACTTTGTGTTCTAACGACTACGATTTGAAGTACAAGATTATGATGGAGGCACTGATACACCATTTGCAATCCATCTGGAAGTACTAAAATGTATCGTGATCTTGACATACATTTTGGTGGAACAATATGAAGAGAGAGATTGCAAAGTTTATCTCGATGTGTTTAACTTGTCAGCGTGTAAAGGCGGAGCATCTAGTACCCTAAGGGTCCGTTGCAACCACTTGAGATTCGAAATGGAAGTGGGAACACATTACCATGGATTTAGATTACGGGTCTTCTACGGTTTCTCGGGGCATCAATCTATTTGGGTTATTGTTGATAGATTAACCAAGTCTGCTCATTTCTTGCCGTCACGGAGACTTATTCACTTGAGCGTCTTGCTAGTATATGCGTGAATGAGATTGTGAGGTTGCATGGCATACTGTATCCATAGTTTGGATCGTGACCCAAGATTCACTTCAAGATTTTGGGTTAGCTTGCAAAAAGCTATGAGCGCGCATTTCTGATTGATTCGGCATACCATCCTCAAGCAGACGGGATCGATCGAAAGGACTATTCAAACTCTTGAAGATTTATTAAGACTACTGTGTCCTAGACTTCAAGAGGCGGTTGGGATAAGTATTTACCATTGGTGGAATTCTCCTACACAACAGTTATCGAGCAAGTATAGGTGTAGCTCCATTTGAAGCATTATATGGGCCGAAAGTGTAGCTCTCTCGGTATGTTGGGGACGAGGTGGGTGAAGCAAACTTTGTTGGGACAGAGTTTAATGCGTATGACTACGGAAAAGATCAAATGATTGACAGCGTATACAAAGCGGCACAAGATCGACAAAAGAGTTATGCGGATCTTCATCGAAAGGGCGTGGAATTTAGTGTAGGGGATCATGTATTATTGCGAGTTGCTCCATGGAAGGGAGTTACAAGATTTGGGAGAGAGGAAAGCTCGATCCACGATTTATTGGTCCATTTCAAATTCTTGTGCCGAGTAGGAAATGTAGCCTATAGACTTGCGTTACCTCAAGTATGTCTCGTGTTCATAATGTGTTTCACATATCGTACTTAAGTAAATATGTGAAAGACCGAACCACGTTATAGAGTTAGAGCAGGACGAAATAATAGAAGACTTAGCGTATGAGGAGGTACTGTCAAGATCTTGGATAGGAAGGAGCATGTCTACTGCAGCAAAAGGTCATACCACAAGTTAAAGTTTTGTGGAGGAATCATCTTTATAGAGAAATGATTTTTTGGGAATTGGAAGCGGAAATGAAAGCGAGGTATCCTCACCTTTTGAAAACACCGAGTGCGTCGTCGATTCGAGGGCGAAATTTCATAAGGAGGGAGGTTGTAAGACCCCAACTTATTATTAATGAAATTTAATTTTCTCTATTTATTATTTTGAAATAGTAAGGGTTGATTTGATTAATGTGGATAGTTAGGGGTAAAATCATAAATATTTCAAAATAAGCAAGTGGTTATAAAATATTCATTGTTGTCGGGGAATATTCGTTTGGTCGTGGAATATTAAATCTTTTTGTCGGGGAATATTAAATGCGATAGTAGTGCGACCGTGTGTGGGCCCATGGAAGCGATTGGATGAAGAAAGCGACAAATATAAGTGGTTTAAAAATAGCAGGCGTAGTTATTATTCAGATTATCTTTGTTAAAATACTAAATTGGTTAAAAACACTTAGCTGCGGTATTGCACCAATTATTGATTCTTACGTGAAGAAGGCACTACTCGATAATGGTTACGATAATTCTTTATTCGATTATTTTATTGAGTTAATAATTCTTTGCGTTGATATTTTATATTCTTTGTTGTTTTGATAATTGTCATTCTTACGGTATTTTTCATTATCGAAGCAATAATTCATATTATCTGAATAATATTATTAGATAACATTATTGGCAATGTCTAGAAAGTTACATCATAAGGAGAGGTTTGGTCACCTAATTGCGGCATGATGAAGAAATTCTTATTGGAAGCCCCTCTTTCAGGAGGCTGCGCTGGTTGTCGATATTGTGATTACTGTAATATTATTTGTGAATAATTAATTATTGATTCATATGATGAGAAAATATTGATTTTATGTGGATATAGATGGAGAAAAATTTTTAATGTGACAATTGTTGAAAATTGAAATTTTATCTTTTTACGATAAAATAATTCTTTTAAATATATTATTATATTTTAATAATATAATAATGGTGATATTTTACAACGAATGTGGGATATATGAGTATCTGAGGAGGAAGAGTATTTTTATTTGCAATAAATGTTTTAAAACATGTTTAAACATGTCGGTGGACCCCATTTATTATTTGAAATTTGATTATAGCTTTGTAAAAATCTTGGTTTGTGGATTTGGTCAATTTTATTTGGAATTTGGAAAAACTTTCTTACTGCAAAGTTGTAGAGAATTGAATTTCCTATAAAAACTCATGAGATTTGAATTTTCTGATAGAAAGGGCTATTTATTATGAATTATTGAAGTTAGAAGCTCAAAATAATTGATTTTGGAAGTTTAAAATATTTTTAAATAAAAAACGTTTTTTTTTGTTTTGTGGGCTGGCATACAACATGTGCATAATGAGCTGAGATCAGATCTAGGAAGGTGGGCGTAGAAATCTTAATATATATATTAATATTATATTATTAAATTTTTTACGCTTTGGTGTTCTAGCGTTTTCTATAAATAGGGTCTTAGGTTAGAATTGAAAATCACACGAAGCTGAAGTTTTCTCTCTCTATATTATCGGCGTATTCTTGTGAGTATTTTGAGTATACTTTGAGTATTGTTAGGCGGTGCTGAAGTTCCTTGACTTTATACGGTATTAAATTAGAAATCTTAATCTTTCGAGGTAAGGGATGTTATTTTCTTCTCGAATGATATTATTTCTTGATATCATTATCTTTGAAATATTGGTTGGAACTTTTTATCAAATTTGGAACTTTTTCATGTATGTCGGGGTTACTATTCATGAGTTACTATTCACGAGAGTTACTTATTCATGAGTTCTTATTCATGATTTACTATTATTCACGATTCTTATTCACGAGTACTATTAATGAAGCGTGAAGATGTTTTTGTGGAATTTCTATCTTTTGGTGTCGAGATTACTATTCACGTATATACGGCACTATTTATTCGACACCATTATCCTGACACTATTCATAGAAAAATAAAATTTCTTCTTTTTGTCCAAAATATCTATACGGATACTAGCTTTGATTGTATCCATGTTTTGATCATTCTTGAATTTTACACCACTATGATTATTTTTGAGGTATTTTTGAACATGGATAAAACAAAAGAATGCGAATCCTTAATCCTTAATCCTTGTCATTTTGTTTCCTTTGGATTCGTTTCTTTAAAAATATTTTTCATCATCCTCGGTCTTAAATGATGATATTATTGAATATCTTTGGCTTGTGTAGTGCAAAGATGAATGATTCTGAAGAATATCTTTGGTAGTAGTGCAAAGATGAGCAGTGTTTAGATGAACATGACCCAGTGATGAATATCTTTGGCTGTAGTGCAAAGATGAATATTTGATTCGGATGTATATTGATTGATGTTACGGGGATAAAAGATGAGCGATGAACTTTTAAATTCATACATAGAAGATAGTAGTTTGCATTCTCTACTTAACTCTTCTAATGAATTATTATTTCATTGCGAATATTGATTTAAAATTTGTTGTCTATTGTATTCTATTAGATTTTTTCCTGTTGAAGACTAACGATAATTTGTTGTATATTATCTTAGTCATAATATTCTTTCTTGGGCTAGTTGAGCTCACCCTTTTCCTTTTTGTTCATTTTTCTTCTCGGGAGGAGAGAATATAGCGAAAGAATGTTTAGTAGTCCATTTTTGGGGTATGGAATGAAGGTTTTAGTATAGATAAAGAATTGTTTAGTAGTCCTCACATTTTTTGTAAAATAATGTATCGATAAATGTGATGAGGATTTATTTGAGTATAGATATTATCAGAAGATAATATTTGTATTCAAACTCACAGTTTCTTGTTGTAATAATAAAGTTGTAGTTGTTTACATACCATGTATTGACAACTTTCGGAATGGGTGATGTATACCTATTTTGGGGGCGTCGAAATGATAGCAATTCACGGGTTGTCACACGATCGAGACAAGCGAGTTGAAAAGTTGGGACCACGAATTTAAGGAAAGCGGATCCGATCATGGCGGAAACATGGGTCGAAACAAATTACCAAGATATTCGATGTCTTGGGATGCGGAGAGCAGAAGGTTCCATTCGCCACCTTTATGTTAAAGTGGCGAGGCGAGACTCTTGGTGGGAGATGCGTGAAGCGTACCCATCGGTACTTTTCGGCATGTCTTGGGAGGCGTTTGAAACTATTTAATGACAAATACTTTCACGAAAGTGTTCGTCGTATGAAGGAAGTGGAGTTTATTAGTTGGAAGCGAGAACAACATGGCGGTGTCTCGATGCGAGGCAAAGTTTGCGAGTTATCGAGTTTGCACCTCATTTGGTGGAGAATGAGGAGCGTATATGGCGGATGTTTCTTAGAGGTTTGAAACCCGGCATCGTCGATATCTCATTTCTCATAAATTTTCTCTCTATTAGGATGTTATAAGCAGGGCTCAATTATTAGGCGCGAGATACTTGAATACGGTCATTTGAGGACCACAACGAGGATCGTACGGAGATAGCGATCAGCGAGAATAATGATAACCGGCGGAGAAAAGCAGACGGACAAAAATGGTAACCACTCTGGTGGTAATCATAGCCATGAAAATAGAAGAAGCGAGTCGGGAGGAGATTTAAAAAAAGGAGATTTAACAATGACCATGTGAAGGCAGCGGTCTTGGCGACAAGCCTGGTTCTAAGGGAGAGAAGCGACCACCGGTCGTATCTTTACAAATCACGGAAAAGAGGACATATCGGTCAAGCGCCCCCTAGCAGTTCAAGGTATGCTATAATTGTGGAAAGGAAGGACATATCGCTCGAGATTATGCGATGTGAAACCTAGTTCGTTGGGACGGTGACTCAAAAAAGTATCCCGAGAAAAGTCAAAGTCAGCGATTAGGGAAAGGCGTTTGTTGTATTTGGTCATAAAATCGAGGAACCCAAGCGAGGTGATCACGGGTAAGCTATTTATAAATTCTTGCGAAGTTTATACCTTACTTGATCACGGTGCTACCCATTCATTTATCTCTCTGCATGTGCTCAGCGTTTAAACTTGACTCAGGAGAAATTAGACTTTGACCTATCTGTGGAAACTCAGTTAGGAGAAACTTTCATCACATCCTTTGTTTATAAATCTTGTTTGATTCAAGTTGGCACCATCACCTTACACATTGACCTTATCTCTTTAAAGATACTTGCTTTTGATGTGATTTTAGGGATTGATTGGTTAACTACTCATCATGCCAAAATTGATTGTTTTTCGTAAGGTTGTTAGTTTTCATATTCTAACCAACTTTGTTATGCAATTCAAACAACTAAACCATTAAAATCAATCTTTGTCATATCTAATCATAAAAGCTATTCGTTTATTGAAAAAGCGGATGTCAAGCTTTCTTAGCCCATGTTATGGATTTGAATAAAGACACGTCAAATTTGAATAATATTCTGTTGTTATTGACTTTCTGGCGTATTTCAGAAGAACTTCCGGTCTACCCCGAGCGTGAAGTTGAATTCTTTATTGATCTTGAACTGGTACAAAGCCCATTTCTAAAACCCCATATCGAATGGCTCTATTGAACTTGAGGAGTTAAAGGTCCAACTACTGAGAATTGTTGGACATCGGTTTCATTAAATCTAGTACATCTCCTTGGGGTGCTCTGTTTTATTTGTAAAGAAGAAAAGGCGGGAGTATGCGACTTTGTATTGACTATATCGGGAATTGAACCATGTCACCATCAAGAATAGGTATCCTCTACCTCGTATTGATGACTTGTTTGACCGATTCTGAGGCACAATTCTTTTCAAAAATCGATCTTAGATTACGGATATCATCGGTGAAGATTAGGCGAGGATATTCAAAGGCGCCTTTAGAACTCGATGCGGGCATTATGAATTCTTAGTCATGTCTTTCGGATGACTAATGCTCTATGACTTTCATGGATATGATGAGCAAAGTATTGAGGAATATTTGGATCGGATTTGTTGTTGTCTTTATTGATGACATCCTTATATATTCAAAAGTCGTGAAGATCATGAGCACCATTTGAAATTTGGTACTCAAAGGCCGTGAAAACAAACTATATGCCAAATTGAAGAAATGCGAGTTACGGCGAGGAAGTAGCATTCCTTGGGCGCGTGGTGTCGAAACATGGAGTATCTGTTGATCCGTGAAGATTGAAGCAATCAAAGTTAGAGAACAGCAAAAAGTCGGTGTTGAAATCACGTAGCTTTTGGGCTTATTTGGTTATTATCGGAGATTCGTGGAAGGGTTTTCTCGAATCGCTACTCCATTAACTTCGGCTAACTTCGGAAGGATACAAAATTCGTTTGGAAGCGAAGAATGCGCGAGAAAGTTTCCAAGAGCTTAAGAGGAGACTTATTTATTTTTGTTCTAACAATACCATCTGGTTCGGATGGATTTGTTATCTCTGATGATGCTTTGGGCAAAGGGTTAGGATGTGTTCTCATGCAGCGTGGGAAAGTCATAGCCTATGCCTCGCGACAACTTAAAAGAGTATGAGAGGAATTATCCTACTCATGATCTAGAGTTGGCGGTGATCGTTTCAGCGCTAAAAAATATGGAGGCACTATCTATATGGGGAGAAAGTGGAGATATATTAGGACCATAAAAGCCTTAAATATTTCTTCACTCAAAAAGAACTCAACATGCGGGCGTGACGTTGGCTCGAGCTATTGAAGACTACGACCACACTATTGATACCATCTGAAAAAAAGCGAGCGTGGTGGTGGCGCGTTGAGTAGAAGATCATATGCGAGGAGCGAGTGCGATGATGTCAAGTATACGCATAGAGCCAACTTTAATAGAAAAAGTTAAGGTTGCTCAAGCCCGGCAGGCGGGTGATCGTATGAAGAAGAAAGTACAAGAAGGAGCTATTAGGGCGAGAATTGATGAAGAAGGAATACTTGAGTCCACTCTAGACTTTGTGTTCCTAACGACTACGATTTGAAGTACAAGATTATGATGGAGGCACACAATACACCATTTGCAATCCATCTGGAAGTACTAAAATGTATCGTGATCTTGACATACATTTTGGTGGAACAATATGAGAGAGAGATTGCAAAGTTTATCTCGATGTGTTTAACTTGTCGGCGTGTAAAGCGGAGCATCTAGTACCCTAAGGGTCCGTTGCAACCACTTGAGATTCGAAATGGAAGTGGGAACACATTACCATGGATTAGATTTACGGGTCTTCCTACGGTTTCTCGGGGCATCAATGCTATTTGGGTTATTGTTGATAGATTAACCAAGTACGCTCATTTCTTGCCGTCACGGAGACTTATTCACTTGAGCGTCTTGCTAGTATATGCGTGAATGAGATTGTGAGGTTGCATGGCATGCACTGTATCCATAGTTTGGATCGTGACCCAAGATTCACTTCAAGATTTTGGGTTAGCTTGCAAAAAGCTATGGAGCGCAGTTCTGATTGATTCGGCATACCATCCTCAAGCAGACGGACAATCGAAAGGACTATTCAAACTCTTGAAGATTTATTAAGACTCTGTGTCCTAGACTTCAAAGGCAGTTGGGATAAGTATTTACCATTGGTGGAATTCTCCTACAACAACAGTTATCAGGCAAGTATAGGTGTAGCTCCATTTGAAGCATTATATGGACGAAAGTGTCGCTCTCTCGGTATGTTGGGGACGAGGTGGGTGAAGCAACTTTGTTGGGACAGAGAGAGTTGATGCGTATGACTACGGAAAAGATCCAAATGATTCGACAAGCGTATACAAAGCGGCACAAGATCGACAAAAAGAGTTATGCGGATCTTCATCGAAAGGGCGTGGAATTTAGTGTAGGGGATCATGTATTATTGCGAGTTGCTCCATGGAAGGAGTTACAAGATTTGGGAAGAGAGGAAAGCTCGATCCACGATTTATTGGTCCATTTCAAATTCTTGACCGAGTAGGAAATGTAGCCTATAGACTTGCGTTACCTCAAGTATGTCTCGTGTTCATAATGTGTTTCACATATCATCGTACTTAAGTAAATATGTGAAAGACCGAACCACGTTATAGAGTTAGAAGCAGGACGAGATAATAGAAGACTTAGCGTATGAGGAGGTACTGTCAAGATCTTGGATAGGAAGGAGCATGTCCTACTGCATGAAAGGTCATACCACAAGTTAAAGTTTTGTGGAGGAATCATGCTTTATAGAGGAAATGACACAGGAATTGGAAAGCGGAAATGAAAGCGAGGTATCCTCACCTTTTGAAAACACACCAGTGCGTCGTCGATTTCGAGGACGAAATTTCATAAGGAGGGAGGTTGTAAGACCCCAACTTATTATTAATGAAATTTAATTTTCTCTATTTATTATTTTGAAATAGTAAGGGTTGATTTGATTAATGTGGATAGTTAGGGTAAAAACATAAATATTTCAAAATAAGCAAGTGGTTATAAAATATTCATTGTTGTTTGGGAATATTCGTTTGGTGTCGTGGAATATTAAATGCTTGTCGGGGAATATTAAAATGACGACGCAATGCATGACCATGTGTGGGCCCCATAACAAAAAAGCGATTGGATGAAGAAAAACGACAAATATAAGTGGTTTAAAAATAATACAGAAGTTGTTACTTAATTAATATTGTTAAAATACCCTGTGGTTAAAAAACAAGAGTACACCAGTATTGCACCAATTATTGATTCTTACGTAAGAAGGCACTACTCAATAATGGTTATGATGTAATTCTTTATTCAATTTTATTTTATTGATTTAATAATTGTCGCGTTGATATTTTATATTATTCGTTGTTTCAATAATTGTCATTACACAATTATTTTTCATTATCGAAGCAATAATTCATATTATCTGAATAATATTATTAGATAACATTATTGGCAATGTCTAGAAAGTTCATCTAAGGAGAGGTTTGGTCACCTAATCGCGCGCCAAGAAGAAGAAATTCTTATTCGAAAGCCCCTCTTTCCTGAACCTGCACGGTTGTCAATATTGTGATTCGTAATATTATTTGTGAATAATTAATTATTGATTCATATGATGAGGAAAATATTGATTTTATGTGGATATAGATGGAGAAAAATTTTAATGTGACAATTGTTGAAAATTGAAATTTTATCTTTTCTCGATAAAATAATTATTTAAATATATTATTATATTTTAATAATATAATAATGGTGATATTTTTACAACGAATGTGGGATATATGAGTATACGAGGAGGAAGAGTATTTTTGTTGCAATAAATGTTTAAAACATGTTAAACATGTGGTGGACCCCATTTATTATTTGAAATTTGATTATACTTTGTAAAATCGCCCGTTTGTGGATTTTGGTCAATTTCTATTTGGAATTTGGAAAAACTTTCTTACGCAAAGTTGTAGAGAATTGAATTTCCTATAAAAAACTCATGAGATTCGAATTTTCTGATAAAAGGGCTATTTATTATGAATTATTGAAGTTCAAGTCTCAAATAATTGATTTTTGGAAGTTTAAAATATTTTAAATAATAAAAACGTTTTTTTTTTGTTTTGTGGGCTACAACATGTGCATAATGAGCTGAGATCAGATCTAGGAAGGTGGGCGTAGAGAAATCTATATATATATATTAATATTATATTAAATTTTCTCGCTTTGGTGTTCTAAGCATTTTCCTATAAATAGGGTGCTTAGGTTAGAATTGAAAATCACACCGTAAAATCAAGTTTTCTCTCTATATTATCGAGCGTATTCTTGTGAGTATTTTGAGTATACTTTGAGTATTGTTAGGCGGTGCAAGTTCCTTCAAAGACTATATCCCAGATTTCAACTAGAAGTACTAATCTTTCGAGGTAAGGGATGTTATTTTCTTCTCAAATGATATTATTTCTTCAATATCATTATCTTTGAAATATTGGTTGGAACTTTTTATCAAATTTGGAACTTTTTCATGTTGGGGTTACTATTCATGAGTTACTATTCACGAGTTACTATTCATGAGTTACTATTCACGAGTTACTATTCACTTAGTACTATTCATGAAAGCGTGAAGATGTTTTTGTGGAATTTCTATCTTTTGGTGTTTGAGTTACTATTCACGTATCACTATTCACGTATCGACTATTCTATTCACGTATCTGGCACTATTCATCGAAAAATAAAATTTCTTCTTTTTGTCCAAAATATCTATTCGGATACTAGCTTTGATTGTATCCATGTTTTGATCATTCTTGAATTTTACACCACCTATGATTATTTTTTGAGGTATTTTTGAACATGATAAAAAAACAAAGTACTTAATCCTTAATCCTTAATCCTTGTCATTTTGTTTCTTTGGATTCGCTTTTCTTTAAAAATATTTTTCATCATCCTCGGTCTTAAATGATGATATTATTGAATATCTTTGGCCTGTAGAGTGCAAAGATGAATGATTTTCGAAGAATATCTTTGGTCAGTAGTAAAAAGATGAACAGTGTTTAGATGAACACATATTAATCGATGAATATCTTTGGCCAGTAGTGCAAAAGATGAATATTTGATTCCAGATGTATATTGATTGATGTTACAGGATAAAAGATAGACGATGAACTTTTAAATTCATACATAGAAGATAGTAGTTTGCATTCTCTACTTAACTCTTCTAATGAATTATTATTTCATTGCTAATATTGATTTAAAATTTGTTGTCTATTGTATTCTATTAGATTTTTCCCGTTGAAGACTAACGATAATTTGTTGTATATTATCTTAGTCATAATATTCTTTATCGGGCTAGTTGAGCTCACCCTTTTCCTTTTTGTTCCATTTTTTTTCTCGGAGGCGAGAATATAATGAAAGTATTTAGTCTGGGGTATGGAATGAAGGTTTTAGAGAGAATTGTTTAGTAGTCCTCACCATTTTTGTAAAATAATGTATCAATAAATGTGATGAGGATTTATTTGAGTATAGATATTGTCTGTAAGATAATATTTGTATTCAAACTCACGCTTTACTTGTTGTAATAATAAAGTTGTAGTTGTTTTTTCTTGCATCATGTATTGACAACTCGAATGGGTGATGTATACCTATTTGGGGGCGCCACAAATTGGTATCGTAGCTTAGGGATATGATCTCTCCATGAGATCGGGAATAGAACTAGGAGGGAGAGACGAGTAAATCCTTCGCTAAAGTGTGTCCTACCTAAGCTTATTTTTTTAGTTGGTCAAGATATAAGGATATTATGTGATATATTGATTTCCTTAATTAACCCTTGTTTTATGACAAGATTTGAGAATGTCGATCGAGAATATTAACAATGGAAATGAGACCGTGGAGACGCTCAGACTCACCAACGAGGAGAACGGCAACAGTCGGGCAATGTTCCTCCCGTGAACAACACCACCGAAAGCAGATGATGAACGAGGGATGTTTAGAAGCTTTTTGCAGCTCATGCAAAATCGCACGAGGAGACTCGTGTTCAAAATACAGGAGGAAATGATAGCAATTCACTCGGTTGTCACACAACAAGCAGCTCAAAGAGTTGGGACCACCGTAATTTAAGGGAAAGCCGATCCGATCCGATCACGGCGGAAACATGGGTCAAGCAAATTACCAAGATATTCGATGTCTTGGGATGCACACGGAGGAACAGAAGGTTCCATTCGCCACCTTTATGTTCCGTGGCGAGGCAGATCATCGGTGGGAGTCTCGTGAAGCGTGCACTCCATCCAAACCGCACTCAAAGATGTCTTGGGAGACGTTTTCAGAACTATTTAATGACAAATACTTTCCGAAAGTGTTCGGCTATATGAAGGAAGTGGAGTTCATTAGATTAGAACAAAACAACACGACGCGGTGTCTCAAGACGAGGCAAAGTTTGCAGAGTTATCCGTGTTGCACCTCATTTGGTGGAGAATGAGGAACGATGACGCGGATGTTTTTTAGAGGTTTGAAACCCTAAGATACGCCAATATCTCATTTCTCATAAATTTTTTCTCTATTCAGATGTTGTAAAATGTGGCTCAATTATTAGAGCGAGATAACGAGTATGTTCAACCGAGGGACCATAACCGTGGATCGCACTGTAGAGATAGCGATCAATGTAATAATGATAACCAAACGGAGAAAGAAACAGACGGACAAAATGGTAACCACTCTGTGGTGGTAATCATGGCCATGAAAATAGAAGAAGCGAGTCAGAGGAGATTTTAAAAGAGGAGATTTAACAACGACTATGTGAAGACGACAAAGCACGGCAAGAAGAATCGGTTCTAAGGGAGGAGAACGACCACCCGGCCATATGCTACAAATGCGAAAAGAGGGACATATCACCAAACCGCCCACAACACAATTCAAGGTATGCTATAATTGTGGAAAGGAAGGACATATCGCCGAGATCAGACAAAGAATAAACCTAGTTCAATGGGGGGGCGGTGACTCAAAAGATCGTCCCGTAAAAGTCAAAGTCAACGATTCCGGAAGAGCGTTTGTTGTGATCGGTCATAATGCGAGGAACCCAAACGAGGTGATCACGGTAAGCTATTTATAAATTCTTGCTAAGTTTATACCTTACTTGATAACCGGCATACCCATTCATTTATCTCTCCCGCATGTGCTCAACGCTTAAACTCGATTCCGAGAAATTAGACTTTGACCTATCTGTGGAAACTCCGTTAGAGAAACTTTCATCACATCCAATCGCTTATAAATCTTGTTTGATTCAAGTTGGCACCATCACCTTACCGTTGACCTTATCTCTTTAAAGATACTTGCTTTTGATGTGATTTTAGGATTGATTGGTTAACTACTCATCATGCCAAAATTGATTGTTTTCGTAAGGTTGTTAGTTTTCATATTCCTAACCAACCCGTTGTATTTAATTCAAGCAACTAAACCATTAAAATCAATCATCATCATATCTAATCATAAAGCTATTCGCTTATTGAAAAACGGATGTCAAGCTTTCTTAGCCCATGTTATGGATTTGAATAAAGACACGCCAAATTTGAATAATATTCCGTTGTTATCGATTTTTCCGACGATTTTTCAAGAACTTCCTGGCCTACCCCCGTAACGTGAAGTTGAATTCTTTATTGATCTTGAACCCGTACAAAGCCCATTTCTAAAACCCCATATCGAATGGCTCCTATTGAACTTCAGGAGTTAAAGGTCCAACTACAGAATTGTTGGACATCGGTTTCATCTGGCCCCTAAGACATCTCCTCGGGGTGCCCCTGCTTTATTTCAAAAAGAAGAAAGACGGAGTATGCGATTTTGTATCGACTATCTGGAATCGAACCATGTCACCATCAAGAATAGGTATCCTCTACCTCAGATTGATGACTTGTTCGACCAATTGCAAGGGGCACAATTTTTTCAAAATCGATCTTCGCTCGATATCATCACCAAGATTAGAACCGAGGATATTCCAAAGACCGCTTTAGAAACCCTAAGACGGGCATTATGAATTTTTAGTCATGTCTTTTTTGATCGACTAATGCTCCCGCTGGCTTTCATGGATATGATGAACCGAGTATTCAAGGAATATTTGGATCATTTGTTGTTGTTTTTATTGATGACATCCTTATATATTCCAAAAGTCGTGAAGATCATGAGCACCATTTGAAGTCGGTACTCCAAAGGCTTCGTGAAAACAAACTATATGCCAAATTGAAGAAATGCGAAGTTCGCTCGAGGAAGTAGCATTTCTTGGGCACGTGGTGTCAAAACATGGAGTATCCGTGATCCGGCCAAGATTGAAGCAATACAAAGTTGGGAGCAACCAAGTTTGCGGATCAAGTACGTAGCTTTTTTGGGCTTAATGGTTATTATCTGAGATTCGTGGAAGGGTTTTCTAATCGCTACTCCATTAACTCGCCTAACTCCTAAGGATACAAAATTCGCTTGGAGCGAAGAATGCGAGAAGAGTTTCCAAGAGCTTAAGAGGAGACTTATTTCTAAGACTGTTTCTAACAATACCATCCGTTCGGATGGATTTGTTATCTACAAAGCCGATGCTTCGTGCAAAGGGTTAGGATGTGTTCTCATGCAACGGGAAAGTCATAGCCTATGCCTCATGACAACTTAAAGAGTATGAGAGGAATTATCCTACTCATGATCTAGAGAGGCAGCAATAAGCTTTTGCTGCGCTTAAAGATATGGAGGCACTATCTATATGGGGAGAAAGTGGAGATATATTCGCACCATAAAAGCCTTAAATATTTCTTCACTCAAAAAGAACTCAACATGCGGCAATGACGCTGGCTCGAGCTATTGAAAGACTACCACACCACACTATTCAATACCATCCCGAAAAGTTTAACGTGGTAGCCGACGCTGAGTAGAAGATCATATGCGTGAACGAAAGCGATGATGTCAAGTATACGACAGAGCCAACTTTAATAGAAAAAGTTAAGGTCGCTTTCAAGCCACCGAACCCGAGTCGGCGCGTATGAAGAAGAAAGTACAAGAAGGAGCTATTCCTAAGCTTAGAATTGATGAAGAAGGAATACTTCGAGTCCACTCTAGACTTTCAGGTTCCTAACGACTGATTTGAAGTACAAGATTATGATGGAGGCACACAATACACCATTTGCAATCCATCCTCGAAGTACTAAATGTATCGTGATCTTCGACATACATTTTGGTGGAACAATATGAAGAGAGAGATTGCAAAGTTTATCTCAATGTGTTTAACTTGTCAACGTAAAGGCGGAGCATCTAGTACC
This sequence comes from Panax quinquefolius, assembly GCA_020205615.1. Lineage (NCBI taxonomy): Eukaryota > Viridiplantae > Streptophyta > Magnoliopsida > Apiales > Araliaceae > Panax > Panax quinquefolius. The sequence continues at coordinate 53,988,980 of CM035160.1, forward strand.
TAAGGGTCCGTCAGAACCACTTGAGATTCCAAATGGAAGTGGGAACACATTACCATGGATTTCGTTACGGGTCTTCCTACGTTTTTCAAGGCATCAATGCTATTTGGGTTATTGTTGATAGATTAACCAAGTCCGCTTCATTTCTTGCCGACACGGAGACTTATTCACTTGAACGCCTTGCTAGTATGTACGTGAATGAGATTGTGAGGTTGTATGGCATGCCCAGATCCATAGTTTTGGATCGTGACCCAAGATTCACTTCAAGATTTTGGGTTAGCTTGCAAAAAGCTAGCTAGCACGGATTTACGATTTAGTTCGCATACCATCCTCAAACGGACGGACAATCGTGAAAGGACTATTCAAACTCTTGAAGATTTATTAAGACTCGTGGTCCTAGACTTCAAGGGCGCTTGGGATAAGTATTTACCATGGTGGAATTCTCCTACAACAACAAAGCTTATCGTGCAAGTATAGGTGTAGCTCCATTCAAGCATTATATGGACGAAAGTGTCGTCGCTCCAATATGTTGGGACGAGGTGGGTGAAGCAACATTGTTGGGACCCGAAGTTAGTACGTATGATCATTTTAAAAGATCCAAATGATTCGACAACGATACAAACGGCACAAGATCGACAAAAGAGTTATGCGGATCTTCATCGAAAGGACGGAATTTAGTGTGGGGATCATGTATTATCATGAAGTTGCTTCCATGGAAGGGAGTTACAAGATTTGGGAAGAGAGGAAAGCTCAATCCATTTATTTATTGGTCCATTTCAAATTCTCGACCGAGTAGAAAATGTAGCCTATAGACTCGCAAGCTACCTCCGAAAGTATGTCTCGTGTTCATAATGTGTTTCATATATCCGCATTTCAGTAAATATGTGAAAGACCCAACCACGTTATAGAAGTTAGAACCGGACGAGATAGCCAAGACTTAACGTATGAGGAGGTACCGCCAAGATCTTGGATAGAAGGAGCATGTCCCACGCCAAGAAAGGTCATACCACAAGTTAAAGTTTTGTGGAGGAATCATGCTATAGAGGAAATGACCGGGAATTGAAACTAAATGAAAGCGAGGTATCCTCACCTTTTCAAACACTGTGTACGCGACGCCAATTTCGAGGACTTAAATTTCATAAGAGAGGGAGGTTGTAAGACCCCAACTTATTATTAATGAAATTTAATTTTCTATTTATTATTTTGAAATAGTAAGGGTTGATTGATTAATGTGGATAGTTAGGGTAAAATACGCAAATATTTCAAAATAAGCAAGTGGTTATAAAATATTCATCATTGTTGGGAATATTCGTTGGTCGTGGAATATTCAGATCGCTTGGGAATATTCGCATTTACCACGCAAACCATGTGTGGGCCCCATAACTAAAAGTTTATGGATGAAGAAAACGACAAATATAAGTGGTTTAAAAATAATAACAGTAGTTGTTACCTGCATAATATCGTTAAAATACCTTGTGGTTAAAACACAAGAAGACACCAGATTCGCACCAATTATTGATTCTTACGTAAGAAGGCACTACTCAATAATGGTTATGTGAATTATCGCTCAAAGATTTTATCGATTTAATAATTGTCATATTGATATTTTATATATTGTTGTTTCAATAATAATTGTCATTACACAAAGATTTTTCATTATCGGAAGCAATAATTCATATTATCCGAATAATATTATTAGATAACATTATTGGCAATGTCTAGAAAGTTCGCTCTAAGGAGAGGTTTGGTCACCTAATCAAGCGCCGCCAAGAAGAAGAAATTTTTATCGAAAGCCCCTCTTTCCTTGAACCGCCGGGTCATTGTCAATATCAGGATTCTCGTAATATTATTTGTGAATAATTAATTATTGATTCATATGATGAGGAAAATATTGATTTTATGTGGATATAGATGGAGAAAATTTTAATGTGACAATTGTTGAAAATTGAAATTTTATCTTTTTCTCGATAAAATAATTATTTAAATATATTATTATATTTTAATAATATAATAATGGTGATATTTTTACAACTAATGTGGGATATATGAGTATACGAGGAGGAAGAGTATTTTTGTTGCAATAAATGTTTAAAACATGTTAAACATGTCAATGGACCCCATTTATCGATCAAATTTGATTATACCGTTTGTAAAATCGCCCGCTTGTGGATTTTTGGCCAATTTTTATTTGGAATTTGAAAAACTTTCTTCTCGCAAAGTTGTAGAGAATTGAATTTCCTATAAAAACTCGCGTGAGATTCGAATTTTCCGATAAAAGGGCTATTTATTATGAATTATTGAAGTTCAAGTTCAAATAATTGATTTTTGGAAGTTTAAAATATTTTAAATAATAAAAAAATTTTTTTTGTTTGTTTTGTGGGCTACAACATGTGCATAATGAGCTGAGATCAGATCTAGGAAGGTGGGCGAGAAAATTTATATATATATATTAATATTATATTAAATTTTCTCGCTTTGTGTTCTAAGCATTTTCCTATAAATAGGTGCTTTAGGTTAGAATTGAAAATCACACCGTAAATCAAGTTTTCTCTCTATATTATCGAGTTTATTCTTGTGAGTATTTTGAGTATACTTTGAGTATTGTTAGATATACGGCAAGTTCCTTCAAAGACTATATCCTAGATTCCAAACTAGAAGTACTAATCTTTCGAGGTAAGTGGATGTTATTTTTTCTCAAATGATATTATTTCTTCAATATCATTATGTCAAATATTGGTTGGAACTTTTTATCAAATTTGGAACTTTTTTTGGTTACTATTCATGAGTTACTATTCACGAGTTACTATTCACGAAGTTACTATTCACGAAGTTACTATTCGATACTATTCATTAGTACTATTCATGTAAGCGTGAAGATGTTTTTTTTGGAATTTCTATCTTTTGGTGTCTGAGTTACTATTCACGATATCAGACTATTCACGATACTATTCACGATACTATTCAAAAAAATAAAATTTTTCTTTTTGTCCAAAATATCTATTCGGATACTAGCTTTGATCAGATCCATGTTTTGATCATTCTTGAATTTTACACCACTATGATTATTTTTTGAGGTATTTTTGAACATGGATAAAACAAAGTACTAACTAATCCTTAATCCTTAATCCTTGTCATTTTGTTTCACCGGATTCGCTTTTTTAAAAATATTTTTCATCATCCTCGCCTTAAATGATGATATTATTGAATATCTTTGGCCCCAGAAAGCAAAGATGAATGATTTTCAAGAATATCTTTCGTCAGTGCAAAGATGAACAGTGTTTAGATGAACATGACTAATCGATGAATATCTTCGCCTCAGAGTAAAAGATGAATATTTGATTCCGTATATATATGATTGATGTTACAGGATAAAAGATAGACGATGAACTTTTAAATTCATACATGTAAGATAGTAGTTTGCATTCTCTACTTAACTCTTCTAATGAATTATTATTTCACATGTAATATTGATTTAAAATTTGTTGTCTATCAGATTCTATTAGATTTTTCCTCGTCAAGACTAACGATAATTTGTTGTATATTATCTTAGTCATAATATTCTTTATCGGGCTAGTTGAGCTCACCCTTTTCCTTTTTGTTCCATTTTTCTTCTCGAGGAGGCTAGAATATAGCGAAAGTATTTAGCTCTGGGTATGGAATGAAGGTTTTAGAAAGAATTGTTTAGTAGTCCTCACCATTTTTGTAAAATAATGTATCAATAAATGTGATGAGGATTTATTTGAGTATATAGATATTGTCTGTAAGATAATATTTGTATTCAAACTCACGCTTTATCGTTGTAATAATAAAGTTGTAGTTGTTTCGCATCATGTATTCGACAACTCGTAATGGGTGATGTATACCTATTT